>JAJQWJ010000018.1:16103078-16126040 GCA_023637945.1 Phaethornis superciliosus
AGTTTACCCGGAGTTCCTATTTATCCCGCCATCACCTCATCCATACAGGAGAGAAGTTGTATCCCTGCACTCACTGTGGGAAAGCCTTCAACAATAGCACCGCCTGGATTAATCACCAACATGTCCACACTGGGGAAAAACCCTACACGTGTCCCCAGTGTGGGAAGGGCTTCACATCCAGCTGGAATCTCACCCAACACCTACGGATCCATACAGGTGAACGTTCCTACAAGTGTCCCGACTGTGGGAAGAGCTTCAGGCAAAGCTCCCATTTGAAAAAACACCAGCGCCTCCATACCAGTGAAAAACATTAAAGCTACTCCCAGTGCAAGATGAGATTTTGCTGGAAATTAGATTCTATCTGTCATTACTTGACCCATCACAGCCATCACCAAGTATGAAGGGTCAAGTTGACCTCATTTTCCAAGCTCCATCCCACCAATGATGCATGAGTGATATGATGGGACACCTCGAGCAGCCTGCAGTAAGGCTTCTCTCAGTTGTCCCCTGGAGGAAGAGAATTACAACTCGGATGGTTTCTCAAGAGGATGGAAGGAGTTGCTGAGAGCTCAGGAGAAAAGAATCTGGCTGAAAAGCCCCAGAACATCTTCCTTGTTTGCTTGCTTGTTTGATTGATTTCTTGTGAAGCAGTAGTTTTATAGAAATAGAAGGAGTAGTTTAAAGAAAGATACATGCAATGTTTTTACAGAAGTAGAAGTGTAGAAGTAGTAGAAATGTATAAGCAATAGTTTAAGGGAATCTCATGGAAATTTACTAGCTGACTAACACGGGTATGTGTGTTTATGGCAAGGGTATATGTGATAATGAAATGTAGTTACTATGGAAAACTTACCCAGGAGAGCAGATTATGGGTAATATGAAGGTTGATGGAGTCTGCAGAAGGACCAAAACTGAGAAAAAATTAATTACAAGTTCTCTTTGTATTTATAATTTTGCTGCATTTGTGTATCTTTTCCATTCTTATTTGGTTTTGTTATCCTCTACTGCTGTGAAGATTGTGATCACTGTACATAGTGAATAATGTTACTGCATGTAATGCCACCAAGAAGTCTCTGATTTAGAGTGCCCTTTTAGTGTCCTAAAAATCATCAGTTTGTAAAGTGCACCTCCTGAGCAATTGAATTAGAAATGCTTTTGGAGAAGTAAATTCACAGGTACAGCAAGTCCTAAAGATGTTGCTACAGAACCCTGGACCAGTTCTTCTGTGAAGTCCCCCAGATCCTCAAGCTCTCCTGCTCACACTCCTACCTCAGGGAACTTGGGCTTCTTGCTGTCAGTGCTTTTCTTCTTTTTGGCTGTTTTGTTTTCATCGTGGTGTCCTATGTGGAGATCTTCAGGGCTGTGCTGAGGATCCCCTCTGAGCAGGGAAGGCACAAAGCCTTTTCCACGTGCCTCCCTCACCTGGCTGTGCTCTCCCTGTTCATCAGCACTGGCATCTTTGCCCACCTGAAGCCCCCCTCCATCTCCTCCCCATCCCTGGACCTGGTGGTGTCATTTCTGTACTCAGTGGTTCCTCCAGCAGTGAACCCCCTCATCTACAGCATGAGGAACCAGGAGCTCAAGGATGCCCTGAAGAAACTGAGGGCTGGATGATTTTTCATTAGGATTAAAATGATTGCCTTTACATACAGTACTCTCCTATTGTAGCTCAGGGATTTTTTATTGGGTTTGATATTAGAATTCGATTATTAGATTATTAGATTATTATGAATTAGAATTGATTATTCTCTCTTTCCCTTTCAAATTATTGCCCAAATGAGAATGTCATTATTTGTGCCCTTTCTCAGGATGTGTCTCTCCAGACTGTTTTTGACCAAGAGACTTTCAAAGGGGAACCATGCTGTCTGTGTTTTGAAATTAAATAAAATGAAACCAAATAAAAGCCTTTCCCGTGCCTCCTTTGCCTGAGGCCCTTCCTTTGAGAGCCTCTCTGGAGCTGCAGGGCAGTGCCTGTGTGCAGAGGTGGAGGGGAAAGAGTCCTGGCACAAGGGCAGTGCCCGGGAGCACCAGCGCTTGATCTTTTCCAAGCTGTCCACTTTCCACCTCCAGAGTCTCCTTCTGCAGCCTTGGGTAAGAAATGCCTGAGTGCTCTGGCAGCTTGGTCACAGCCCTGCCAGCGGTGTGACAGTCCTGTGCCCGCAGGCAGGGACAGGGCACGGGCACTGCTGGGACAGAGCTGGCCTCCAGAACAGCCCTTCCATCAGCACAGCTCAGGGATCTCCTCAGCTCAGCTCTTCTGCCACACTTGCTCTCCAGAAGCTGCCCAAGGAGTCGACTCTGCAGAGATTGTTGCTGTGCTGCTTTCTCTGGGGGCTCCCTCTGATGCCATCATGCTCCCAGGGTGGCAGTTCCTGGGGACTTGGGGCTGGTTCCTTTGTCACTTCTTTGGTGTGCAGAGGCCTCAGGGCTGGTGAATGTTCTGCACTCCAGAGATGCCATGGCAGTGGAATCAGGCAGGGCCCCTCTGAGCACCCTCCATGGCCAGCCAAGAGCTTGTGTGGGAGGTGGTCAGTGGCAGTGAGCACCATCAGCTGGCTCTGCCTCCCAGCTTGACCAGCACAGCCCATGAACAGAGTCAGCCCTGGGCACTCCAGCCCCGTGCTCTGCAGAGCAGCACCCCCAGCTCGGGGCGGGGGGCAGCCTGGGGACAGGCTGCAGGGATGGGTGGCCAGGCCAGCCCAGAGGTGCTCAGCAGGGAGAAGGCTCTGGGGGAGCACAAACACCACCAGCTCTTCCCAGGGCTGCCATCAAGCTCAGTGGCACAGACCCTGTCCTCAGCTCACTTCCCCTGGACACTAACGTCCCCTGGGAAGCCACCTGAATGCAGCACTGGCATCTGCTGCCTTCAAACAAGCTCCACCAGCCTGGCCCAGCTGATGGACTCTGGGCCTCAGGGCTATTTGATTTTATGGACCTCTGGCACCTTGGAGTGTTTCCTGCTGGTGGCCACATCTTGAGATCAGACCCAGCCCAGGATTTAGTAGAACCAGTTCTGTGGGCGATTGAGCACTGGGAGGGGAACTGGGAGCACTGGGAGGGGAACTGGGAGCAGCGGGGGGAACTGGGAGCTCCACTGGGAGCACTGGGGGAAGACTGGGAGCACTGGGAGGGGAACTGGGAGCACTGGGAGGGGAACTGGGAGCTCCACTGGGAGCATTGGGGGAAGACTGGGAGCACTGGAAGGAACCGGAGCACTGGGGCGTACTGTAATGGGCTGGGAACTTTGGGGCCTAACTGGGAGCACTGGGGGGAACTGGGAGCACTGGGCAGAACCAGGAGTTCTGTGGGAAACTGGGAGCACTGGGGGGAACTGGGAGCACTGGGCAGAAGTAGGATTTGTGCAGGAAACTGGGAGCACTGGGGGGAAGTGGGAGTGGTGTCCCCCAGGCACGGTGCTGGGCCCAGTTCTGTTCAATGGGTTCATTGATGGGTTCTGCTCAATGAGTGAGGAGGGGGGGAGGCTCCATTGATGGGTTCTGCTCAATGGGATCAATGAAGGGAAATTTCATTCAGGATTCAGAAGAGGGAACTGAGACCACGGCCCCCAATGCCTGCAGCCCCAGAGCCCCCCAGGGACCCAATCCCAGCACTCTCCCCACCCATCTGTAAGGAAAAAAAAAGAGGAAAAGGGGCGGTGCTGAGGAAGGACACGCCCCCTCGGCCACAGCCCCTCCCCCTGTGCTATATCCTCCAAGCCCTGCCCACAATGTTCTAAACCACACCCACAATTGAAAACCACGCCCCAATTCCTCTGGACCATGCCCACAAGTCTCCATCAGACCACGCCCCCATATCTCCAAGCCCCGCCTCTAAAATCACGCCCTCAGTCTCTACGCCCCGCCCCTTTGTAAGCCACGCCACTTATCAAGCCCCACCCATTTCCCTCCTAATCCCCTCCCCTTTTTTTAACCACGCCCCCTCCCACCCCATTTGGGGGGGATCCCCAACTCTTTAGTCCCACCCATCCGAAGCCCCTCCCCCCTAACCCCACCCACCCAGTCAGGTGGGGCCATCAGGGCCCCCATCAGGTAATTAGTTCATCAGGTAATGAGCAAGGAGAGACCAGACACACGCACCCCCCCCATTGAAAGAGCCACCCTCATTCCCTCCCCCCAGTATATCCCAGTTCCTCCCAGTATACCCCACTTCCTCCAAGTACATCCCAGTCCCTCCCAATCCCCTCCCAGTCCATCCCAGTGCCCCCCTGTCCTGGTTTGGGCCAGGAGAAAGGTGATTTTCTGCTTTGTACTTTTGCTTTCAGCTCAGTCTCTTGCAAGTATCTGCACTTGCTGAAATGAACAGCAAGTTTCTCAGTCAGTGTCAGAGGGGGTTTTGGGGAGGGGGTCCCAGCCCCAGAGAACCCAAAGTATTCTCCAACCCTTTGCACCCCAACAGACACGAGGGATTGCTCCATTGTACATTTGTAAAATTTTATTGAGTATCTCATTAATAAAACCAACCAACAAGTGATATCAAAGCTAAGGCTAGTGTGCCCCCACCCAGATTTACAGTCACAACCTTCTGGACAATGAAGTGGAATCTCTGGGTATAAATGTTCTCAGAAAGCTATCCTAGTTGGAAAGGGTTCTTTTCACCTCAAAATGACACAGTCCCAGATTATTGCTCTGTTTTCTTTCAAAGTCCCCCTGCAAAGTCATAATAAAATGCTCCATATGGGTGTTCCCTACCAAACAATAGAAACAGACATGGTCCCTCCTGCCATGTCCCCTGAGGAGTGTGTCATAGGGATAATCACTTCCTTGCTTTGCCTTCTATGATAAAAAACCCCAACATCTTAAAGATGTGGAAATTTAGAAAAAAAATTATAGCTTGGAAAATTTTGTGACCCTGACAATTTCCCTTCATTTCTGGTGCTGGCTGAGGTGGGTCTGGTGATGAGAGATGAGATGGTAGCTCTGGTAAAAACTCTTCTCACACTGGGAGCAGCTTTAGGGTCGTTCACCCCTATGGAGGCGCTGATGTCTCAGCAAGTGGGAGTTTACACCTGAAAGCAGTGAATTAACAGCCTCTTATCTCCAGGGCCCGCGGGCTTTGTGTTGAGGTTGGGTCAGCAGCACCCAGCTGGGATGTGTCCCCTCCCCCTGCCCATGCCACAAGCCTGATGTCCCCAAGGCTCCCAGGACACAAGCCTGGTGTCCCCTCCCCTGCCAACTTCCACCCTCACCAATGGGGTGAATTTCCTCCCCTTGAGGCCCCTCCCCACCTTTTCTTCCTTCCTCCCCCCCTGCAGCTCCCGGGAGGTTTCGCTCCTCTGCCCCGGGGCTGCACCCACACCCCCCGCCCCGCAGCCGGGACCCCCCAACTGGTGACCGCCAGAGCATCGCCCCCCCCTCCCCACCGGCCTGGGCTGTGCCCCCCCTGCAGGTACCGGGAGGTGATGGGAGGGGGGTGGTGATCCCAGTACTGCCCAAACTGGGGGTGAGCAGCACAAGATGGGCAGGGAGGGAGGGAGGGAGGGGGAAAAGGGGAGAGGGGGGAAGGAAACTTTTCCCTGAGGTGAGGGTGGTGGAACTGGAATACCTCCCCAACTCGTCTGGAGTGTGGGGGAGCTGTGATTTTATCTCTCTCCAAGTAATCTGGGGGGAGCCCAAGAAATTCTGTTGGGCAGGGCTGTGATAGAGACCCCAAAGTCATCCCGAGGTTTTGGGGGCTGCAACTGGGACCCTCAAATCACCCTGGAGCCAGGGGTAAGGATGGAAAGGCCGGAATCCTTCCAGGGGAATTAAGAATCAGGAGCCACACTTGGGGACTCCCAAAACATCTCAGGAGACCCCAACTCATCCCAGTGGATGGCAGCTCATCCTGCATGTGGGTGTGATGGGGGAATCCCCAGGTCATGGTGGGATTTGGTACGGAGACGGGGGTTTAAGACAGCAATGGGGGAGTCCTGAATTACCCCTTGCATTGTCAGTACAATTGTGTCATCACAGACTCCAGTGGCGGCTCAAATCTGCAGCACCCCATGCCCCTCATAATGGCCCCTTTGGGTTTTGGGTGCCAGTGTAGCTCCTAAAGATGAAGTAAAGGATGATCAGTGGGTGTCCAGATCTCTGAGTAACCTCCCTATTCCACCTCACACTCCATTTTCACCCACAGTAGGATTGATGTAGGTTTTGGCTGCCCAACCTCTATTTTGTCACCACACTAGGGCTTCTTTCTCAAACACGGGATGACTCCATCTGGGTAAAAACCTCCCTGGGTGTCCTAAGGATAGGAAAGATTTTGGTCTAAGTGTAATTTTGAAAATCCCTGAAATCCATGCAGGAGAAAAGTTTGACATCGGCGAGGAACGCGGGAGAAGGTTTAGGATCTGCTGGGCCCATCTCCACCATCAGAAAATCCATTGGGGTGAGAGACCCCAGAGAGTTCCTGACTGTGTGAGACGGTTTAGTGACAGCTGGGATCTGGTCCAACGGTGACACCATCCCACAGGCACCATGTCCTACACCTGCCCTGACTGCGGGAAAGGTTTTCGATGGAGATCACATTTTATCCAGCATCAACGGATCCATACGGGTGAGAAACCCTTTAAATGTTCTGAGTGTGGGAAGGAGTTTTCCCAGAGTTCCCATTTATCCCAGCATCGCCGCATCCACACAGGAGAGAAACCCTATAAGTGTCTGGAGTGTGGGAAGCAGTTTTCCCAGAGTTCCAATTTATCACAGCATCACCGCATCCATACAGGAGAGAAGTTGTATCCCTGCACTCACTGTGGGAAAGCCTTCACCAATAGCACCGCCTGGATTCGTCACCAACATGTCCACACTGGGGAAAAACCCTACACGTGTCCCCAGTGTGGGAAGGGCTTCACAGCCAACTCGAGTCTCACCCAACACCTACGGATCCATACGGGTGAACGTCCCTACAAGTGTCCCGACTGTGGGAAGAGCTTTGCCTAGAGCTCTGTGCTCATCAAGCATCGTCTCATCCAGACAGGAGAGAAACCCTACTCGTGTCCCCACTGCTCCAAGAGCTTCAGGCACAGCTCCACCTTGCTGAGACATCAGCACCTCCATAGGGGTGAACGACCCTAAAGCTGCTCCCAGTGTGAGAAGAGTTTTTACCAGAGCTACCATCTCATCTCTCATCACCAGACCCACCTCAGCCAGCACCAGAAATGAAGGGAAATGGTCAAGGTCACCACATTTTCCAAGCTTGACAGTTTCTAAACTTCCACATCTTTAAGATGTTGGGGTTTTTTACCATAGAAGGCAAAGCAAGGAAGTGATTATCCCTATGACACACTCCTCAGGGGACATGGCAGGAGGGACCATGTCTGTTTCTATTTTTTGGTAGGGAACACCCATATGGAGCATTTTATTATGACTTTGCAGTGCGAATTTGAAACAAAATCGGAGTTATAATCTGGGATTGTGTCATTTTGAGGTGAAAAGAACCCTTTTCAACTAGGATAGCTTTCTGAGAACATTTATACCCAGAGATTCCACTTCATTGTCCAGAAGGTTGTGACTGTAAATCTGGGTGGGGGCACACTAGCCTTAGGTTTGATATCACTTGTTGGTTGGTTTTATTAATGAGATACTCAATAAAATTTTACAAATGTACAATGGGGCAATCCCTTGTGTCTGCAAAAGTACAAGACAGAAAATCCCTTTTATCCTGTCCCAAACCAGGAAATTCCACTCCTTTTTCCATACTATTTGCATCATGCTCCAGTCATTACTATCACTTATCCCTAAATGGAATATACACAAATTATTACTGCCTCTCTATACTAAAACCCACTAAGTCATTCAGTCTATGAGTGCAGATGTTCATCTATTGTAGCAGATTCTTAAAACAAGGAGCAATTGTCACAGTTTGTGTCCATGGTCCACAAGTTGCAGATGTTAACTTCAAGGAAGTTACTGGATGCCAGTCAGTGAACCCAGCTCTGGTTTGATCACCACAACATTATCCTGGAAAACACTCACTGAACACTGTTAGCTTATACAACCATTCACCTAACAGTAGTTATTGTGGGATACAGAGTCATGACTCCCAAAGATTCCATGCACTACTGATTAAGCTAGACAAGCAAAAATCAGGTATGCTCACCTAGTGTTAGATTCCCTTGTGGTACACATTGTACTTCTCCATCTTCCATCATCACCCACCAAGTGTCTCCAGCATCCTGAGCAAAAGCCACACTTTGAATGGCTTTGCCTTTGCCCGAGGCAGGAAAAACCCAAACTGTTTCCCCAGCAGATTCTTTTCATGCCCCACAGACACTTTGTCCCCATCTCCTGGGTGTAGAAGGTCTGACTGAGCAGGACCAGCTCGACTGATGGAAGCCCTGGTGTTAACTAACCAGGTGGCTTGTGCCAAGTGCTTGTCCCAGTTTATAAAGGTTCCACCACCCGTTGCCTTTAAGGTAGTTTTGAACAGTCCATTGTACCTTTCCATTTTCCCTGAGGCTGGTGCATGAGAGGGGATATGGTATCCCCACTCAATACCTCATTCTTTGGCCCAGTTACTCATAAGACTGTTTTTGAAATGAGTTCCATTGTCTGACTCAATTCTTTCTGGTGTCCCATGTCACCACAAGACTTGTTTCTCCAGGCCCAGGATGGTGTTCCAGGCTGTGCCATGAGGCCCAGGAGATGTTTCCAGCCATCCTGGACTTGCTTCCACCATTGTCAGCACACAGGGCTTGCCCTGGCAGGTCTGAGGCAGTGTGACACAGTCCATGTGCCAGGCCTCTCATCTCTCTCCCCATCCCCTCTCTCTACGCTGCCAGTTGTTTTGCTTCACATTTCTCCATCCCCAACAAATAAATATCATTAATTTCTCTTTCCACCTTTTGCCAACCCTCCTGCAGGTGGGGGTCACCTTGGGGACATTTTTCTCCAGAGGTTCCTGTTCCACAAATGTCATTGTGACCTCTGGGCTCCCACGGGACCATTGGGGTCACCTGAGGGACCATTGGGGCCATCTTCCTGAAGAGGCCACCCCAGGGCATCCCTGACTCCTCCTGGGTCAGTATTTCTTCTAAAGATTGCTTAGCAATGCAGAAAAAAAAGCCAAAATTCCTTTTTTTTTTTTTTTGTGAACGCCTCCTCTTTGGCCACTTCCAAAATAAACTTTGCACTCAGGTGCCCTCAGCTCTGTCCCAGGGGACCCTCTGCAGCTCCTTCTCCGTGGTCATTATCCTGTGAAATCCCAACCTTGGCCATGACCTTTGGAGAGGACACTGAGTCCTGGCACTGAGGAACCATTTGCAGTTATCACTCTGTTTATTCTTCTCTTTATGTTTTCTATTTGTCCTTCTATTTGTATTTTCTGTTTATCTCTTTATATTTTCTATTTATCTTTATATTTTCTCTTTATTTCTATAAATAGATGGAGGAGATCATCCTGGGGGCAATCCCACAGCACCCCCAGGATGGACAAGAGATCAGACCCAGCCCAGGATTTAGTAGAACCAGTTCTGTGGGCAATTAGGAGCACTGGGAGGGGAACTGGGAGCACTGGGAGTGGAACTAGGAGCAGTGGGGGGAAGTGGGAGCTCCACTGGGAGCACTGGGGGAGGACTGGGAGCACTGGGAGGGGAACTGGGAGCACTGGAAGGAACCAGGAGCACTGCGGTGTACTGTAATGGGCTGGGAGCTTTGGGGCCTAACTGGGAGCACTGGGGGGAACTGGGAGCACTGGGCAGAACCAGGAGTTCTGTGGGAAACTGGGAGCACTGGGGGGAACTGGGAGCACTGGGCAGAACCAGGAGTTGTACAGGAAACTGGGAGCACTGGGGGGAAGTGGGAGTGGTGTCCCCCGGGCACGGTGCTGGGCCCAGTTCTGTTCAATGGGTTCATTGATGGGTTCTGCTCAATGAGTGAGGAGGGGGGGAGGCTCCATTGATGGGTTCTGCTCAATGGGATCAATGAGGGGAAATTTCATTCAGGATTCAGAGGAGGGAACTGAGGTCCCCAGGAACAAAATTGGCAGGTGGCACCGCGGGCTCCCAGTACGGCTCCAAATGGTCCCAGTATGGCTCCCAATGCCCCCAGTCTGACTCCCAGTGTTCCTAATATGGCTCCAGTGTTCCCAGTACGGCTCCCACTGGCCCTAATATGTCTCCCAGCGTTCCCATTATGGCTCCCAGTGCGCCCAGTATGGAACGAGTGCTCCCAGTATGGCTCCAGTGCTGCCAGTATGGGTCCCATTATGGCTCTAGTGTTCTCAGTAAGGCAACAGTGTTTCCAGTATGGATCCCAATGCTCCCAGTATGGCTCCAGTGCCCCAAGTATAGCTCCAGCGCTCCCAGTATGGCTCCCATTGGCCCTAATATGTCTCCCAGTGCTTCCAGTATGGCTCCGAGAAGTTCATGGACAAGCTGGAGAGTTGGGATGATTCCAAGGGGATAAGGTTCAACGAGGCCAAGTGCCTCAGTTTCCTCTCCCCCCACTTCAGAATCCCTCCGTGCCTCAGTTCCCCCCCCCCATCCTCCACCAGTTCTCAGATTCCTGGGTCCCAACACGCTCTCCCAGTCTAACCCAGTACTTCCAGTAAAGTTCTTTAATTCGGGGGGGGGGGGGGTGGGAGGAGGGGCACCAGGAGCCTCAGGGCCCTGAGCCCCAGGGCCACGGCCCCCAGTGTTCCACACCATGACCACCAACAGTCTCTACTGGTAGAGCAGGAAGTTGGACTAGGTGACCTTTAGAGGTCCCTTCCTACCCAAACCATTCTATGACTGAAGTTTGGGGGCATGGCTTGGCTTCTTCCATGGCTGCCTGGGGGCCTCCTCCTCCACTTGCTGTGACCATTGCCTTCCCACTGGAACCATCATAATCATCATTAACAGCCCCTTATCTCCAGGGCCCGCGGGCTTTGTGTTGAGGTTGGGTCAGCAGCACCCAGCTGGGATGTGTCCCCTCCCCCTGCCCATGCCACAAGCCTGATGTCCCCAAGGCTCCCAGGACACAAGCCTGGTGTCCCCTCCCCTGCCAACTTCCACCCTCACCAATGGGGTGAATTTCCTCCCCTTGAGGCCCCTCCCCACCTTTTCTTCCTTCCTCCCCCCCTGCAGCTCCCGGGAGGTTTCGCTCCTCTGCCCCGGGGCTGCACCCACACCCCCCGCCCCGCAGCCGGGACCCCCCAACTGGTGACCGCCAGAGCATCGCCCCCCCCTCCCCACCGGCCTGGGCTGTGCCCCCCCTGCAGGTACCGGGAGGTGATGGGAGGGGGGTGGTGATCCCAGTACTGCCCAAACTGGGGGTGAGCAGCACAAGATGGAGAGGGAGGGTGCGGATGGGTGAAAGAGGGGAATTAAACTTATCCCTGAGGTGAGGGTCGTGGGATTGGTGACCCCCGAACATATATGCAGGGTGGAGGAGCTGTGATTGGATCACCCTCCACCTCATCAGGGGAATCCCAACTCATCCTGGGTTGGGGGGCTGTGATAGGGGACCCTCTAGTTATCCCAAGGGTTTGAGGGCTGCAACTGGGGGCCTTCAAATCACCCTGGAGCCAGGGGTAAAAATGGTAACTCCGGAATCCTTCCAGGGGACTTAATTGTAGTGAAATGAGGCAGCAACCAGGTGCTGCTAATCCCCAGGCAGTGGGTGTGAGCCTGCATTCAGCCCACCTGTGCCTGGTTAGGGCTGGGCCCAACTGCGCAGGGGCAGCATCAGGAGGCCAAGAAAAGGCTAATAAAAGGCCAATAAAGGCCAATAAAAGGCCTGGCCTCCAGCACAAGCTCAGCTCACTTGCAGAGCAGGCCAGAGGAGAGGTTGGATGATTTGGGAGCACCAGCACTGACCCAGACTGACTGACCCTGAAGGCATCAGCTTCTGCCAGAGCACCGGTCTGACTTCAGAGAGTCATACCCCAAGAAAGGTTCCTCTTGCTACATCTGGGGCACAGTTGGGGCCAGCCCTAACCAGGTGGGCTGAATGCAGCACCTGGTTGTTGCCTCATTTCACTACACTTAATAACCCCAGGCCTCAGGAGCCACAACTGGTGATTCCCAAAAACATCTCAGGAGACCCCAACTCATCCTAGGGGATGGCAGCTCATCCTGCATGTGGGTGTGATGGGGGAATCCCAAGGTCATGGTGGGGATTTGGTCCACAATAAGGAACACAAAATCATACCAGAGATTTTTGGTGGCATGAAAGGACCCCTAAATCACCTCAAAGGCTGTTGACAGGAATAGGGGAGAACTAAAATATCTCATGGAGTGTAAGTGCAAAGGAGCGATCCCAACTCAAGCCAGGAGTGGCTCACAGCTCCAGCACCCTGGGTCACACCCAGTTCCCCTTTGGGTTTTGGGTGCCAGTGTAGCTCCTAAAGATGAAGTAAAGGATGATCAGTGGGTGTCCAGCTCTATGGGTAACCTCCCTATTCCACCTCACACTCTATTTTAACCCACAATAGGATTGATGTAGGTTTCGGCTGCCCTCACCCAACAAAAAATATCTCCTCTACTTTGTCACTGTACTATGGTTTCTTTCACAGAAACAGGGTGATTCCATCTGGGCAAAAACCTCCCTGGGTGTCCCGAAGATCAGATAGCTTTTGGCCAAAGTTTGACATTACTGAAAAATCACTGAATCCATCCAGGAGAAAAATTTGACATTGGAAAAGAATGTGGGAAAAGATTTAGGATCCACCTGGCCCATCTCCACCATCAGAAAATCCATCGGGGTGAGAGACCCCAGAGAGTTCCTGACTGTGTGAGACGGTTTAGTGACAGCTGGGATCTGGTCCAACGGTGACACCATCCCACAGGCACCATGTCCTACACCTGCCCTGACTGCGGGAAAGGTTTTAGCAGGAGATCACATTTTATTCAGCATCAACGGATCCATACAGGTGAGAAACCCTTTAAATGTTCTGAGTGTGGGAAGGAGTTTTCCCAGAGTTCCAATTTATCACAGCATCGCCGGATCCATACAGGAGAGAAACCCTATAAGTGTCTGGAGTGTGGGAAGGAGTTTACCCAGAGATCCCATTTATCACAGCATCACCCCATCCATACAGGAGAGAGATCCTATAAGTGTCTGGAGTGTGGGAAGGAGTTTTCCCAGAGTTCCAATTTATCCCGCCATCACCTCATCCATACAGGAGAGAAGTTGTATCCCTGCACTCACTGTGGGAAAGCCTTCAACAATAGCACCGCCTGGATTCGTCACCAACATGTCCACACCGGGGAAAAACCCTACACGTGTCCCCAGTGTGGGAAGGGCTTCTCAGACAGCTCGAGTCTCACCAAACACTTACGGATCCATACGGGTGAACGTCCCCACAAGTGTCCTGAGTGTGGGAAGAGCTTTTCCAGGAGCTCTAATCTCATCAGACATCGTCTCATCCACACGGGAGAGAAACCCTACTCGAGTCCTCAGTGCTGATATTTAGACCCAAAAATTTGTTTTTATGCTTCAGTGTCCAGATGGTTGTGGCTGCAAAACTGGGTGGGGACACATTAGCCTGAGGTTTGATACCATTTGTGGGTTGCTTTTCTTGATTAGATACTCAATAAAGTTATACACATGTGCAATGGAGCAATCCCTCGTGGCTCTTGGGGTGCAATGCGTTGGAGAATCCTTTGGGTGCTTTGAGGTTGGGATCTCCTCTCCAAAAGAGCTTTCCTTTTGTCCCACCCTGGGGTTCAGGGATGCTCCCCATCTTTCTGCTCTGAACACAGCCCACTCTGAAAGTTCCCCTAATCCCTATGTGACCACGCTCAGACACTGCCATAGTTACCAGCATCCCACTGCCCCTCGTGTCTTTGCTGCCACATGGATCACCACCCCCATCTCCACTGAGACAACAGATTGTCAGACCTCACTAGCACTTTTCCCCACCAGCTCTGGCTTGCTGCTCCCAGGCTCCTCTCTAGTAATCCTGATTTCATCCCCCCTCCAATCTAGTTTCAAGCCCTTTCAAGGAGCCCTGTGAGCTCTTGTCCCAGGATCCTTCTGCCCCTATGAATGAGGCTTTCCCCAGCTGCTGCCATCAGGCCTGGCCTCCTGTAAATCAACCCATGATCAAAGAAACCAAAGTCCTGCTGGAAAAATTCAGGTGTTTCTGCATGGTTTCAAATCTGGCAACTTTCCTCTGTGAGAAAGATGTGGTAACCTCTACACTACAGAAACTCTTCTCAAAAAAAAAAAAAAAAAAAAAAAGAAAAGAAAAAAACCCACAAAACAAAAATATTAGAGTTTTCTGCATTTGGGGAAATTGCAGAGATCAGCACACCTGGAGGGCAGGGGATGAGCCTCACCCTGGGAAGGCCACCTCCTGATCATGGTGTCTCCCCTGCCAGGTAAACTGATCTTTGAATTCTTTGCCCAAGTCTCTAGTGACAGGACCAGTCATAGAGCAGGAATCCAACTCCCTCAGGTGGGTGACAGGGACTGGGCACAGAAAGACCTCTCCACAATCCAGGAGGAGATGAATGATCTGGGAAATTAGAGGCTTGTCACTTTGCCTCCAGTCCCTGGGAAGCTGATGGAGCAGATCATCCTGAGTACCATTATGATGTACAGTCAGGACAAGTGATCAGGGCCAGTCAGCATGGGCTTATGAAGGGCAGGTCCACAGAGGAATATCCAAAGAACAAGCAGGTGGGTCAGGCTGCTAAGGTCAGGGTGGCTCAGCTGGGTCTGGACTGGCAAGATAAAGGTGAATTATTTTATAGCTTGGTGGGCCCATCAAATCCATCAGGAACAGATGATACACACAGATGGGATCATGAGGGAGGGGTGGGCTGAGCATGGATGTTATTGCACAACTGATCCATGAATGTGAAATATCTGCTGAAATCAAGCAAGCCAAGATCATCTCAAGTAAGCAGTCATAAAGAATTGTTCAACCCTGCACAAGGTGTCAGCCACACCCAGGGCCATGCTGGTTCCTGCTTATGGGTTGGTACATGCTTTGGCATCTCAAAGATAGAATTTTTTTAAAAATTCAACTCCACTAATAAGCAATAGGAACAATAATTAAATCAGGAATTATGTCCTCTCCATAAAGGAGAAAAAGGGAAAAGTGTAGTTATAAATAATATCCAGGTGATAACACACGAAGTACAGAGATTTCTCCTGCACCAGTTTCTCTTAATAGAAATGGTGAGAACTGTGATTATTAACAGTCTGCAGGAGGTGGCAAATTAAGAAGGAAGGAGATGTTCATTCTGACTGCAGGTCCCAGGTCAATGTCACCATCAGTGCCACACAGCACAGTCCAATGATGCCCTTGAGCAGGTTCAAGGAGATGATAATCCAGCAAACTATCTTGCTTTACTTTTCTCTGCTTGCAAAGAGGGAAACTCCTGCAGTGCCTGAGTGCAGCAGTTCTCTAAGGGAGATGGGTTGGGAGCTGGTGCAAAGGAGCTGTAACATCCAGCTGCAGCCTGCAGGGGAGAAGTCTGAGGGGAGGAAAAGACACACAGGTCCTAGGAGGGACAGGGACAATTTGTCCCCACCACCTTGTCCCCCCCACTTGTCACCTCTGGCTGGCAGCTGGCACTCGTTCAGCACCTCCCCGTGGCACTGTGCTGCCACTGCCTTCCCCCCGTGTGAGCCCAGAGCAGTGCCTGGTGGGACAGCCTGAGCTTTTCTTGGCCTCAGCTGGAGACTCTTTTCCTTTGGATTCCCTGGCCCCCACCTCCCCCTTTCCCCTCTTCACTTGCAGAGCCCCCGGGCAAACCCAGCGCGGCGGGGCCAGGGCCGGTGGGAGGCACGGAGGGCACGGCCGGCACCCGTGAGCCAGTGGCAGTGGGTGTCCCCCCTTTTGGGATGGAGTTTTCTTCCCAAGCCAGGAAGCAGCTGCTGGATGGGGGGTAGAAGTGCTGGCACTGACAAGGGGGTGGAGGGAAATGATCCCAGAGCCTTCCCTGGGAGCCAATGAGAGCAATGTTGTGTTTGGGGAGGTGAGGAGCAATGTTCTGCATGGAGTGCTGGACCTCAAAGGCTTTTCCTCAGTGTCTAGGTCTCTTGCTGAGACACTATTCAACAATACTAGTTAAATACACAATTCTAAACTGAAAACTAGTAAAATAGAACGTTTCAGAAGTTTTTATTTGATGCTCTTTGTAATCTTCCTCCACTCTGGAACCTCTCCAATGAGCTGTGCAAGTCTTGAACACTAAAAACACCACAGGGTGACTCATGGCTGCTCAGAACTGTAATGGGCCCCATGGTGCCAGTGGGACTGAGTCCATGATCCTCAGGTACTGAGGGAAGACTGAAAAAAAAACCCCTCCTTAGAAGTTAAAGCCAAAATAAAACCCCAAATTAACTTCAACTGTTGATTAGCTCCATTGGGTCCAATTACTGAGAAAGGTGCTCCAGAGACTTGTTAGAGAAGGTCACTGGAGGCCATGATTGCAGGGAGGCAAAGGTTCTGTAAAGGTGGCTCTGAAGCCACAGGTATTTATTTATTTATTTGTTTGTTTATTTATTTATTTATATTATGGATCAGTCAGTCCAAACTTTGAAACTCAGACAATGGGAAATCAGAGCCCACCCTTCACTTGTAGGTCAGGACTCTTCCTGGAGGGAGTGGGGCATGATGATGAGCAATAAAAACTGTAGGAAAAATGCACAACACCTCCTGGATACTCCAAGAAGGGGCAAGGAGCAAACCATGTGCAGAGCCTCAACATCAGCTTCTGCCTGGTGCTGGTGACACAGTGACCATTTCTAAAGTCACCTTTCCAGACACAGAGTGTCCAGACAAAGGCCATTCCCATTCCTCTCCAATTGTCCCCTTCTCCTACTCTTTGTTCATTCAGATGCCTCTCCCCTGGGTGCTGCTTTGAGCAGCAGGTTGTTCAAAGCTCGCCTGTCTTTCAGCAGCCTGATTGTCTCTTTAGCCACCTCTGGCATGATGAGCACAGCTCTCTTTTCCCATCTCTCTCAACCATTGCTCATCAGATTCTTCTTCACTTTCTCTGACTTTTCTTGGCTTGCCCAAAGGCAAACTCCTGCTGTGCCCGTGTGCAGTCAGTTCTCTAAGGAGAGCAGGTGGGAGGTGGTGCAGTGGAGCTGTAACCTCCAGCTGCAGAGAGGAGAGGAGAAGTCTGATGCAAGGAGCAGGGATGGAAGTCCCAGGTGGGACATGACACAAATGGTGGGGCTGGGGAGGAGAGAAGTAAATTTGCCAAAACAGTGTCAGCCCTCAGGGAACTTCTATCACCTCTAAAATGAAATTCATGAGATGATCTTTCAAAATATAATTAAAAAAAACTTCCACAAACTATTTTCATTAAGCACAATATGAAATTTTCATCCTTAGCTATAGTGGGAAAACCTCTCCAATTATCTGTACAAGTCTTGAAGATGTGAAGAATATCCCATGGAGAGCCATGGCCCTTTAGTGCTCTCTGTATTTCAAGGAGCCCCAGGGTGTGTTTGGTGCTGAGTCCATGATCCTCAGGTGCTGAGAGATGAATGAACAAACTGCTCCAGAAGTCAGAATGGAACCTGAAAGTCCCTTGAAGCATTGATTGGCCCCACTGAGGCCATTGCTGCCAGAGCCTCCCCATGGCCTTGTTAGAGCAGATCACTGGAGGCCATGATTGCAGGGAGGCAAAGGCTCTGTAAAAGTGGCTTGGAAGCCAAATATAAAAATATTTATTTTTTTAATAAGCATGAGGCCACTCTCTGAACCCCAGGCAATGGGAAGGCAGAGCCCATCCCTCACTTGTGGTTCAGGACAGTGGGGTGTGAAGATCAATAATGTCAGAAAATGTACACCACCTCCTGGCTACCCCAAGGCAGGATGAGGAGCAAACCAAGCTCAAAGACTCAAGAAAGAGTTTTTCCTGGTGTAGGTGACACAGTGAGCATTTCTCAAGCCACCTTTCCAGACACAGAGTGTCCAGACAAAGGGAGAGGCTGGAGAGTTGGGCCCATGCAAACTTCATGAGGTTGAAGAAGGACAAGCACAAGGTCCTGCACCTGGGTTGGGGCAATCCCCAGCACAACTCCAGGTTGGGCAGAGCATGGATTGAGAGCAGCCCTGAGGAGGAGGAGGACTTGGGGGTGCTGGTTGATGAGAAGCTCAGCACCAGCTGGCAAGGTGTGCTGGCAGCCCAGGAAGCCAAGCATGTCCTGAGCTACACAAAAAGCAGCGTGGCCAGCAGGTCAGGGGAGGAGATTCTGCTCCTCTGCTCCACTCTGCTGAGACCCCACTGCAGTGCTGGGTCCAGTTCTGGAGCCCCAAGCACAAAAAGGACCTGGAGCTGTTAGAACAAGTCCAGAGGAGGCCCCAAAGATGATCAGAGGGCTGAGCATCAGGAGGTCTCTAGGCCAACCTCCTGGTCTCATCAGGGTTGGTTTGGGGTAAGAGAAGGTTGCTCAGGGTTTTATTAATTTTGTGCTCAAAAAGCTGTAGGGATGGAGATGAGAAAAGCTCTCTGGGAGACCAGCTGCAGTGCTTGAATGTCTTGATGTGGACCATGTCACCCCATTCCCTGTCACTCTTTGTGCTCCACCTGTGAGCCAGTTGCTCACCCATCACACAGCAGGGTTGTCCAGCTCTAGGATGGACATTTGATCCAGGAGGATGCTGTGAGAGACAGTACCAAAAGCCTTCCTGAAGCCCAGAAATATTACACCCACTGGCTTCCCTTGCTCAGCTAGCTGGCTTACCCTGTCATAAAAGATTTGACCCACTAGGATCCCCAAGTTGTTCTCTGCAGGGCTGCTCTCAATCCATCCATCTCCCAGGCTTTACTGACAGTGGGGATTTCCTCCTCCCAGGAACAGGACCTTGCACTTGGCCTTGTTGAACTTCATGAGGTTTGCAGAGACCAACTGCTTCAACCTGTCCATGTCCCTCTGGTTGTCATCCCTACCCTCAAGTGAATCAACTGTGACACTGAGCTTGGTGACATCTTGGTTTCCCTCCTCTGCCCCGGGGCTGCACCCACACCCCCCGCCCCGCAGCCGGGACCCCCCAGCTGGTGACCGCCAGAGCATCGCCCCCCCCTCCCCACCGGCCTGGGCTGTGCCCCCCCTGCAGGTACCGGGAGGTGATGGGAGGGGGGGTGGTGATCCCAGTACTGCCCAAACTGGGGGTGAGCAGCACAAGTGGGAGGTTGGGGGGGGGGGGGCAGCATGGGGGAAATGGGTGCAAGGGAGGGGAACCAAACTTATCCCTGGGGTGAGGACAAAGGGATTGGAAACCTGCCCCCCTCCCTGTGGTCAGATAGGGCCCGGCGAAACGGAAGATATCGCGTTGTTACGGAAAGTCAGGGTCCCTCCCCCTACGACCAGTAGCAGGTAACCTGAGACCTGACGGAAGTGATGTACCAAACCCTAAGGTGCGTCTATATAAACCCGTGTCACGTTGCAATAAACTCTCTTTGCGGCTCACCACACCTCGGCGTCTGTTGCTTAGTTACTTAGTAACCACGTGGACCAGGTCAGGCCTTTCCAAGAAAGGCAACATATGGTGCCGAAACCCGGGAAAAAGCAACAAGTGGTGCCTAAAACCGACCCGGGATTAGATCCAGCGCAGTAGTTAGTTTAAGTAGTAGTTAAGTAGTAGTAATTAGTTTAAGTTAGTGCGAATAGTTCCCAATCAGGGGGTCGAAGGAAGATTGTTCCAGGCCCGGAGATTGATGGAAGTAGGTCAGTAAAAGTTTAGTTCCAGGTCAGGGGGTCGAAGGAAGATTGTTCCAGGCCCGGAGACCGAAGGAAGAAGGTCAGTAAAAGTTTAGTTCCAGGTCAGGGGGTCGAAGGAAGATTGTTCCAGGCCCGGAGACCGAAGGAAGAAGTTTAGTTCCAGGTCAGGGGGTCGAAGGAAAATTGTTCCAGGCCCGGAGATTGATGGAAGTAGGTCAGTAAAAGTTTAGTTCCAGGTCAGGGGGTCGAAGGAAGATTGTTCCAGGCCCGGAGACCGAAGGAAGAAGGTCAGTAAAAGTTTAGTTCCAGGTCAGGGGGTCGAAGGAAGATTGTTCCAGGCCCGGAGACCGAAGGAAGAAGGTCAGTAAAAGTTTAGTTCCAGGTCAGGGGGTCGAAGGAAGATTGTTCCAGGCCCGGAGACCGAAGGAAGAAGTTTAGTTCCAGGTCAGGGGGTCGAAGGAAAATTGTTCCAGGCCCGGAGACCGAAGGAAGATTTTGGGGTCCCAGCTCGGAGTCGACAGAATTGTGCTGTCCCGACCCGTGCTCAGAGGATGAGTGTTCCAGACCGGACCAGCAAGGAAGGATGGGAGCCCTTTTTAGGGTCGTATCGCCAATGCATAAGCAACGGGGGGTTGATTGTACGCCAAATGATTTTAAACTCGCTGTTCCAAGATTAATACAGTTGGGGGTAATTGAGCATCCGGTTGTTATAAAAATGACCAATGACTGAGACCCAATATTCTCTTTAGTAGCTCAATTTAATTAATAAATTGCAGTAAGGAAAGCAGCGCTGGGTGCAGGGGACAGAATTTTTATCCCTCAAGCACACCGGGCAAAGGTCTGGCATTACCTTATATTGAGTACAAATCTATACATATTCATTTCATTATAATATTCATAGTCTGGGCGGAATCTAGGTGGAGTCTTCTTTTTGGGGAGATGTATTGGGGTCTTCAGGGGTCTTTGGAGGAAGTAAGAAGTCTTCATCAGGGTTTGAACTTTTACCCTTTCTTGGTTCTGCTGACTCCTCTGCTGACTCCATTTTGTTGTTGTAAGGCGCCATCAGACTTAAACCATCAGACCATGGTATTTCTAACCATGTTAGAAATACAAATTCATCAATATACATTACACGGTGGATATTCTCCACTCAGAGGTTTGGCCCAAATGTACCACAGCGTTAGCCGAGGAGACAATGTTCACGGGTAGTGGGAAAAGTTTGAAAGCGTGGGGAAAAGTCCTGCAGGCGCTGCAAAAGGCCATGCAGGAACAAGAAACCTGGAAGGCAGCAAGGGACTGTCTGCTGGCCCTCCCGAAGCTGGGGGTCGGAGCGGCCACGCAGACGCTGCACCCGCCAGAGGTCAGCGACTCTGCAGAGCCTGAGGTCCTTCAGAAAAGCGATATGCACCCCGAACCCCCACCCTGCCGCCCCGAGTCCCCATCCCGCGGCCGCGAGCCCTCGCCCCGCCGCCCCAGGTCACCGAGTCCCGCGGGACGGCAGGACCCATCCTGCCCGCTGCCTGCCCACTGCGTGCCGCCTGCCCGCGCCTGCCCGAAGGGGGAGAGGGGGGGGTGCCCGGGCTGCTGCCCCCCCTGCCCGGCCAGCCCGCCGGCCGCTCTGCCGGCCCCACGCGAAGCGGCGGCTTGGCAGCCGAGGGAGGCTGGGGGGGCCGGGGGCAGGGACAGGCGGAAGGTGCCTCCCCGACCATGCTGCCTGCCGCCTCCCCCCATCTGCTGCGGCCCCGTCGGAGGACCGAAACCGCGCAGGGTCCTCCTGGGACGGGCTGGCTGAGGAAGCCAGGACTGCCGCAGCAGGTCTCTCGGCCCGGCCACCGCCATACGCCCCGCGTGACAACACCGAGCAGCAGGGGAAGGGGCAGGGTGCGGGGGCACCCAACAGGAGCGGGCGAGACGCGCCGGTCCCAACACGAGCATGGCTGGAAAGGGGGGAAGAGCCTGGAAGGAATGAGGGCGATGGGGGAGCTTGGAAACGGGAGGAAAGCACGAGCGAAGGGCTAAAAACGGGTCACAACAACCACTCAAATAAATACCCTCATGGGGAAACAACATCTGCCCGTGGGGAGAACACACGGGACCGGAGCCCCTCTCCCCGCACAGGACATGGGTGGAGCCAAACCCCACCCACCTACAGAGGGAGTGGGCGGGACCGAGGCTCACCGGCCCGGCCCGAAAGTGGGCGGAGCCACAGTCCCCACACACGCAAGGGAGGTGGGCGGAGCCCGAGTCCCCCCACCCGCTCAGGTAATGGGCGGGGCCACAGCCCACCTGCCCACAGGGGGAATGGGCAGCACCGGGGCTCCCCTGCTCCCACAGGTGGTGGGCGGAGCCACAGCCCCCCTGACTACAGGGAACACAGACGGAGCTGGAGCCCAAATACCGAGCGCCAAAACCGATCACACTCGGGATCCAGATCAGGGACTAACCAGAATGAGTCGCCTGCAGCCGAATTAAATCCAGAAAAGGAGGGAACTGGCACCCCTAATAATAGAGCCAGAAACAAAAAAGCTTTCCTATACAGACTGGGGGGAAATAAAGAATGCTTGCGCCGCCTGGATCCCAGACACACCGACATTCCCAGTCCGGGTCGCAGATGGGGGACAAAGGGTTTACTCCCCAGTTAACCCCAAGGACGTACAAGCAATTGTTCGAGTAATTGCAGAAAAAGGACTGAACTCTGCCATGGTCTCCACCCTCATGGATGGGCTCTTCGGGGGAGATGACATGCTCCCATTTGATATAAAACAGACATGTAGACGCATCTTTGACGAAGCAGGCATGATTATATTTAAGCAAGAATGGGAAGATAATTGTGCAATGCAGCTAGCCCAAACAACTGGGGCGGACCACCCGCTGTATGGCTCCAGCCTGCAGCGACTGATGGGCACGGACCCAGCCTTGATCACCCCTCAGGCACAAGCCCAAGGCTTACGGCCCCACGAGATAATGATAACCACACGTGCTGCTAGAGAAGCTATTCGTGTAGCTTCTAGATCTGTCACCAAGCTGTCACCATGGGCCTCAATAAAACAAGATGAGAATGAGGGCTTCACACAATTTGTGGATCGTCTACAAGCGGCGATCAGCCCTTCGTCCCTGCCTGCAGACGCTAAAGGCCCAGCTCTCACTGAGTGTATACATCAGCAATGCAGTTCAAAAACCCGAGCGATGGAGGAAGGCCCGTTAATCGTGGGTAGGAACGAACTGGGAGAATGGGAAAAGGGGTGGAGATTAGCGCTAACAGGGCAAGGGTATGCAGCAGTCAGAAAGACAGCCAAGTTAAGTGGTGCCTGCTTAAGTCTATCAAACCAGACGTTCAGTATAA
>JAJQWJ010000019.1:0-13447 GCA_023637945.1 Phaethornis superciliosus
ACATCATTGTCAATTATATCAACATCTCTGTTCGTAGAATTTTCCAGAGCAAGAATCGTCCTTGTATCCTCAGGTCTTGAAGTCCATGTTCTTAGCATCCATCGCTTCATTCCCTAGCTTCGCAGTCACATCGCCGTAGGTCTTGTTGCCAAACAGTCTCGGATGCCGGAGATATGCTTCTTGCTTGGTGTTCTCTTGACATAGACTCTCGTGGTTTTCAGGGCTGTGTCTTGAGTCTGTTTGCGTGTTTGGTTTGGAGCTGCCCTGCCTGGAGTTGTAGGGTCAGGGTTTGTTGGACGAGCCCTAAGGGAATATTCCAGCTGTTGAGCAGCATTTCAGTGACTTGCATAATACTGTTTTTCAGATGCTGTGTGACAAAGATGAGCATGACACGGCTGGAAGAGAGAAGGGTGCCATCTGAAGGTTAGTCACCGTTTGGTGTTGGTGGGGAGGTGCTTTCAATATTGATTAGTATCCCTGAGATGAGTTTGATTTATCTCTTTCAGATGCAGAAGTCCAGGACATGGAACAAAAAGCAAAGCAGGTAGGGAGCTGAGTGTTATAGCAAGGCTTGGTAAAAAAAAAAATCTGTCATAGGGGAGGTGGATGTACTTGCTCTATGAGGAGCATTAATAGATTTGTATTTTATGGTGTTTATGTTGTGTGGGTTTTTTTTTTTTTTTTTAGGTTTCAAAGCTGCGTAGAGCAGGCCGTTTGTCTCAACGGGACATGACATTTGGAAGGTGAGCACTGTGTAGTTAGCTGCTGGAAGTGTTAAATCTTGTGATGTACTTTGTGATGTACTTGTGTTGCCTTGTGATGTACTTGTGTTGCCTTGTGATGTACTTGTGTTGCCTTGTGATGATGATGATGATGTACTTGTGTTGCCTTGTGATATGTACTTGTGTTGCCTTGTGATATGTACTTGTGTTGCCTTGTGATATGTACTTGTGTTGCCTTGTGATGTACTTGTGTTGCCTTGTGATGTACTTGTGTTGCCTTGTGATGTACTTGTGTTGCCTTGAGATGTACTTGTGTTGCTTTGTGATGATGATGATGATGTACTTGTATTGCCTTGTGATGTACTTGTATTGCCTTGTGATGTACTTGTATTGCCTTGTGATGTACTTGTATTGCCTTGTGATGTACTTGTATTGCCTTGTGATGATGATGATGTACTTGTATTGCCTTGTGATGATGATGATGTACTTGTATTGCCTTGTGATGATGATGATGTACTTGTATTGCCTTGTGATGATGATGATGTACTTGTATTGCCTTGTGATGATGATGATGTACTTGTATTGCCTTGTGATGATGATGATGTACTTGTATTGCCTTGTGTTAAATCTTATGAGTAGTATTGAAGTAAAAGACATTACCTGTGTATTTTTTTCAGGTGGTGCCTCAGCATCCAGTTCAGACTGAAATGCCTGAGGGGTATCTGGCGAAGGATTAAGGTAAAGGAGATGGGGCAATTGTCTGGGAGGCTTTGGTTAGAAGCAGCAGTATGTTATATATTGCCTTTCGTTTTTCAGGTGCCTTGTAGAGCCTTTGAGGTGTCAGGAAGTAGACCCATCAGATGCCTAAGAAGGTGAGATGCTAGTAAGCTGTTTCAGTGAGTAAGATCAAAGTCTTTGACCACTTGTTAAAGCCTTTTCCTTTGTTTTTGCAGATGCTGTCCTGGCCATTGTTGGACTTGGCTGAGCATTTGAGGTGAGATGGAGCGGTAGGAATGATTGGGATCATTTTTAAGGAGCACAACAGTAATTTTGTTTCTCTGTCCCCTAGATGACAGAAGCACAGTCTCTCCAAGGAGCGTGTCGTCTGAGGAGGGCGCGCCGTCGGAGCGGTCAGCGGCGGTAGACGGGACGCCGTGGGATTCTGCACGGTTTATGGAGAACCATCTTTGGGGAGACCATCTGGACCTGTGCCTTTTCATCTTGCAAGTTGTATTTCCAGGACAATACTATGTAGTATTTCACCTGTGCCTCCTTCAGGGTTTCAGTCTCGAAGCCCATCAGGTAACAAATCTGTTACTCTGGTGTTTGGTTTTGTAGGGCTCTGTATCTGTTGTGTTTGGCAGTATACTGATGTTGTATTGTAGGTCTCCAGATATACATTGTATGTCTGATTAGTTCTCTGTGTCTTGCAATGCTTTGACTTTGAATTGGCGTGGCGTTGTGGCGAGCTAGGTGGCGTGGCGTTGTGGCGAGCTAGGTGGCGTGGATTCGGTGCCTCCTTGTATTTATGCATTAGAACATTTACTGCATTGTATAGTATGGCTCATGTTGGTGTTGCGCCGTGCTTGACCTGGTGTTGCGCCGTGCTTGACCTGGTGTTGCGCCGTGCTTGACCTGGTGTTGCGCCGTGCCTGACCTGATACTGCACTGTATTTTGGTTTGTATTTGTGCACTGCCTTGTATTTGAATCTTGTATTGGTACTTGACTATCTGTTTTTACTGGCCTGTATTCCTCTTTACTGGAGTCATTTTACTGAGTGTTGCCTTGTAGAAGAAAATTTTCCATAGCTTTTTATTTGAATATTTGTACTGCCTTATTTCATTGTTTGACTTGATACAGCCTTACCTGATGTAAGATGATGTACTTGTATTGCCCTGTGACGATGACGATGTACTTGTATTGCTCTGTGATGCTGATGTACTTGTATTGCCCTGTGACGATGATGATGTACTTGTATTGCCCTGTGACGATGATGATGTACTTGTATTGCCCTGTGACGATGATGATGTACTTGTATTGCTCTGTGATGATGATGATGTACTTGAATTGCCCTGTGATGCTGATGTACTTGTACTTCCTTGTGATGATGATGATGTACTTGTATTGCTCTGTGATGATGATGATGTACTTGTATTGCTTTGTGATGTACTTGTATTGCTTTGTGATGTACTTGTATTGCTTTGTGATGCTGCTGCTGCTGACGTACTTCTATTGCTTTGTGATGCTGCTGCTGATGTACTTGTATTGCTCTGTGATGTACGTGTATTGCTTTGTGATGCTGCTGCTGCTGATGTACTTGTATTGCTTTGTGATGCTGCTGCTGATGTACTTGTATTGCTCTGTGATGTACTTGTATTGCTCTGTGATGTACGTGTATTGCTTTGTGGTGATGATGATGATGATGTACTTGTATTGCTTTGTGATGTATTTGTATTGCTTTGTGATGATGATGATGTACTTGTATTGCTCTGTGATGTACTTGTATTGCTCTGTGATGTACTTGTATTGCTCTGCGATGATGATGATGTACTTGTATTGCTTTGTGTTGATGATGATGTACTTGTATTGCTTGATGATGTACTTGTATTGCTTGATGATGTACTTGTATTGCTTGATGATGTACTTGTATTGCTCTGTGATGCTGCTGCTGATGTACTTGTATTGCTCTATGATGTACTTGTATTGCTCTATGATGTACTTGTATTGCTCTATGATGTACTTGTATTGCTCTGTGATGATGATGATGATGATGTACTTGTATTGCTCTGTGATGATGATGATGTACTTGCTTTGTGATGATGATGTACTTGTATTGCACTGTGATGATGATGTACTTGTATTGCTCTGTGATGTACTTGTATTGCTCTGTGATGTACTTGTATTGCTCTGTGATGATGATGATGTACTTGTATTGCTCTGTGATGTACTTGTATTGCTCTGTGATGTACTTGTATTGCTCTGTGATGATGATGATGTACTTGTATTGCTCTGCGATGTACTTGTATTGCTCTGCGATGAAGATGACGTATTGCTTTGTGTTGATGATGATGTACTTGTATTGCTTTGTGATGTACTTGTATTGCTTTGTGATGTACTTGTATTGCTTTGTGATGTACTTGTATTGCTGTGTTGATGATGATGTACTTGTATTGCTGTGTTGATGATGATGTACTTGTATTGCTCTGTGATGATGATGATGATGTACTTGTATTGCTCTGTGATGATGATGATGATGTACTTGTATTGCTCTGTGATGATGATGATGATGTACTTGTATTGCTCTGTGATGATGATGATGATGTACTTGTATTGCTCTGTGATGATGATGATGATGTACTTGTATTGCTCTGTGATGATGATGTACTTGTATTGCTCTGTGATGATGATGTACTTGTACTGCTTTGTGTTGATGATGTACTTGTTTTGCCCTGTGCTGATGATGATGTACTTGTATTGCTCTGTGATGTACTTGTATTGCTCTGTGATGTACTTGTATTGCTCTGCGATGATGATGATGTACTTGTATTGCTTTGTGATGATTATGATGATGATGTACTTGTATTGCTCGGTGATGTACTTGTATTGCTCGGTGATGTACTTGTATTGCTCGGTGATGTACTTGTATTGCTCTGTGATGCTGATGATGATGTACTTGTATTGCCTAGTGATGGTGATGTACTTGTATTGCCTAGTGATGGTGATGATGATGTACTTGTATTGCCTAGTGATGGTGATGATGATGTACTTGTATTGCCTAGTGATGTACTTGTATTGCCTAGTGATGATGATGATGATGTACTTGTATTGCTCTGTCATGATGATGTACTTGTATTGCTTTGTGATGATGATGTACTTGTATTGCCCTGTGATGATGATGATGATGATGATGTACTTGTATTGCTCTGTGATGATGATGATGATGATGTACTTGTATTGCTCGGTGATGTACTTGTATTGCTTTGTGATGATGATGATGGTGATGTACTTGTATTGCTCTGTGATGTACTTGTATTGCTCTGTGATGTACTTGTATTGCTCTGTGATGAAGATGATGTACTTGTATTGCTCTGTGATGTACTTGTATTGCTGTGTTGATGATGATGTACTTGTATTGCTTTGTGGTGATGATGATGTACTTGTATTGCTCTGTGATGTACTTGTATTGCTCTGTGATGTACTTGTATTGCTGTGTTGATGATGATGTACTTGTATTGCTTTGTGGTGATGATGATGTACTTGTATTGCTCTGTGATGTACTTGTATTGCTCTGTGATGTACTTGTATTGCTCTGTGATGAAGATGATGTACTTGTATTGCTCTGTGATGAAGATGATGTACTTGTATTGCTCTGTGATGTACTTGTATTGCTGTGTTGATGATGATGTACTTGTATTGCTTTGTGGTGATGATGATGTACTTGTATTGCTCTGTGATGTACTTGTATTGCTCTGTGATGTACTTGTATTGCTCTGTGATGATGATGATGATGTTCTTGTATTGCTCTGTGTTGATGATGTACTTGTACTGCTTTGTGTTGATGATGTACTTGTTTTGCCCTGTGCTGATGATGATGTACTTGTATTGCTTTGTGACGATGAACTTGTCTTGCCCTGTGATGATGATGATGTACTTGTACTGCTCTGTGATGGTGATGATGTACTTGTATTGCTCTGTGATGATGTACTTGTATTGCTCTGTGATGATGTACTTGTATTGCTCTGTGATGATGATGTATTTGTACTTGCATTGCCTTGTGATGATTTGATTGCTGCTTAATACAGTTCTTAGTCATTTACTATGCTGTAGCTGTAGCTGCAGGGTCTTGCAGGGTAGATGGCTTGGTTTTTCTGGGCTAGCTTGCTTGTATCATAGGGGTTTAGGTCTAGCCTGTGCTTGTACGTTGTAGGTTGAGGTAACACTTTTTTCCCTTTCAGGTACTTAAAAAAAACACTTAGAATAAAAAAACCCCAGCTGGGGGATTTTTTTTTTCGCTCCCCCAGCTGGGTTTTTTTTTCCTAGGTCCCGGTCGGTCTGCGAGGCGATGTTCATCGCCTATGTTTGGATGCAGAAAGGCCTGGGACCTGGGTTTTGGCAGGCAGGATGGTTTAGGAGGCCCTCGGGAGCAATGTTCCTGAGGAGCACTGGGGATGAAGGGTGTAGGTGTATAGAAGCAGAGAAATTGTAGCTGGTAGTTGAGAGATGGCAGTGGCTGTAAGAATAGTTGTGGGAGGTAGGTGTTGTCTATGTTGTATAGGTGGAGATAACACTTTTTTCCCTTTCAGGTACTTTTAAAAAATACTTAGAATAAAAAAACCCCAGCTGGGGGATTTTTTTTTTCGCTCCCCCAGCTGGGTTTTTTTTTCCCGGGTCCCGGTTGGTCTGCGAGGCGATGTTCATCGCCTATGTTTGGATGCAGAAAGGCTTGGGACCCGGGTTTTGTCAGGCAGGACGATTTAGGCGGCCTCCAGGAGCAAAGCTCCCGGGGAGCATCACGGAATCATGGCAGAAGCGGGTACCGATGGCAGTCCAATGTAATCGGGATTTTAGCGGGAGAGGACTGCGTAGGCGTTGCGTCGGAGCGGTAGTTTGGAGAACGGAAAGGCATCACTGAGATAAGAAGCCAGGCAGATGTTGTGAAGGCTCCTTAGTTTCATCTGTAAGTCACTTGTTTAGAGAAAGGGATTGTCAAGATGTATTAGGTGTGAGGAACAAATGGAAACTTGAATAAAGAGTAATTTTTTCTGTTTTTGTGTACCATGTCATCATTTCCTAAAGTAGGCACAAATAAAACCTGAATAAAGCTGTGTCTTGTGTCACTATTTCCTAAACTAGGGACAAATAAAATGTGCAGAAAGCTGTGTTTTGCCTTGCTGTGTCTCGTGTCATTATTTAATAAGTTAGGGACCAATAAAACTTGATTCAAGTTGTGTTTTATCTTTCTGTGTCCTGTGTCATTTCTTAACCCATGAAAAACTATAAGGGTAAGGTAGGTTTTGTATGTTGTCTCCTTGGAGTGACTGGATTGGCTGTGTATGTCTGTGTCGGTGTCTGTGTATGTCTTTGTCAAATTCTATTTGTCTCTCTTTTGTCTTAGAGTTGGCCAACTCACATTCTCTACTGTCCACTTTGTTTCTTTCTCTCTTCTACTTTGTCTTTCTCTTGTACTTTCTCCCTTCTACCTTCTACTTTGTTTTTCTTCTACTTTTTCTTCTGCTTTCTACTTTCTTCTGCTTTCTACTTTCTTCTGCTTTCTACTTTCTTCTGCTTTCTACTTTCTTCTGCTTTCTACTTTCTTCTGCTTTCTACTTTCTTCTGCTTTCTACTTTCTTCTGCTTTCTACTTTCTTCTGCTTTCTACTTTCCTCTGCTTTCTACTTTCCTCTGCTTTCTACTTTCCTCTGCTTTCTACTTTCCTCTGCTTTCTACTTTCCTCTGCTTTCTACTTTCCTCTGCTTTCTACTTTCCTCTGCTTTCTACTTTCCTCTTTCTCTTTCCTCTGCTTTCTACTTTCCTCTTTCTCTTTCCTCTGCTTTCTACTTTCCTCTTTCTCTTTCCTCTGCTTTCTACTTTCCTCTTTCTCTTTCCTCTGCTTTCTACTTTCCTCTTTCTCTTTCCTCTGCTTTCTACTTTCCTCTTTCTACTTTCCTCTGCTTTCTACTTTCCTCTTCCTCTTTCTTCTACTTTCTTCTTCCTCTTTCTTCTACTTTCTTCTTCCTCTTTCTTCTACTTTCTTCTTTCTTCTTCCTCTTTCTTCTACTTTCTTCTTTCTTCTTCCTCTTTCTTCTACTTTCTTCTTTCTTCTTCCTCTTTCTTCTACTTTCTTCTTTCTACTTCCTCTTTCTTCTACTTTCTTCTTTCTACTTCCTCTTTCTTCTACTTTCTACTTTCTACTTCCTCTTTCTTCTACTTTCTACTTTCTACTTCCTCTTTCTTCTACTTTCTACTTTCTACTTCCTCTTTCTTCTACTTTCTACTTTCTACTTCCTCTTTCTTCTACTTTCTACTTTCTACTTCCTCTTTCTTCTACTTTCTACTTTCTACTTCCTCTTTCTTCTACTTTCTACTTTCTACTTCCTCTTTCTTCTACTTTACTTGTCACAACTTTAGTGACAAGTAAATATAAATTTAAATAGTAAGTTGGTTTAAAAAAAAACCCCAGGAGCTCCTTGGGAGGAAAATAATTAAAAAAAAAAAAAAAAAAATTTTTTTCCTCCCAAGGAGCTCCTGGGGCTGCACCAGACTTATTATTTTTAATTTTTATGTATATAGTATATAGGGAAATTACCATAAATTAGCATACCACTCCCACATGACACCCCCCCCCATACACACGTGACACAACCACATTAACACACCCCAACCCCACCCGAACCCCACCCCCTCACCCAACCATAACCCCTCCCCTAACCCCTCACCCAACCCTAACCCTAACCCTCACCAAACGCCTCCCCTAAGCCTAACCCCCTCCCCCAACCCTAACCCAGCCCCCTGCCCCAACCCTAACCCCACCCCCTGCCCAAGCCCCTCCCCCAACCCTAACCCAGCCCCCTGCCCCAACCCTAACCCCGCCCCCTCCCCAAGCCCCTCCCCCAACCCTAACCACACCCCCAACATAGCCCCACCCACTACATCACTCCACCCCCTACGTAGCCCCACCCCCCACATCACCCCACCCCCCAGGTAGCCCCGCCCCCCACGTAGCCCCGCCCCCCACGTAGCACCGCCCCCCACGTAGCCCCACCCCCACATCGCCCCACCCCCTACGTAGTCCCACCCCCACATCGCCCCACCCCCTACGTAGTCCCACCCCCACATCGCTCCCCCCTACGTAGCCCCGCCCCCACGTCGCTCCGCCCCCCACGTAGCCCCGCCCCCTACGTAGCCCCGCCCCCACGTCGCTCCGCCCCCTACGTAGCCCCGCCCCCCACGTAGCCCCGCCCCCACATCGCCCCACCCCCCACGTAGCCCCACCCCCACATCGCCCCACCCCCTACGTAGCCCCGCCCCCACATCGCTCCGCCCGCTACGTAGCCCAGCCCCCAACGTAGCCCCGCCCCCACGTCGCTCCGCCCCCCACGTAGCCCCGCCCCCTACGTAGCCCCGCCCCCACGTCGCTCCGCCCACCACGTAGCCCCGCCCCCTACGTAGCCCCGCCCCCACGTCACCCCGCCCCCACGTCGCTCCGCCCCCCACGTAGCCCCGCCCCCACATCGCTCCTCCCCCTACGTAGCCCCGCCCCCACGTCACTCCACCCCCTACGTAGTCCCACCCCCACGTCGCTCCACCCCCTACGTAGCCCCGCCCCCCACGTAGCCCCGCCCCCCACGTCGCCCCGCCCCCCACGTAGCCCCGCCCCCTATGTAGCTCCACCCCCTACATACCCCCCCGTAAGTAGCCCCACCCCCACATCACTCCACCCCCTACATAGCCCCGCCCCACGTCGCTCCACCCCTACGAAGCCCCGCCCCCCACGTAGCACCGCCCCCCACGTAGGGTTAGGGTTAGGGTTAGGGTTAGGGTTAGGGTTAGGGTTAGGGTTAGGGTTAGGGTTAGGGTTAGGGCGTTAGGGTTAGGGCGTTAGGGTTAGGGTTAGGGTTAGGGTTAGGGTATTAGGGTTAGGGTTAGGGTTAGGGTTAGGGTTAGGGTTAGGGTTAGGGTTAGGGTTAGGGTTAGGGTTAGGGTTAGGGTTAGGGTTAGGGTTAGGGTTAGGGTTAGGGTTAGGGGTTAGGGTTAGGGTTAGGGTTAGGGTTAGGGTTAGGGTTAGGGTTAGGGTTAGGGTTAGGGTTAGGGTTAGGGTTAGGGTTAGGGTTAGGGTTAGGGTTAGGGTTAGGGTTAGGGTTAGGGTTAGGGTTAGGGTTAGGGTTAGGGTTAGGGTTAGGGTTAGGGTTAGGGTTAGGGTTAGGGTTAGGGTTAGGGTTAGGGTTAGGGTTAGGGTTAGGGTTAGGGTTAGGGTTAGGGTTAGGGTTAGGGTTAGGGTTAGGGTTAGGGTTAGGGTTAGGGTTAGGGTTAGGGTTAGGGTTAGGGTTAGGGTTAGGGTTAGGGTTAGGGTTAGGGTTAGGGTTAGGGTTAGGGTTAGGGTTAGGGTTAGGGTTAGGGTTAGGGTTAGGGTTAGGGTTAGGGTTAGGGTTAGGGTTAGGGTTAGGGTTAGGGTTAGGGTTAGGGTTAGGGTTAGGGTTAGGGTTAGGGTTAGGGTTAGGGTTAGGGTTAGGGTTAGGGTTAGGGTTAGGGTTAGGGTTAGGGTTAGGGTTAGGGTTAGGGTTAGGGTTAGGGTTAGGGTTAGGGTTAGGGTTAGGGTTAGGGTTAGGGTTAGGGTTAGGGTTAGGGTTAGGGTTAGGGTTAGGGTTAGGGTTAGGGTTAGGGTTAGGGTTAGGGTTAGGGTTAGGGTTAGGGTTAGGGTTAGGGTTAGGGTTAGGGTTAGGGTTAGGGTTAGGGTTAGGGTTAGGGTTAGGGTTAGGGTTAGGGTTAGGGTTAGGGTTAGGGTTAGGGTTAGGGTTAGGGTTAGGGTTAGGGTTAGGGTTAGGGTTAGGGTTAGGGTTAGGGTTAGGGTTAGGGTTAGGGTTAGGGTTAGGGTTAGGGTTAGGGTTAGGGTTAGGGTTAGGGTTAGGGTTAGGGTTAGGGTTAGGGTTAGGGTTAGGGTTAGGGTTAGGGTTAGGGTTAGGGTTAGGGTTAGGGTTAGGGTTAGGGTTAGGGTTAGGGTTAGGGTTAGGGTTAGGGTTAGGGTTAGGGTTAGGGTTAGGGTTAGGGTTAGGGTTAGGGTTAGGGTTAGGGTTAGGGTTAGGGTTAGGGTTAGGGTTAGGGTTAGGGTTAGGGTTAGGGTTAGGGTTAGGGTTAGGGTTAGGGTTAGGGTTAGGGTTAGGGTTAGGGTTAGGGTTAGGGTTAGGGTTAGGGTTAGGGTTAGGGTTAGGGTTAGGGTTAGGGTTAGGGTTAGGGTTAGGGTTAGGGTTAGGGTTAGGGTTAGGGTTAGGGTTAGGGTTAGGGTTAGGGTTAGGGTTAGGGTTAGGGTTAGGGTTAGGGTTAGGGTTAGGGTTAGGGTTAGGGTTAGGGTTAGGGTTAGGGTTAGGGTTAGGGTTAGGGTTAGGGTTAGGGTTAGGGTTAGGGTTAGGGTTAGGGTTAGGGTTAGGGTTAGGGTTAGGGTTAGGGTTAGGGTTAGGGTTAGGGTTAGGGTTAGGGTTAGGGTTAGGGTTAGGGTTAGGGTTAGGGTTAGGGTTAGGGTTAGGGTTAGGGTTAGGGTTAGGGTTAGGGTTAGGGTTAGGGTTAGGGTTAGGGTTAGGGTTAGGGTTAGGGTTAGGGTTAGGGTTAGGGTTAGGGTTAGGGTTAGGGTTAGGGTTAGGGTTAGGGTTAGGGTTAGGGTTAGGGTTAGGGTTAGGGTTAGGGTTAGGGTTAGGGTTAGGGTTAGGGTTAGGGTTAGGGTTAGGGTTAGGGTTAGGGTTAGGGTTAGGGTTAGGGTTAGGGTTAGGGTTAGGGTTAGGGTTAGGGTTAGGGTTAGGGTTAGGGTTAGGGTTAGGGTTAGGGTTAGGGTTAGGGTTAGGGTTAGGGTTAGGGTTAGGGTTAGGGTTAGGGTTAGGGTTAGGGTTAGGGTTAGGGTTAGGGTTAGGGTTAGGGTTAGGGTTAGGGTTAGGGTTAGGGTTAGGGTTAGGGTTAGGGTTAGGGTTAGGGTTAGGGTTAGGGTTAGGGTTAGGGTTAGGGTTAGGGTTAGGGTTAGGGTTAGGGTTAGGGTTAGGGTTAGGGTTAGGGTTAGGGTTAGGGTTAGGGTTAGGGTTAGGGTTAGGGTTAGGGTTAGGGTTAGGGTTAGGGTTAGGGTTAGGGTTAGGGTTAGGGTTAGGGTTAGGGTTAGGGTTAGGGTTAGGGTTAGGGTTAGGGTTAGGGTTAGGGTTAGGGTTAGGGTTAGGGTTAGGGTTAGGGTTAGGGTTAGGGTTAGGGTTAGGGTTAGGGTTAGGGTTAGGGTTAGGGTTAGGGTTAGGGTTAGGGTTAGGGTTAGGGTTAGGGTTAGGGTTAGGGTTAGGGTTAGGGTTAGGGTTAGGGTTAGGGTTAGGGTTAGGGTTAGGGTTAGGGTTAGGGTTAGGGTTAGGGTTAGGGTTAGGGTTAGGGTTAGGGTTAGGGTTAGGGTTAGGGTTAGGGTTAGGGTTAGGGTTAGGGTTAGGGTTAGGGTTAGGGTTAGGGTTAGGGTTAGGGTTAGGGTTAGGGTTAGGGTTAGGGTTAGGGTTAGGGTTAGGGTTAGGGTTAGGGTTAGGGTTAGGGTTAGGGTTAGGGTTAGGGTTAGGGTTAGGGTTAGGGTTAGGGTTAGGGTTAGGGTTAGGGTTAGGGTTAGGGTTAGGGTTAGGGTTAGGGTTAGGGTTAGGGTTAGGGTTAGGGTTAGGGTTAGGGTTAGGGTTAGGGTTAGGGTTAGGGTTAGGGTTAGGGTTAGGGTTAGGGTTAGGGTTAGGGTTAGGGTTAGGGTTAGGGTTAGGGTTAGGGTTAGGGTTAGGGTTAGGGTTAGGGTTAGGGTTAGGGTTAGGGTTAGGGTTAGGGTTAGGGTTAGGGTTAGGGTTAGGGTTAGGGTTAGGGTTAGGGTTAGGGTTAGGGTTAGGGTTAGGGTTAGGGTTAGGGTTAGGGTTAGGGTTAGGGTTAGGGTTAGGGTTAGGGTTAGGGTTAGGGTTAGGGTTAGGGTTAGGGTTAGGGTTAGGGTTAGGGTTAGGGTTAGGGTTAGGGTTAGGGTTAGGGTTAGGGTTAGGGTTAGGGTTAGGGTTAGGGTTAGGGTTAGGGTTAGGGTTAGGGTTAGGGTTAGGGTTAGGGTTAGGGTTAGGGTTAGGGTTAGGGTTAGGGTTAGGGTTAGGGTTAGGGTTAGGGTTAGGGTTAGGGTTAGGGTTAGGGTTAGGGTTAGGGTTAGGGTTAGGGTTAGGGTTAGGGTTAGGGTTAGGGTTAGGGTTAGGGTTAGGGTTAGGGTTAGGGTTAGGGTTAGGGTTAGGGTTAGGGTTAGGGTTAGGGTTAGGGTTAGGGTTAGGGTTAGGGTTAGGGTTAGGGTTAGGGTTAGGGTTAGGGTTAGGGTTAGGGTTAGGGTTAGGGTTAGGGTTAGGGTTAGGGTTAGGGTTAGGGTTAGGGTTAGGGTTAGGGTTAGGGTTAGGGTTAGGGTTAGGGTTAGGGTTAGGGTTAGGGTTAGGGTTAGGGTTAGGGTTAGGGTTAGGGTTAGGGTTAGGGTTAGGGTTAGGGTTAGGGTTAGGGTTAGGGTTAGGGTTAGGGTTAGGGTTAGGGTTAGGGTTAGGGTTAGGGTTAGGGTTAGGGTTAGGGTTAGGGTTAGGGTTAGGGTTAGGGTTAGGGTTAGGGTTAGGGTTAGGGTTAGGGTTAGGGTTAGGGTTAGGGTTAGGGTTAGGGTTAGGGTTAGGGTTAGGGTTAGGGTTAGGGTTAGGGTTAGGGTTAGGGTTAGGGTTAGGGTTAGGGTTAGGGTTAGGGTTAGGGTTAGGGTTAGGGTTAGGGTTAGGGTTAGGGTTAGGGTTAGGGTTAGGGTTAGGGTTAGGGTTAGGGTTAGGGTTAGGGTTAGGGTTAGGGTTAGGGTTAGGGTTAGGGTTAGGGTTAGGGTTAGGGTTAGGGTTAGGGTTAGGGTTAGGGTTAGGGTTAGGGTTAGGGTTAGGGTTAGGGTTAGGGTTAGGGTTAGGGTTAGGGTTAGGGTTAGGGTTAGGGTTAGGGTTAGGGTTAGGGTTAGGGTTAGGGTTAGGGTTAGGGTTAGGGTT
>JAJQWJ010000019.1:13547-106047 GCA_023637945.1 Phaethornis superciliosus
GGAAGGGCAGGAAGAAGTGTTTGACCCACGTGATCCCTCAAATTTATACCGAGTATGAGGTGTATGGGATGGAATACTCTGTTTGGTCAATTCTGACATCTATCTTGTCTGGTCCTCCCCAAAGGAGGGGTTCAGATGGGACCTCCTTGCTCCTTCCAGAGGGTAAAATGTTCCTCGGAACTGAGCAGTGTCCTTGGCTCTGCACACCAGTCTCTACCAGGAACTGTAAACATTGAGTGTGAGCAGTCCCAGAAGCAGACACTGACTGAGAAACTTGCTGTTCATTTCAGCAAGTGCAGCTGCTTACAAGAGACTGAGCTGAAAGCAAAAGGACAAGACAGAAAATCACCTTTACATTGGCCCAAACCAGGACACACCTGGTTTGTTTTTTATCCGTACCTTACACTAAGCTGAGGTCTACAGAAATAAAATTATATCCTCTTAACGTCAGAATGACAGTGTGGTATGGTGTGACATAAAGAGATAGACCATAGATACAGGAACCACAAACTAGCAAATAGACTGAAAGAAATGCTTCCAAACCAACAACCCAGTGATGAGGTCCTTTGTTCCAACTGCTGACCTCCAAGGGATGGATGCTCTCTGCTTGGCTCTGGGACCCGCTGGGAACAGGACTCCCCCAGAGATTTCTCTGCAGGGACCAAATGCTTCCACCAAAAGTAGTCAGTAGTGAATACTTTTCTGCATAAGAGAGCTTCATGGTAAAGCTGTCTGTGCCTTAGAGCTTACTGCCTGTTTCTTGAAGAGCTGCTCTCTCTGGGGATATCACCATTCCTCTTTCTGTCTGACAAACAGGAAAGTCCTGTCCCCCTCTGCAGGATGTGTCTGTGGTGTGCTGGTCAGGCTGCAGAAGTCATTCTGTGCAGAGGCAGCACAAGTTTGGAATGGATCCCCAAAGGGAGATGGTAAGATGAGTGTTTGCTGCTGTGAGTTGTGTCTGAAGGAAAGGGAGCAGATCAGAGGGCTGGGTGTGGAGACACGTGGGACAGCTCTAGAGCAGAGCTGCCATGAAGCCTCTTTTAGAATGAGGCTCTGAAACTTGAGTGGCATCAGAAAGCACTGGGAAGTAATCCACTGTCCATCTGCTTTCCTTAGGAAAATGAACACTCTGGCCCACAGCGTGGAACTGGAGCTGAGCTCTGGCACTCAAAACTGAGCCAGGCCAGACATGCAGCAAAGGACATGAGCACATTGCTGGTGCCCAAGTGATTTCTGGAGCAGTCTTCATACTTCCAAGGCCCTTTATGAAATCTGGAAAAGCAGGCTATGTTTTTTGCTTCAGAAAGATGTGGGTTTTTTTCTATTCCATCCCATAAACCAGATGTGCAGAAAATGAAGAAGTGTAAAGGGGAGAAGATGTGGCAGCAGCAAGAAATAAGGGTCAGACACTGATGAAAAATTCAAAGCCAAAATCCAGATCACTTTATTTACATAAATTACAAAAAAAGAAGGGGAGGGGAGGGAAGTGAAAAGGGAATGAGTAGGGGGAGGGGAGGTATGGAGAGGGGAGAGGAATGGGAAGGGGAGAAATAAGGGGAGGGTGAAGGGTAATGGGAGGGTGAGGGGTAGGGGAGGAAAGGAAAGGGAAGGGAAAGGGGAGGGGGTAAAAAAGATTGGTGGGAAGAAAAGAGGAAGGGGGAAGGGAGAGGGGGAAGAGAGGAGAGGAGGAAAGTGAGGGGAAGAGAAATGGGGAAGGGAAGGGAAGGGAAGGGAAGGGAAGGGAAGGGAAGGGAAGGGAAGGGAAGGGAAGGGAAGGGAAGGGAAGGGAAGGGAAGGGAAGGGAAGGGAAGGGAAGGGAAGGGAAGGGAAGGGAAGGGAAGGGAAGGGAAGGGAAGGGAAGGGAAGGGAAGGGAAGGGAAGGGAAGGGAAGGGAAGGGAAGGGAAGGGAAGGGAAGGGAAGGGAAGGGAAGGGAAGGGAAGGGAAGGGAAGGCGGGGAGAGGACTACGTATCAAAAAAACACCAGGGAAGGGCAACAGGGCTGTCATCCATCCAACAGACTAAGAACATTTATTCAGACTGAAAGAAACATATTTTCATGTCTTCTGATCCATCAAAAGATATGGAATAAGCCCAAAGATGTAGTTTAAAGTTCATCAGTGTCTGGAGAGAAAAGAGACAAGATTCCTGGTGTTACTTTTGCAGCAGAGAGGGGCAAAGAGGTCACTGTCAGAACATTACGGCTACGAAGCCAGAGCTGAACACTCTCTGTGATTAAAAGCAGACAGCAACAGAAGGAAATTGTCTCAGGGGCTTCCTGCTTTCAAACAGCACCAGGCACTGCAAAGCTGTGACTCTGGAGTCATCATTACAAAATAGGTGCAATTCCTCCTGGGACATCTGGCCTCACATCACAGAACATGTTGGATGCCATCTATGACAAACATTCAACTCCTCTGAGCTTTCCCTAAAGAAAGGATAACTTTTGTCACTGCTTATCCTCTTCTTGCCTAGTCAAAAAAGACTGCAACAGAGGAGCTACAAACACCAGCAATGAGTAAGGGACAGCAAAGACCAAGAACTGACAGCAGAGGGTGTGTGTTATGGGTCAGTGCTGAAGGCAATCAATGGACACGGGAGGAGAAGTGATGGCTGAAGTCTATGAAACTCTGTGTAGGGCTCCTTTTATCTTTGTGATTGGGGATTAACTCCACTGAAAGAGGACTTCAGATTAAGCCAAGTGTATCTGTGTGGAGGAAATGGGTCAGTTTTCTTTGTGCTTCTTTTGGTTTTTTTCAGGCAGCTGCTTAAAGCTCTACAAAGCATTTTCGAAGCAGAAAGTTTCCATGTTCAAGTAAATGTAGCAGAAAAAGAAAACTGTGCTTAGCACAGGAACTAAAGAGCTTTCAAGCTGTTGTATTCAAGAGTTAGGAGCAGTCATCTTTTTCCTTACTCTAACATGACACATTACCATGTCCAGGTTCTTCAGAGACAAATTCATCCAGTTCCTGCTTGTCCTAGAATTATACAGAAAACATACCACTAACATGAGTGCAATAGGAAACTTCTAAAACATTCTTCAAATCCACACAAAACCAGGCAGTAACTCCAAGGGCCAAAGAAGTGAGGCCATAAACCAGCAGAGTGGAGGGAAGGGCCCTCTCTCCAGGACTAAAGGGAGAGAAGTGACCAAATTCACAGCTCCTCCAGGAGAACCCCTCTACAAACCCAAATGCCTCCTACACACAGTGGACATCCCACACTGAAGTATAAAGTGAGATTTGGTGCAGGCCCCTTCAGAGTGAAAGTTTAACTTAAAGCTTAGCTGGGAACATCCTATGGCATGACCTTCTTTCTCACAGTTTCTTTTGTCAGAGAAAGCAGTTACACACTTCATGATTCACAGTTCAGTAGCTGCTTTGTCTCTGAGCACTCTTGGAAAACAGTACAACCCCCAAAACCAAAACTCATCACCTCTACCACATGGAGCTGTGTACTGCTTGGATGAGGAGGAGTTGTTTTGGTGTGTTACACCATGAGGTCTAGAACTACAAATGAGCTGTAACTTTAGGCTCAAAAGCACAACCTTGCTTACAGATGCTCTTCAGCAGTAGCTGAGCACAGGATTTCAAAATGTTTACCTTGGCTGCATTAACAGGAGCAAATCCTGTTCACCAATGATTCTGCTCCTATGGGTGAACTTGGGAAGCTTCCTACTGAACTCAGACTTCTGCTCAGAGCCAGACTGGTGCCAGGATGTCCCAGGTGTGCTGAATGCTGAAATGGACTGACAGCCAGACCTCCACTGATGGGAAGTGTGTTCTTCCACCTTCCACGAAGATTTCTGTTGGCGTTTCCTTTTTTTTTCATCAATTCTGAAACATTCAGACACATACAGAGAATTATCTCTGGCAGGAACAGTTGAGGGGATTAGGAGTGACCAAACCCAGAACAGCATTTGACCTGAGGGGTTTGAAGTGCCTAGAGCTTAGCAGCTTAGCAGTCAAACCACCTGCAAGGAGCACTTGGGACTGTTCAGCACTGGAGCTTCAAAGGAATCTGTCAATGGAATCTGTTCTGGAATCCTTGGACAAATTCATGTACCTTGGATTTAGCCTCTCCCAATTCCTTTTCCAAGCCCAGGTTGGCTTCCTCCAGGTTCCTGCAGTGCCTCGTAGCAACTTCCAGTGAAGCTTCTGCCACACACAGCTTTTTAACAGCTTCAGCAAGCTCCTGCTGCAGCTCTCTGACATTGCCTTGATGAAATGGTTAGAAGAGCATGAAAAAGGTTATAAGAACATGAATTCTTTCCATATTTTAACTTATTTGATTCTACAGTTAGACCTTTCTTGAACTCAGTAAGTGGGAAAATTTTGCCTGCCACCAGCAGTCAACAGCTGAGCACCTCCAAATTATCAGCAGCTGCACATGAGGATTTCTAATACATAAAAGAGATTCAATTATACTTCTTGAATAATACACCAGCATACACTGAATCATGTATTTTTTTAACAAAACTCTAAGCAATCTCTCATGATGCAAGAGAGACAGTTTGACTGCAGGTATTACTCTGGTGACTCAAGGCAGGACTTTGTATTAGATGGCACTTGGGTCTGTTTCTCTATTAAACAAACAGAATTAAATGAATACATGTATCTGAAAGCTCTTCTGACAAACCCTTGAAATTTATGTTGAAACACACCTCTGTCTGTTTCCTTACCAAGTTCATTTCAGAGTAACAACTGCCTCCCTGCTGACACATTCTCTTTCACAAATCTGGACAGGCCCTCCAGTCATCCAGCCACCCACCCAACTACCATCTCCCAAAGGAACCTGTTATTTTGGCACTAGGAATACAAAGGGATTCACAGGGGAAAACCATTGACTCCACTCCTGGACGTCTTCCCCCTCTTCCCTCTTAAACTGAAAAATGAAGAATAAGGTGGTTATCTGACACATGCAGCTATTCACCTCACTCAAACACTCCGGGCTTGAGAGGAAGAAAGAAATGGAATTTTAAAGCACTCTTCACATCACTAAGGCAGACAAACAGCACACCAGTGTCTCATTACTCAACAGGACTAGTTCCTGTTTTCCAGAAAGTAAAGATTAACAAAATGGGTATGGCAACTTTTAAACCTTTGCTTTGCCTGGGACTGGTAGAATTTGCAGAACGACAGTTTAACTGACATTCTAACCAGTTTTCTGACCAGTTAATTAGCCTTAACACAGCCACAAAGAACAAATTTAAATATTGCTACACATCACAAAATATAGAACAGAAAGCTTAGGTCAGTGGCTGTAATTGACTTTTTGAGGAACAGGCGGGTCTCTCAGAATGGGGCCCAAAAACAGGATGCAGAAATTAACAGCACAACACTGCTAAGAGCCTTCAACACTGCAAACACTGTATACTTTACCTCTCTTTTTACTTTGTCAGGCTCACAGTTAAAGACTTGTTCTCTTAAACCAGCACACTTGGCCTTTAATTCCTTGTACTCTTCCAGCATGTAAACTTGCTTCTCAGCAGCAGCACTGAGTTTGTGGCAAATGTCATTAAACCATCCCTGTGCAACAGTCACTGCACTTCCTTGGGTGAGCTGCTGCTCCTGCAGGTCTTCCAGCGGCTGATGGAATAAATGGCTTTCACTCTGGAGCTGGGCCAATGCCTTCTGCATGGACAGAGTCATAGCACAGAACCACAGAATCATTAAGGCTGGAAAAGACCTCTAGGATCCTCCAGTCCAACTGGGAAACCAACACCACCATTCCCACTAAACCATGTCCCAAAAGTGGAAATAATGTGTTCCACTCCCCCCTGAGGTGTTACACAGGACTCCAGACCCCCTGCCCAGCCCTGCCCCATATGCCCAACTCCAACAGGATGCCTGCCCTATTCCCCTCATGAATGCCCTCAAAGAAACCTTTCCAAATACTTCCTGACACTGCCAAACACACACATGTTTTGCAAAGGCGGGGAAAGAATCAAAGGTCACCAAATTTCAAAGTTTTTCCTCACAAAGACGAAGACTAGGCATGTTTAATCACACAGATCAGCCTGTTACAGACAAATCTCCCTCTTCACTTCAATATGCATTTTGCATGGGGGAAAAATGCATTTGACTGCATTGTTTGTCTGCACAGCACAGCAGGAACAACACTGATCAAAACTGAAGCAAACCAGCTGGAAACAAAGCAGCAGTACAGCAAATACCCAGCATCATGGCAAGGATTTTTTCTCCATCCTAAGAAGACTGTACCCAACTTCAAACAGTAGTAACACAACCTTCCTCTGCAGGACTCTGCCATCACCATCAGTCACTTTCTGGTTACTATTCTTTACCTTACTGTACAATGCAATTTACTCTATAATGCCAGTTACCAGTCCAGACTCTAATTCAAAATACTTAGCTTCACATACCTGCACCCCAGAGTTGTCAGTGGCATCCTCTTTTTTTAGCTGATGATGACACATGGAAAGTAGATCCTGGGTGCTCACCTACAGGCAAGACCACAGTATTCATCCAAGGATTTTTCCAGAAATGGAGAGCAGAGTAGTGGGAGCAGTTTGACTTTTCTCCTTTCTTCTTGTACAGGGTGATGATGACTGCACCACAGAGATCTGCTGGTAGGACTCCTTGTTCCCAACAACTCACAAGGAGTTTGTGAAATTGACTTCCAGACTTCAGGTGGGATTACATCAACCCCAGCTGCCTTGCCAGTTTTCAGCTGCTGTAGGGCCTTAAGACTCTCTCCCAAAGTAGGGTTTTCACCGGTTGTTGTGTAATGTGCTGAACTGATGAGCCTTGGACTACACGGCTGGCACTGAAGAGAGTCTGAAAATGTTCAGACCATGGGGTCAGGATGGAAGTTTTATCTGTGAGAAGCATTTGGCCATCTGCAAATTTCTGAGTAGGCTTTGGACCTGGTGTGTGGGTGAATACCCTGCACAGTTCAGATTTTTCTGCCAGGCTGATCCACCACTTGCTGTGGATGTCTCCAAGTTTCTGTTGGAGCTCACTGCAGGAAGAGGAAAGGCTGCTTTTCTGACGGGGCAAGATGGCTGAGCAAGGTGTGCTTGGTGAGCAGATCTCTCGGGTGTTTTCATCCCAGCAATCTCTGTTTTTCTTTGAGGAGAACTCTGGGGATTCTTCAGAGGACTGCAGGATGCTCTTTTGAATGTGTTGCCAAAGCGCTTGAGGAGAGGGAGCTATGGGATGATCTCCAAGTCCAGCTTGAAGGTTTACCTGGAAGCTCTTTCTCACTCTACCTTTTGGAAGATGGTTAACTTTGAGCCTCCTCCTCCCTGGGATGCCACCCCTCTTAGGTTTGGGCTTCAAGCAGAGGGTAAGTTTGCATGGCACAAGGCAGTGGTCTGTGTGACATTCTGCACCAGGCATCGCTCGGCTATGACGGACATCGCCAACATTTCTCTGGAGCACTAAGACACAGTCAGGGAGGTGCCAGGCCTTGGATCCAGGATGCTTCCAGCTTGTCTTCAGCCTCTCTTTCTCTTCCAAGAGAGTGGTGGTGATGGTGAGCTGCTGCTCAGCACAAAACTCCAGCAGGAGATGTCCACTGTCATGACAGTTTCCAACACCATTCTTGCCCAGTACTTTTTTTCCAGGCTTCAGAGTTCTTCCCTGCTCCGGTGTTGAAGTCACCAAGGATGATGATCTTAGCATCTGCACGAACCTTTTGGGGAAGGCAGTGCAAGTTTGGTGTAGAATTGGACTTTTTCTGCATGGTCAGCTTGGAGGGTTGAGGCATAAATACTGAGGAGAACAACATGGTGCTTGTTGTGGAGTGGGAGGCATAAGGAAATAATGCGATCGCCATGACCTCTCAGCAGATTTTTAACTTTGGAGGCGTGGAATGCCCAGGAATAAAAGCATAATCCTCAGCTGTCAGCCCATCAGTGTCTTCCTGGGAAATATCAGCACTGCAATGAAGGAAAACTTTGATCAAATTAAGATTCCCACCAACTGAACTACTGGACTTAGATTCCTGTTCAGTGCCAAACTGTTTGCCAGGATGTCCCATGGTGAGTTGAATGCTGACCTGGACTTACAGCCAGACCTCCACTCTCAAAGCTGCTTGGGACTGAAGATCTTCTGCTGATGCCCTTCTCATGGAGTGCACTGTTGGCTTTTGGTAGTTCATCATCAGTTCTGAAACATTCAGACACATACCAAGAATTACCTCTGGCAGGAACATTTTAGCACAGTTACCAGCCAGGGCTCTGACTGTTCCTTGATTTTATGAAAGCAGAGAGGATTAGGAGTGACCAAACCCAGAACAGAATTTGACCTGAGGGGGGTTGGAGAGCTTATATTTTAGCAGTCAAACCAAGGAGCAGCAAGAGTTACCAACACTTGGGACTGCTCAGCAATCTGGGAATGCTCTGTGCTTACACAGCTTCTTCCAAAAGGCAGAGAACACCTGCACAACAACTCTGAGCTACCCTCCCTTTCCCCTGGAGAGCTCAAACCTCAGACGAGCTGAAAAAATAGCCCAAAAAAAAAGACTTTTTTTTTTTTTTTTTAACTTCACAGAACCAAATTCTGTGCTCTGCAGGGCCTCCCCTTCATTTCAGGGACATGAAATTCCTCTTTTCTGCCATACATTCTCTTTGAAAACACAATCCACTAAGAAAATCCTATTAATTCCATGATCAGTGCTGTTCCTGTTGGAACACTCAAGAGAAATTAAGACAGTTCTAACAAAGACAAAGTGTCTTAAGGAACTTTCCTCACAAATATGCCACCCTAGGCTTACATACGTAATGCTCACCAGATGGAGAAGAGGAACCCCAGCAGGAAAACACAGGAGGAAAATAGGAGACCCTTATTACCACCCAAAAATCATCTACTTACCTTTCCAGTTCACTTTCTATGAATCTCCTAAGCTTTACTTCCTCCAGATTCAGATTTTCATATTTTTCTTTTTCAAAAGTGCTGTCTTGGAGGGTATTTTTTTTTATGTTGTTCGATTCCCATTCGAGATCTCCAATTCTGCACATGAGAAGCTTTCTCTGTGCATGGTGCTCACAAGCTCTGATCTCTTCCAGACTGTCCCAGGAGGTTGCCTGCTCCTGAAACAGATACCATCACTTGCACACCACTCTGCTGCTCTTATTCATTCTTATTCAAGCAGTACAGGACAGAAAATTCAACTTTTTGTTTTGCCACTCACTGAATAAAAGGAGATTATTAAAGAGTGGCAGGGCCCATCCTTATTCAAACAGGACAGGAAAATTCATGGGGGGTGGTTTTGCCTCTTACTGAATAAAAGGAGATTATTAAAGAGTGGCTAAAAAGCTGACTGGTAAAGTACAATTAATTTTAAAAAAACATTAATTCCACAATCAGTGGTGTTAGTCTTGGAACGCTCAAGAGATATTAAGACAGAGGGAGGGTTAAAGGAACCTTCCTCACAAATATGCCATCTCAGGCTTACAGATGTAATGCTGACCAGATGTAGAGGAGCAGTTTTTAGAGGAAAACACATGAGACAAAAGCAATCTCTTAAAACACTCCAAAAAGCATGTACCTACCTTTCCAGTTCATTTTGTAACCATCTTCTCTCCTTCACTTCCTCCAGATATAGCCTTTCATATTTTTCCTTTAGAACATTGCTCCCTCTCAGGCTGTATGTGCTGTATTTGTATTTTTCAGGGTGTACAGCTCTACTTGCTGGACCTCTTTTGTGTTTCTCCCATCGTGCCTGCCTCAGGCTCTTCTTTCAGCTGACAGGGAAGTTTTTTGAGCTGTCGACAGAAAAAAGCACAAAAGGAACTCAGCAGGAGCTAAAAGAAGTCAATCTGTGAAAAACTGCTAAAGGGCTGGCCACCAGGACTGTATTTATCATCTTCTGACTCAGTATAAAAATCAGAGTGAAACCAGGGGGTTGATTTTAAACCAGAACAGCTGTCACATCATTTCTGATGGGATTCCTCAGGTTCCCAGCCCTTCTCCTGCAGGAAGTCACACACCAAGAAGCACCAAACTGGCAGCATTTCCCCCAGAAGTTTTCCTGGAAAAGCACTGGGAATATTCTGCTGGGAGATGCTCGTGGGAAGTCAAACAAACCCATCCCTGCCCACCTTCTGCTTTCAGCACAAACACCACATCTCATGCTTGAGAGGAATTTTTACAGCACAGTCCAAGCTTCATTATGGCACTGACAAACACACCATCTTTTTTTTCCCTCTACACTGAGAAATTGGTAAATAGTGGCTCAGAAGATGGCTTTTACTGACGGAGGAAGAGGTTCTCTCCTCTTTAGGTGAAAGCTGCAGTTTATTTTTAAAAATGTGCAGGAAATATCACCCTTTTGTTAGGTCCCAATGGTCACCTCCAGTTCTGTCCTTCTCTTCCCCTTCCAGAAGCAGATTTTTTCTGTATCTATTGAACATCAAACCTGATGTCCTGTCAGTCATTAAAAGGGGAGGAAACTGGCATGGGGAGCACTTGAAAGAGGCTCTAACAGAAAGAAGAAACTTCACTTATTTGACAGGACAACAGACAACGGGTATAAGCTTGAGCATAGGAGTGTAGTGAGACGAGGCAACACCCAGGTGCTGCTAATCCCCAGGCAGTGGGCATGAGCCTGCATTCAGCCCACCTGTGCCTGGTTAGGGCTGGGCCCAACTGCACAGGGGCAGGATCAGGAGGCCAAGAAAAGGCCAAGAAAAGGCCAAGAAAAGGCCAAGAAAAGGCCTGGCCTCCAGCACAAGCTCAGCTCACTTGCAGAGCAGGCCAGAGGAGAGGTTGGTTGTGTTGGGAGCACTAGCTGTTACCCAGACTGACTGACCCTGAAGGCCTCAGCTTCTGCCAGAGCACCGGTCTGACTTCAGAGAGTCATACCCCAAGAAAGGTTCCTCTTGCAACATAGGAGGTTCCATATAAATACAAGGAGAAATTTTTTTCACTGTGAGGGTGACAGAGAACTGGCCCAGGCTGACCAGGGAGGTTGTGGAGTCTCCTTCTCTGGAGACATTCAAAACCCACCTGGAGGTGACCCTGCTCTGGCAGGGGATTGGACTCCATGAGCTTTTGAGGTCCCTTCCAACCCCTTTCTGTGATTCTATTTAAATCTGCCTCAATCTAATGCCCTCCCCCGTCATTCAAAATTAACTCTTCCAAGAGAAATACAAAAACTCAACAAACTTTTGGACTAGCCCCAGCAAAGGCAGGTGACTTTTCTTTCATGTTACTTTTGGGAACTCTGCTTCTGGGTGCCCAGGACAAGGGAAAGGTGAGCTGAAACTAAGATTTCTCATCAGTGAGAAATAAGTTCAACAACATTTTCTGCATCACCTCACTGCACTGTGCCCAGGGAAGCAAATGACACCATTTACAAAAGCAAAACCTGAGCTTTCTCCTGCTCAAGTCGTGCCTAAAATGGGGATTGAGGGTGACCTTGGGCACAGCCAGCTTCATAGAGTTCTTCTGAGTGATGATGGCATTCCATGTGGTGGCCTGGGCTGACAGCCAAATCCATTCCAAAATACAGCCCAGAAAAAAAAAAAAAAAAAAAGAAAAAAGAAAAAAAAAGCAAAAAAAGAAAAAAAAAGAAAAAAAAAAGAAAAAGAAAAAAAAGAAAAAGAAAAAAAAGAAAAAATAAAGCAAAAAAAGGGAAAAAAGCAAAAGAAAAAAAAAAGAAAAGAAAAAGAAAAAAAAGAAAAAAAAAGCAAAAAAAAGGGAAAAAAAGCAAAAAAAGGAAAAAACAAGAAAAAGAAAAAAAAAAAGAAAAAGAAAAAAAAGAAAAAAAAAAGGAAAAAAAAAAAAGAAAAAAAAAATGAAAAGAAGCCTTGGGCAAGAGTAAGGTTCCAGGAGAAAAAACACCACCACCAAAAAACCTCCCACAAATCAGAGCTCACCTTTGTATTTATTTTAGCAACGTCATTGGCATTTCAGAATGACCTTCCTGCATTTCTTTCTTCAGACCACACAGGAATATTCGCTCTCCATATTTCCTTATAATCTGTTTACTTGGGAAGATCTCTGACCTACACAGCAAATTTGACAAGAAAACAGTGAAGGAAAGGAACACCAACCAGCCTTTTTCACATACTCTTGTGTAAACATCACAGATGGGGCTCGATTCATCTTTAACGTGCTTGATGCAACAGAAATTACTGAGACAAAAAAAATACAGCATTCCTATGCCACACCTGGAGGCTCCAAATTTCACCTGAGGAAGAATTCAGATTTCCCTCCCAGGGAAGCTTCTGCTTGCAGTTCCTGTTGCTGCTCTTGCAAGCTCTCACCTCCTGTACAGCAGTTTCTTGTTAGCACTAAGATGAGGCTGGAATTTCCTCCCCAACACTTCTGCACACCCAGTTCTACACTGAATTTAATACAGCTTGGATTGTCCTCAGGGATATCAACAAGTCCCACCTCTCAGACTCTTCCTCCTCTTCCATGCTTGTTTCCAGCTCTCTGTCCAGATGCACTCTGAGAGGGCAGCTCAGCTTTTCCAGCTCCTTCTCTTTCTTTCAGTCACTCTCACACTTTCAAAACAGAAAAGACAAATGAGAGGGCACAGAATATCTACAGGCAGGACCTGCAGCTCATGCTCTCCCCAGAGCAGCTGCAGAACACCTCCAGCTGTCAGCCAGCTTCCACAGACAGCCAAAGGACACGATTCCTGAGAATATTTCATCAGATTTCCCACCCAACAGGCCAGTAGCTAAACAGATGCCCCTACTGAAGGAAAGGCAAGGAGGTGATTTTGATTCGCATCTTGTTCTCCCTCTTGCTCTTCTCTCAGCCAAACCAGCCCAGAGCTGGCAGCTGCTCTGAATTTCTACTTATATTTTTTCCTCGACAGAAAAGGAGAAAAGGGAAAGACTGTCCCTTGGAAACTGGCAGCTCTTTCCTGTTTCCCAGGCAGTAGTTCACTTGCCCTCCCCATTCCTTCAGTGTGTTTTTCTGCAAGGTTTTTAAGCTCCCACTGCCCTCCAAACCACGCAGCAGCTCCTCCAGACACTGAGTGCTCTTTGAAAAGAGTACAACCCTCAAAAAGAAAACCTTTCACCCCTGCCCCACGTAGCTGGGTACTGTTGTGATGAGGAGGAGTTACACCATGAGGTCTGGAACTACAAGTGAGTTGTAACTTTAGGCTAAAAAGCACAACTTTGCTTAGAGTAGCTGAGGATGGGATTTCAAAATGCTTACCTTAGCTGCATAACAAGAGGGAATCCTGTTCATAATGATTCTGTTTCTGAGGATGAACTTGGGAAGCTTCCTACTGAGCCTGAAATTGTGCTCAGAGAAAGACTGTTCCCAGTATGTCCCAGTTGAGTCAGATACTGCACAGGACTGACATGCAGACCTCCACTGATGGAATGTAAAAGACCACACTTCCCACAAAGCTTCCTTTTGGCTTTTCCTTGGTTTTCACCAGCTCTGAAAAAAAATCAGACAAATACCAAGAATTCTCTTTGGGAGTAACTTTGGCCCAGTTCCCCCCCCTCCAAGTCTTTGACTCTTATTCAGCTTGGGAAAGTAGAAAGGATGAGGAGTGACCAAACCCAGAACAGCATTTGAGCTGAGTTTTTCTGGAGGATTTCTCAGCAGTCACATTACCCACAAGGAGCAGCAAGAGTTACCAACACTTGGGACTGCTCAGCACCAGAGCTTCAAAGCAATCTGGGAATGCTCTGTGCTTACACAGCTTCTTCCAAAAGGCAGAGAACACCTGCACAACAACTCTGAGCTACCCCCCCTTTCCCCTGGGAAGTTCAAACCCTGCCCCTCAAATGGAAGCCAAAAACCATATTCACTTTCTTCCTTCATAGAATCAAATTCTGTTCTCTGAAGGGCCCATCCTTATTCAAACAGGACAGGACAGAAAAGTCATGGGGGGGGGGGGGGGGGGGTTGCCACTCACTGAATAAAAGGAGATTATTAAAGAGTGTCAAAAAGGCTGACTGGTAAAGTACAATTAATTTAAAAAAAAACTTAATTCCACGATCAGTGGTGTTAGCTTTGGAATGCTCAAGAGATATTAAGACAGAGGGAGGGTTAAAGGAACCTTCCTCACAAATATGCCATCTCAGGCTTACAGATGTAATGCTGACCAGATGTAGAGGAGCAATTTTTAGAGGAAAACAAAAATCAAAAAACAAAATCTCTTAAAACACTCCAAAAAGCATGTACCTACCTTTCCAGTTCATTTTGTAACCATCTTCTCTTTTTCACTTCCTCCAGATAGAGCCTTTCATATTTTTCCCTCAGGGTCTCCCTCAGGGTGTATTTCTCACTGTTCAATTCCTGCTCAAGGTCTCTAATTCTGCTGAGCAGCAGCTTTCTCTCTGCTTCCTGGTCATGGGCTCTGCTCTCTCCCAGTCTGTCCTGGGAAGCTGCCTGCTTCTGAAGCAGGTAACACACTTTTACTCAACCACAAAGAAAAAGGGAACTTTCCCACCCCTCAGCTGAACGTGCCCAGTGTCAAGGGCACACATTTACTCCCTGAGCAACCAAGGCAGAACCCCAGAGCTCCCATGGGCAAGAATTTTTCTCATTTAGAAAGAATCCCTCCCTCTCAGCACTTATTTATCAAAGATACTAATGAAGGAACGCCATGGGACAGAAAAGGGTAGAGAAAAAGGTTCCTCCAAGAAGGAATCCCCCACCCTTTGCTCTGGAGAAAGAAAACCACAGAGAACTCTCTCAGAAACCCCTCTGCTCATGGCCAGGATTTCAGAATCACACAATTCTCACATTTGGAAAAAAGAGATCACCAAATCCAAACATCAACCCAGAGGAAAAAATAAAAAATATAAAAAAAAAAATTCCAAGGCCCCACAGCAATTGGTAACCAGGCTGAGAAGCTCACAACAAGGGCAGTTTATGAGCAGCTTACCAGGGGTGAGCCTTGCTGAAGGGTTTTAATTCTACTCCTTTGCTGCAGGACTGTGGCTTCCAGTCTGGCATTTTCAGCTTCAAGGCTTAAACAGAAACACAGCTTTTATTACAGGAAACCCCCAGAGCACCAATTCTTAAAGAAGAGCAGGGAAAGGACAAAGAGAAGCATCTTCAAAACCATCTGTTAACTTGTCCTGATGCAACAAGGCTGTCCTGGGGTTTTCACAGCCACTCTCTTACCACTCCATGCGTTCCTCCAGGTGTTTTACTGCAATTGTACTCCTGGAAGATGCCAACAGGAAATCTTCCAGTCTATAGAAACAATCTCTTTTTTCTCTTTTCTTATCCTCCAGAGCAGCCTTCAAGTGACGAATAGAATGCTCGTGCTGAAGATGTTGTTCTTCCAAGTCCTGCAGCTGTGGAAGCAAAGCAAGATTCACAGCTGAGGTTTTATGGAGAGGAACCCAATGATGCTGAAGAGCTCAGGGACTGCCTCTGTCTGCACATACCCACTACCCAAAGAGCTGTCAGCACTTCAGGTACATTCAAAACCTTCACTCATACTAGGAAATGAACACAAACCATGTCACTGGCCTCTCCCATCCACTGATTCCCTCCAGCATGACTCTAAGCACTGACACTCACCCTCCCACTCTTCCAGGCACCCTCTGTACCCCTTTGTTTGCCATCCCCCCCTCCCCTTGAAAATATGAATTTAAAAGTTCATCCTTCTCCTGAAGGGACTTCACAGCCCCCTTGTACATATAGATTTATCTATATTTATGCAGGGTAAGCTCCAAAAGCAAGCAGAATTGGCAGCATGCTGATGGATGGAGTTGAACCCAGTTGGTGACCAGTTACCAGTGGTGTTCCCCAGTGCTCTGCACCAGGACCAGTTCTCTTTAACATCTTTATCAATGATCTGGATGAGGGGATTGGGTGCACCCTCAGTCAGTTTGCAAATGATCTGATGAGACAGGAAAGCTCTGCAGAGGGACCTGGGCAGGCTGGATCCATGGGCTGAGGCTGACTGTATGAAATTCAACAAGGCCAAGGGCCAAGGAAAAATGTTTTCACCAAAAGGATTGTCAGGCACTGGAACCAGCTGCCCAGGGAAAGAGCTGAGCCACAATCTCTACAGAGACTTCAAAGATGTGGTGCTGAGGGACAGGATTGGGCTGAGGTAACACCTGGATTTCATCTTAAAGGTATTTTCTAACCAAAAAGGAAAGTTCTATGATCTTCTGTTACGTGCGGGGGGTGCGAGGGGAAGCACCGTGAGCAGAAAGCAGCCCTAATGCAGCATTATTGCAGACATTATTTCTACATAAATGCAGACATTATTTCTACATAAATGCAGACATTATTTCTACATAAATGCAGAAATTATTTCTACTGTCCTTCAGAAACCAGACAAAACTTTCTGGGCCAAACCACATGTAATAAGTGACAGACACATCAGTCTCTTTTGCCTTACCACATACAAACCTTTGACCGTGTCAAAGACAAAGATACCAAGTTTATAAAACAGTGCAATTCCTCCACACATCATCCCATCTACTGTGCTGAATTTTATTCTAGGATTTTAGGACAAGTCTGTGTACCTTGGATTTATTTTCTCCCAGTTCCTTTTCCTTTTCCAGCTTGGCTTCCCCCAGGTTCTTTTTGAAGCGTGAAGTGACGTCCAGCAAAGCTTCTGCCATGGACGGCGTCTTCAGAACATCAGCAAGCTCCTTTTGCAGCTCTCTGACCTTGCACTAATGAAGATGAGCAGGAAGAAAATTATAAGAACGTGAATTCTGTCTTTAATTTATTTAATTATACAAGTAGACCTCTCTTGAACTCAAAAGGTAGGAAAAATTTGCCTGCCACCGGCAGCCAAACACCGAGCACCTCCAGACCCCCAACAGCTCTTCAGGAGGATTTCTAATCAATAAAAAAAGGCTCAAGGATTATTCTTCTTGAACAATACACAAGCATACACTGAATCATATTTTTTTTTAAACAAAACCTTTTGAAAAAGGTTTGGAAAAAAAAAAAAAAAAAGAAAGAAAACCTTTTGTGCCACAATAATATCGCACCAGCTATTGCTCTGGTGACTAAAAGCAGAACTTTGTACAGGGTCCGGTTCCTCACTTTACAACTATCATGAAATGAAAATGTAGATCTGAAAGCTCTTTTGAGAGTGTATGTTGGAACACACTCCCCTGCAGTTTTCTTACCAAGTTCACTTCAGAGTAACAGCTGCCTCCATACTGACAGGATGGCTTTCAAAAATTGGGATAGTCCATTCACCCACCCACCCAACTACCATCTTCAGAAGAAACCTGGCTTTTTAGTCCTAAGAATACAAAGCAATTCACAGGGTAAAACAACTGACAGCACTGATGGACTTCTTCCCCCTCTTCCATCTTAAAGAAATAAAATTATTGCTCTGCCTGGGGCTGTCGAAAACTCTCAGTAGAGCAGAGCCCACCTCCTCCTGCATTCTCCCATTATCTATTGCTTTTCCAACTGTCCTCCTATTCCTCACTCCAACCCCTTGTCCTTATTCTCTCATCTCTTTTCTTGATCAAAACATGCAGAAAGGGGACTTGGCTCATGCACGTTTGAGCAACAGAAACTTGGGCACTCGTGTGTACTGTGCATTTGCAGAAAGACACTTTAACTGAGCTCCTAAAGAGTCTTCTGTGCAGTTATTTGTCTTTTCCAGAGACACAAAGAACAAAAAAAATTAAATATTGCTACACACCTATCAACTATTTACAAGAGACTTAGCTGAAAGCAAGAGCACAAGACAGAAAAATCACCTTTATCCTGGCCCAAACCAGGACAACACCATAAAATACAGAAGAGAAAGCTTAGGCCAGTGTCTGAAGTTGAGTTTCTGAGGAACAGGCAGGCCCTTTAGAAGCCCCCAAAACTCAGAAATTAACACCAAAATACTGCTAATAGTCTTAAGCACTGCTAATATTGTATACTTTACCTCTCCTTCTACTTTGTCAATCTGACATCTAAAGGCCTCGTTTCTTAACAGATTGCAGTTTTCATTTAACTCCTTGGTTTTCTCTTCCAACAGATAAACTTCCTGATCAGTATCAGCCTTGAGCTTCTCGAAACTGTCATGAAAGAAGTCCTGAGCAACAGTCACTGTGCCTCCTTTGATGAGATGCTGCTGCTGCTGCTGCCAAAATTCCAGTTGCTGGTGGAGTAAGAGGTTTTCCCTCTGGAGCTGGGCCAACTGCTCCTGCGTGGACAGAACCATAGAACCACTGAATCATTAAGGCTGGAAAAAACCTCTAGGATCCTCAAATCCCACTGGGAAACCAACACCACCACGCCCACTAAACCATGTCCCAGAAGTGGAAATAATTTTCTCCGCTCTCCCATGAGCTGTTACAGAAAATGCCAGACCCTTGTGTCTGTCCCTCTTCTGTGTGCTCAACCTTAAAGATGTCTGCCTTAATCCCACTGCAAAAAAAACCTTTTCAAACACTTCTTAACAGGGCCAAACATACACGTTTTCTGCAGAGGCAGGGAAAGCATCAGAAAGCTCACCAAAATTCAAGGCTTTTTGCATGATCTTGCTCTTACAAAGAGGAAGAGCAGGCAGGTTTCATCAAAAACTTACTGAAAAAATCTCCCCTTTCACTTGAATATGCATTTTGCATGGGAAAAGATGCATTTGACTGCATTGTGTGTCCGCACAGCACAACAGGAACACCACTGGCAAAAAAAACTGAAGTAAAGCAGCAAAAGAACAAATATCCAACATGATGACACGGATTTCACCTCATCGTAAGAAGAGTGTATCCAGCTTCACTTCAGATTTTAACAGTCTTCCTCTACAGGACTCTCCCTTCAGCATTATCCACTTACTGGTTTCTTTACCATAGTTTTTAATACAATTTAACAGTTCAGACTCTAATTCAAAAATATTTGGCTTTACATACCTGCACCATAACGTTTTCAACAGCATCCTTGATAACTTCTTTTTCAGCTGCTGCTGGTAGGTGGTAGGTACATCCTGAGTGCTCAACTACAGTGAAAGAGAGATTTTTATAAACAGCGTGACTTAATACTACTTATTACATCTTTAATGGTTGTGAGAAAAGTCTGAACCCAGAATAACACACCCCCTCAAATTTGTGAGCTGCTGGAGTGGATAATTTTATGATAATAGGAATTCACAGAGGTGCATGTTAAGTTGCTTTCTTCCAGGGCAATTTACATTTTCATGTAAAAAGGAAAGTTTCTGAATTAAGGGCCACAAATACACCACTCCTGTTTCTCCAAGGTGCACGATCTCTCACTCATCCTGTTGAAAATGGGATTTCACCTTTTCCTGGTAGCCAAGGAACAGTTGTAGATAACACCACTGAAGGTACCACAGAGACTGTCATAAATTATCAGGATCAAGATGCTTGGAGTAAGCAAACACTTAGCTCCTATACAAGGAACCTCCACAAATTGGAGATCAACATCTTTTATGTTATAATATAAAACATCAATTCATATTCATAGAGAAAGAATTGCATCACTATTTCCTAGCTCTCTTCTCTCACCAGTGATGTCTCTTGAAGCTGCCTTGGGGACTTGGGAGTCAACATTAGAAACATTTTTCTCCACAAGTGAAGGAGCTGTAACTTTTTTCTCTTCGCTTTTGCCTGCCTTCTCCTGCTGCTTCTCCTTCACTTCCTCTACAGGTGTCTCTTCCTAAAAGAGATCAAGTGGCAGATATAAAAAGGGACGAAGCAAGCATCTTCTTTGCCTTTCACTGACTACTTGAAGAAGGCTTTTCTATTGAAAAGAAAAAAGGGAAAGTTCGTTGAGCTTTCATTTAAAAGGCCTTTAGCTTTTCCATGGAAAATCTCCAGGAGAAGAAAGAAATGCTCCTGCAGAAAAGGTCTTGAGTCTCAGCCCTGCTTCTGCACAGCCCCTGAGAAGCACTTCCCCACTTCTGCCCAGCTTCATTTCAGTTCCAGCAAGCCCTCTCGTGCTCCTGGATCTCCCTCCAACCCTTCCCAGCCCCACCAGGGCAACCTCCCTGTCCTTCACACAAAATACCTCAGAACGCCAGGGAAGAGAATTCTCATCTTTCTTCTCCTCTGCTCCCGTGGCTGCTGGGGAACCTACACATCAGGGAAGAAGAGAAGCTTTGCTATCACTTCCAGAGAAACACCACCCAAACCTCCTCACACTCAACAGCACCCAAATCACCCAGAAACAATGCTCCTTTGGGAGGACTACAGCCAAAGATCTCCCTTGCCAGGTTCCCCTGGACCTTCCCAGAAGCCAGACACCAAGCACTGCCTTTTGCAAAGCAGTAGAGGCTCACAGCTCCAAATATCCCCCCCAGATACACAAAAACCCTTTCTATTTCAGGGATGAACATCTAAACCTCTTCTCTAGCAGATGAACTCACTCTGCCTGGCTTCCTGGCCTGCTCAGACTACTTGCAGGGCTCTCTTTTAAGCCACCACATGAGGTCAAACTCATGAAGGATGCACTTGGGGGGGGGAGATGTGGATGCAAAGAAAAAGGGGCAAGGAGCTGGAGACCAGAGAGGAAACCCAAGCAGCCAGAAAACATCAACTCCTGGTTCCAGTTGGGCTCTGACTGCTCACACGATCCCCTCCTGGGGAAAGGCAGACAGAGCGGCACAAGATTCCCACATCTCAAGACAAGGAACTAAAAGGAACAAAAGCTGCTTTCCTACTCTGCTGAGGGAAAAATTTACTGACTCAGAAGACAATCACCTCTGGAGTTCATCTCCAATTCACAGAGGAAGTGTTTGCACCAACATTTAGAAAAGACCTCAGGCTATTATTGCAGAGCATCCAAAGGATGCTGAAGGCTCTGGAAGGGATGACTTGTGAGGAGGGGCTGAGCTCACCTGGATTGTTCAGTCTGCAGAAAGGGAGGCTGCGGGGTGACCTCACTGCAGTCTCTGCCTTCCCCATGAGTGGAAGAGAAGGCACTGGGACTGATTTCTCCACTCCTGTCTCAGGGAAATGGCAGGGAGGTGAATCAGGGGAAGTTTAGGTTACATCTCAGAAAAAGCTTTGGCACCCAGAGGGCAGCTGAGCAATGGAAGAAGCTCCCCAGGGAAGTGGTCCCAGCACCAACCCTGCCTGAGCTCCAGAAGGGTTTGGATGAAGCCCTCAGGCACACGGTGTGATTCTGGGGGTGCCCACAGACACAGGGACAGGACTTGGACTTGATGGGTCCTTTCCAACTCGGCAGAGTTTATGATTCTATTTCCTAACTCAGTTCTCTCACCAGTGCTGACTTCTAAAGGTGCCCTGGGGACTTGGACATGAATGTCAACAGATTTCTTCACATTCGCAGATGCTGCGGGGCTTTGCAGGTCACCATTGCCTCCCTTCTTCTGCTTCTCCTGCTTCTCTTTCAGCTCTGGTAACTTCTAGGAAAAGAGATCGAGAGAAAGAAGGTTTTAAAAGGGCAGAAGCCAGCATCTTTGCCTTTCACTGACTACTTGAAAAAGGATTTCTTGTGGAAGACCAAAGGGAAACATGGCTGAGCTTGCTTTTACATGCCTTCAGCTTTTCCATGGAAATCTGCAGGAGCAGAAAGAAATGCCTGAGTCTCAGCCCTGCTTCTGCACAGCCCCTGAGAAGCACTTCCCCACTTCAGCCCAGCTTCATTTCAGTTCCAGCAAGCCCTCTCGTGCTCCTGGATCTCCCTCCAACCCTTCCCAGCTCCACCAGGGCAACCTCCCTGTCCTTCACACAAAATACCTTAGAATCCCAGGGAAGAGAATCCTCATCTTTCTTCTCCTCTGCTCCCGTGGCTGCTGGGGCACCTACACATCAGGGAAGAAGAGAAGCTTTGCTATCACTTCCAGAGAAACACCACCCAAACCTCCTCACACTCAACAGCACCCAAATCACCCAGAAACAATGCTCCTTTGGGAGGGCTACAGCCAAAGATCTCCCTTGCCAGGTTCCCCTGGACCTTCCCAGAAGCCAGACACCAAGCACTGCCTTTTGCAAAGCAGTAGAGGCTCACAGCTCCAAATATCCCCCCCAGACACACAAAAACCCTTTCTATTTCAGGGATGAACATCTAAACCTCTTCTCTAGCAGGTGAACTCACTCTGCCTGGCTTCCTGGCCTGCTCAGACTACTTGCAGGGCTCTCTTTTAAGCCACCACATGAGGTCAAACTCATGAAGGATGCACTTGGGGGGGAGATGTGGATGCAAAGAAAAAGGGGCAAGGAGCTGGAGACCAGAGAGGAAACCCAAGCAGCCAGAAAACATCAACTCCTGGTTCCAGTTGGGCTCTGACTGCTCACACGATCCCCTCCTGGGGAAAGGCAGACAGAGCGGCACAAGATTCCCACATCTCAAGACAAGGAACTAAAAGGAACAAAAGCTGCTTTCCTACTCTGCTGAGGGAAAAATTTACTGACTCAGAAGACAATCACCTCTGGAGTTCATCTCCAATTCACAGAGGAAGTGTTTGCACCAACATTTAGAAAAGACCTCAGGCTATTATTGCAGAGCATCCAAAGGATGCTGAAGGCTCTGGAAGGGATGACTTGTGAGGAGGGGCTGAGCTCACCTGGATTGTTCAGTCTGCAGAAAGGGAGGCTGCGGGGTGACCTCACTGCAGTCTCTGCCTTCCCCATGAGTGGAAGAGAAGGCACTGGGACTGATTTCTCCACTCCTGTCTCAGGGAAATGGCAGGGAGGTGAATCAGGGGAAGTTTAGGTTACATATCAGAAAAAGCTTTGGCACCCAGAGGGCAGCTGAGCAATGGAAGAAGCTCCCCAGGGAAGTGGTCCCAGCACCAACCCTGCCTGAGCTCCAGAAGGGTTTGGATGAAGCCCTCAGGCACACGGTGTGATTCTGGGGGTGCCCACAGACACAGGGACAGGACTTGGACTTGATGGGTCCTTTCCAACTCGGCAGAGTTTATGATTCTATTTCCTAACTCAGTTCTCTCACCAGTGCTGACTTCTAAAGGTGCCTTGGGGACTTGGACATGAATGTCAACAGATTTCTTCACATTCGCAGATGCTGCAGGGCTTTGCAAGACACCATTGCCTCCCTTCTTCTGCTTCTCCTGCTTCTCTTTCAGCTCTGGTAACTTCTAGGAAAAGAGATCGAGGGAAAGAAGGTTTTAAAAGGGCAGAAGCCAGCATCTTTGCCTTTCACTGACTACTTGAAAAAGGATTTCTTGTGGAAGGCCAAAGGGAAACATGGCTGAGCTTGCTTTTACATGCCTTCAGCTTTTCCATGGAAATCTGCAGGAGCAGAAAGAAATGCCTGAGTCTCAGCCCTGCTTCTGCACAGCCCCTGAGAAGCACTTCCCCACTTCAGCCCAGCTTCATTTCAGTTCCAGCAAGCCCTCTCGTGCTCCTGGATCTCCCTCCAACCCTTCCCAGCCCCACCAGGGCAACCTCCCTGTCCTTCACACAAAATACCTTAGAATCCCAGGGAGAAGAATTCTCATCTTTCTTCTCCTCTGCTCCCGTGGCTGCTGGGGCACCTACATGCATCAGGGAAGAAGAGAAGCTTTGCTATCACTTCCAGAGAAACACCACCCAAACCTCCTCACACTCAACAGCACCCAAATCACCCAGAAACAATGCTCCTTTGGGAGGACTACAGCCAAAGATCTCCCTTGCCAGGTTCCCCTGGACCTTCCCAGAAGCCAGACACCCAAGCACTGCCTTTTGCAAAGCAGTAGAGGCTCACAGCTCCAAATATCCCCCCGACACACAAAAACCCTTTCTATTTCAGGGATGAACATCTAAACCTCTTCTCTAGCAGGTGAACTCACTCTGCCTGGCTTCCTGGCCTGCTCAGACTACTTGCAGGGCTCTCTTTTAAGCCACCACATGAGGTCAAACTCATGAAGGATGCACTTGGGGGGGAGATGTGGATGCAAAGAAAAAGGGGCAAGGAGCTGGAGACCAGAGAGGAAACCCAAGCAGCCAGAAAACATCAACTCCTGGTTCCAGTTGGGCTCTGACTGCTCACACGATCCCCTCCTGGGGAAAGGCAGACAGAGCGGCACAAGATTCCCACATCTCAAGACAAGGAACTAAAAGGAACAAAAGCTGCTTTCCTACTCTGCTGAGGGAAAAATTTACTGACTCAGAAGACAATCACCTCTGGAGTTCATCTCCAATTCACAGAGGAAGTGTTTGCATCAACATTTAGAAAAGACCTCAGGCTATTATTGCAGAGCATCCAAAGGATGCTGAAGGCTCTGGAAGGGATGACTTGTGAGGAGGGGCTGAGCTCACCTGGATTGTTCAGTCTGCAGAAAGGGAGGCTGCGGGGTGACCTCACTGCAGTCTCTGCCTTCCCCATGAGTGGAAGAGAAGGCACTGGGACTGATTTCTCCACTCCTGTCTCAGGGAAATGGCAGGGAGGTGAATCAGGGGAAGTTTAGGTTACATATCAGAAAAAGCTTTGGCACCCAGAGGGCAGCTGAGCAATGGAAGAAGCTCCCCAGGGAAGTGGTCCCAGCACCAACCCTGCCTGAGCTCCAGAAGTGTTTGGATGAAGCCCTCAGGCACACGGTGTGATTCTGGGGGTGCCCACAGACACAGGGACAGGACTTGGACTTGATGGGTCCTTTCCAACTCGGCAGAGTTTATGATTCTATTTCCTAACTCAGTTCTCTCACCAGTGCTGGCTTCTAAAGGTGCCTTGGGGACTTGGACATGAATGTCAACAGATTTCTTCACATTCGCAGACGCTGCGGGGCTTTGCAGGTCACCATTGCCTCCCTTCTCTTGCTTCTCTTGCTTCTCTTCCAGGTCTGATAACTTTTAAGAAAAGCAATAGAGGGAAAGAAGATTTAAAAAGGGCAGAAGCCAGCATCTTTGCCTTTCACTGACTACTTGAAAAAGGATTTCTTGTGGAAGGCCAAAGGGAAACATGGCTGAGCTTGCTTTTACAAGGCCTTCAGCTTTTCCATGGAAATCTGCAGGAGCAGAAAGAAATGCCTGAGTCTCAGCCCTGCTTCTGCACAGCCCCTGAGAAGCACTTCCCCACTTCAGCCCAGCTTCATTTCAGTTCCAGCAAGCCCTCTCGTGCTCCTGGATCTCCCTCCAACCCTTCCCAGCCCCACCAGGGCAACCTCCCTGTCCTTCACACAAAATACCTCAGAATCCCAGGGAGAAGAATCCTCATCTTTCTTCTCCTCTGCTCCCGTGGCTGCTGGGGCACCTACATGCATCAGGGAAGAAGAGAAGCTTTGCTATCACTTCCAGAGAAACACCACCCAAACCTCCTCACACTCAACAGCACCCAAATCACCCAGAAACAATGCTCCTTTGGGAGGGCTACAGCCAAAGATCTCCCTTGCCAGGTTCCCCTGGACCTTCCCAGAAGCCAGACACCAAGCACTGCCTTTTGCAAAGCAGTAGAGGCTCACAGCTCCAAATATCCCCCCCAGACACACAAAAACCCTTTCTATTTCAGGGATGAACATCTAAACCTCTTCTCTAGCAGGTGAACTCACTCTGCCTGGCTTCCTGGCCTGCTCAGACTACTTGCAGGGCTCTCTTTTAAGCCACCACATGAGGTCAAACTCATGAAGGATGCACTTGGGGGGGGAGATGTGGATGCAAAGAAAAAGGGGCAAGGAGCTGGAGACCAGAGAGGAAACCCAAGCAGCCAGAAAACATCAACTCCTGGTTCCAGTTGGGCTCTGACTGCTCACACGATCCCCTCCTGGGGAAAGGCAGACAGAGCGGCACAAGATTCCCACATCTCAAGACAAGGAACTAAAAGGAACAAAAGCTGCTTTCCTACTCTGCTGAGGGAAAAATTTACTGACTCAGAAGACAATCACCTCTGGAGTTCATCTCCAATTCACAGAGGAAGTGTTTGCATCAACATTTAGAAAAGACCTCAGGCTATTATTGCAGAGCATCCAAAGGATGCTGAAGGCTCTGGAAGGGATGACTTGTGAGGAGGGGCTGAGCTCACCTGGATTGTTCACATTCGCAGACGCTGCGGGGCTTTGCAGGTCACCATTGCCTCCCTTCTTCTGCTTCTCCTGCTTCTCTTTCAGGTCTGGTAACTTCTAGGAAAAGAGATCAGGGAAAAGAAGGTTTTAAAAGGGCAGAAGCCAGCATCTTTGCCTTTCACTGACTACTTGAAAAAGGATTTCTTGTGGAAGGCCAAAGGGAAACTTGGCTGAGCTTGCTTTTACATGCCTTCAGCTTTTCCACAGAAATCTGCAGGAGCAGAAAGAAATGCCTGAGTCTCAGCCCTGCTTCTGCACAGCCCCTGAGAAGCTGGGCAGCCCAGCTTCTTTTCAGTCTCAGTAAAATTCAGCTCTCACAGTTTCAGAATGCTGATTTGCAAACGTGCAGAATGCAAGGACCTCTTAGCATCACCAGACTTCAGGCAGAAATCAGCCTCTGCAAGCACAGTGACTACGGGATCCCTAAATTTCAGTATCACAGCAGAAATATGCATCATTTCTATTTAAATCAATGCAAGAAAATTAAACCATGTTAAAACTAAAGATGCTGGCTGGCATCTCCAGCATTAGTGAGTGGGTTGAACTGCCACACTCAAGTTCCTCCTCACTGCAGAATCCCACTGCAACAGATGCTGATCCAAATGAACAAGAAGAAATAAAATAATGTGGCTGTGTCCCTATGACTTTTGGCCCCAGATCACAAATCCGCTGCATGCTCTGCCACAGCTACAGGTCCTTTAGCACAAACTGACAGCAGAAGAAAGGCTGGCAGGTCAAAAATGGCTTTGAAGGAGAAAACAATGTTGGCTGGAACTTCAGTTTCTTTCAATCCCCGAGAAAACTTGCCTTCAAGAGATTTATTTTTAAAGGACACTCTACCTGTAAACGCACCATACCTTAGGGGTAAAACTTAATGATTCTTCAGAATCATTCCAAGTGTTATAATGCCTCCCAGTCTCAGCCTCAGAGCTGCTTCAAAAACAAAGCAAAATGAGTGCTATGTCTCTAAAACCACCCCTCAAGCAAGTGGTTTGTAAAGTCTCACCTTACTAAGTCTTCTTCCCAATGGTCATCTATGGCTGTTCAAAGATGAAATGAGGTGCTGACATTAGATTTGGCAAGCTAACAATTAAACAGTACGCACAAACATTCCACAGGGACAGCTCTAAAGGTCAGACAGACAATGCAACTGGCCACAACTGGACCCAAATGGCTGCAAGAGTCACACCTGAGTGTTGGTGTGACACTCTGCGTGGAACCTGGGGGTGCAGGTCCCTGTCTTGTTAGAACATTTAAAATACAAATCACTATCCACCTTCTCTACCCAGCCTGCTCAGGAACACCTGATATTTCAAGCCAACAAATGCTGTGGTTCTCTTATTCCAGGTACCCAACACCCCATTTCCTGGTGACAGGGCTGTAGCTTTTGTCTCAGAGCAGGAGGGACTGCTGCTTCTCTTGATTTCACCACAAGCACCTGGAGTGGATGTGGCACAAGGACTCCTCCCCCAAAAAACGCAAAAAAAAGGCCAAAAAAGTAACAAAGCAGCACATTCACAAAGCTTCTGGTGCTGCTCCTCCTCATGCCTGCACTGAAGTCACTCTGTTGGCAGTGCTGACAATAAAAACCACCCCAAGAAAAGGCCACACTCATTTTCCTCTTGAGTTCCTCCATAGCTCAGGATCCTACCTCCTCTGTCCAAAGCAGGTCCACCCCACAAAATTGGAGCAGCTCTTGCCAGCTCAGGAGTGAGAACTATACTGATATTGTCCCTATCACACGCAGGAGCTTCTCCTATGTTCTCCTCTCCTGTTTTTATTTCCAGGTCTCCAGCAGCTCCTGCCCGCTCAGGAGATCCAAGTGCACCCTCTGCAGGAGCTTCTGCTCCGTTCTCCACTTCTACCAGATATTTACTCAGACTGCACAGAGAAAGAGAGGAAATAGAGTTGGTCAAAAGAACCACAAACTGGCATACACCATTCAGCACAACAGTTAACACCAACTCATTATCCACCCTGCACATATTCATACAAATTCATATATTCCTCAGTATTTCTTAAGGGTAATACGCACAGAACTCACTGCAGGGCTCTTACCCTAGAGATGCACATTCACACCTTCCAAATTATTCAGCTCCTGCTTAGAACATTTTTTCAGCCTGCCTTTTAGGCACACACAACCACCTGAGAGAAGGAAGCCCCACAGCTACAAAGCTGTGCGTCAGAGCAAGGAGACTGCTGAAGATTTTCACTAAAGGTCAGATCTCCTCTAAAACCAAAGGTAAATTGTTCCAAATTAACACCAGACACAGTGTCTCAGTTCAGTGGCCCAGGCTCACCAAACACCTGCTGACAGAATTGCTCTCCTACCCCCCTCCAGCCTCCCAAGGGAAGAGAAAAGGGGAACAGGGAAGAGAGACTTGAAGGTGTGAAAATAAGACTGGAACAGGTTTAGTGGAAGAGGAAGAGACAGCAACATGTGGGATGAAGAAAAAATCTGCAAGTCTATAGGGAAGAGAGACTTGAAGATGTGAAAATAAGACTGGAACAGGTTTAGTGGAAGAGAGGAACACGTGGGAAGAGGAACAAATATCTGCAAGTCCCTACAAAAGCCATCTCCATGGTCACTTTTATAAGTGTCCCAGGGCCCCTTGCAGCAGGGCCTTGCATCAGTACCAGAAAATCAGCCTGGGCCCAAAAACCCAAACACACAGCAACCACACCCACCAGAAGACATCACTGAGCACAGCTTCAACACAGCTCTAAACACACCATTAAACCTTGCTGCTGCTGCTGCCACCAAAACCAGTCCAAAGCCACACTGAGAACTGACCACTTATTCTAGTATCAGAAAGTTCAAAGTTTACTCTGTATGCCCATGAAGATCAGCATAATCCACAGCTGTCCTCCCATCAGCATCTTCATCGCAAATATTGGCACCGTGAGAAAGGAGAATTTTGGCCAAATCCATATGCCCAGCAGAAGCAGCAACCATGAGGGGGGTTCTGAAAGATTCAAAACATCCTATGAAATGGACCATTTGACACAGACACTGTCATTACTTTCATTCCTGCTTGCTCTGAAGGAGCTGGGTGTTTGATCACACACCAATGTCTTTGCTTTCCTGGACCACCAGGTAGTACACATGGTATGCAGCTTCTCATGGAAAACCTCCTCTTCTTGGACCCCCTCTTATTTCTGAATCCCCTCTTATTCCTGGATGCCCTCCTCCTCCTGGATCCCTTCCTCCTTCCTGGATCCCCTCCTCCTCCTGGATCCCTTCCTCCTTCCTGGATCCCCTCCTCTTCCTCGACCCCCTCTTATTTCTGGATCCCCTCCTCTTCCTGGACCCCTTCCTCCCTCCTGGACCCCCTCTTATTCCTTTACCCCCTCCTCCTTCCTCGACCCCCTCCTCCTTCTGGATCCCCTCCTCCTTCCTTGACCCCCTCTTACTTCTGGATCCCCTCCTCTTCCTGGACCCCTTCCTCCCTCCTGGACCCCCTCTTATTCCTTTACCCCCTCCTCCTTCCTCGACCCCCTCCTCCTTCTGGATCCCCTCCTCCTTCCTTGACCCCCACTTACTTCTGGATCCCCTCCTCTTCCTGGATCCCCTCCTCCTTCCTGGACCCCCTCTTATTTCTGGATTACCTCCTCCTCCTGGATCCCCTCCTCTTCCTGCACACCCTCTTATCTCTAGACCCCCTCCTATTCTTGGACGCCTTCTGATTCCTTGACCTCCTCCTCCCCCCTGAACCCCACTCTTCCTTCCTGGATAAGCCCCTGACCTTTCATGCTCATCTCGACCATGCACATCAACTCCTTCTTTCAGGAGAGCTTCTACTATATGCTTCTGATGGTCAGAGATAGAAAGACTTAGTGGGGTACAGCCCTCCTGAAAAGTCAGAGAAATGCAGCATGTTAATAATCAAAGTAAAAAAAAATAAATCTGTAAAAAAAAATTGATGCAACTTTCTGAAAGGCCTTCTTGAGGAAATACAAACATTTACCTTATTCTTGACATCCAGTTTGGCACCATGCTTGATTAATATCCCCGCGAGGGCTTTGCTATGTCCCTGGACGGCCAAATGGAGGGCAGTGTTGCCATTGGTGTCTGAAAGATTTGGGTTGGCACTCTGCTCCAGCAGAAAAGACACACAGTCATGTTCGTAGAACTCTACTGCCTGGGAACAACACAGACAAAAAAAAGAAAAAAATGAAAGACTTCCAAAATTCACATTTCTTTCCATCACAGCTCACCCAGGGCAAGAAGAACACCTTCAAAGATTATCTGACAGGTGTTTCCACACAGCTCTGTGTACAGAGTCCTGCCTGACACCTCGCCTTTAATGCAGAGTCAACCTGTCCTGCTTTGGGCCAAGATAAAGGTGATTTTTCTGGTTTGTACTTTTGCTTTCAGCTCAGTCTCTTGTCAATAGTTAAAATGAACAGCAAGTATCTCAGTCCGTGTCTGCTTCTAGGACTGCTCCCACTCCACGGTTATAGTTACAGAGACTGGGATGCAGAGCCAAGACACTGAGGAACATTTTACCCTCCAGAAGGAGTAAAGAGCTCCCAGCTGAACCCCTCCTTTGGGGAGGATTGGACAAGATAGATGCCAGAATTGACCAAACAGAATATTCCATCCCATACACCTCATCCTCAGGATAAATTGGAGGGATCACAAGGGTCAAACCCCTTTTTCTGCCCTTCCTGCTTCCCCTTCTTCCCCTTTCCCTGTTTGCTTCGGCATCCTGGGAGGATTCCATCCCTTCCTCTGCCTGTGCTCCTGATCCCTGCCAACCTGAATCCCTGTGTTCCTGCCTCCAGCTCCCAACTGTTCCCAGAATTCCAGCCTGGCCTTTCCCAGGGCTGCCCTGCAGCCTCAGTGGTGACGTGAGAGTTATCGAGGGAGAAAGGGGGAAGGAACGTGGGATCCATTTTCCTGTCTATTTGTCTGTGTTTAGTAATTTTGCCTATTTATCACTGCTGTTTCATTCAAGTTGTGTAGTTTAGTCTCCAACCCATCAGTCTCTCTCCCTTATTCTCTCTCCTTCCTTTAGAAGGGAGGAGAGGGGGATTAATAGAGAGCAATCTGTTATTTGGTTTCATCTCCGGGCCAGTGTTAAACCCTGACATCCCCTCTTCCAAGAGCACAACTTCTCTCACTCACCGTCATCAGGGGCGTTCTCCCGCGATTATCAACAGCTTCCAACTGGCAGCCCTGCCTTAGAAGAAATCTGGCAACTTCTATGTGCCCGTTGGCACACGCCAGGTGGAGAGGTGTCCTAAGAATTAAACAGGGGAGCTTAACACCAAAGAACCAAAACTCTGGCACCACCCAACCCGGGGGGACCCTGCCCAGAACCTGCTCCTCTCCCTGCCTCCTGGTGCTGTAATCTGTAATCCCACACACATCCCCCACAGGGCAGGAGAGACCTGGGGATGCCTCAGCATCTAGAATCATAGAATGGGCTGGGCTGGAAGGGACCTCAGAGATCATCAAGTCCAACCCTTGATCCACTGTGGTTCCCAGCCCATGGCACTGAGTGCCACATCCAGGCTCTTTTGAAATATCTCCAGGGATGGAGAATCCACTACTTCCCTGGGCAGCCCATTCCAACGTCTGGTCGCCCTCTCCGTGAAGAAATTCTTTCTAATATCCAACCTGAACCTCCCCTGGCACAATTTGGAACCATGCCCTCTTGTCTTGTCTTGTTGGTGGGAAAAAAGGAAAAAATTGCTTGCCTGGGAAAAAAGACCAACCCAACCCCCCCTGGCTTGGAGCAATCAGCTCCAAGGGGATCCCCCCCACACAAGCCCTGCAGGGGGGATGTTCCCACACGCCACGCGAGCTGTCCCACCAGCGGCCCGCAGCCCCTCACCGATTCTCGCTGTCACGGCGGTCGAAACCCCGAAGCTTGAGCCCCCAGCACCAGAACCTCAGCCAGGTCAGGCGGCCGCGGGCGGCAGCGCGGTGCAGCATGCTCAGATTTTGATCCCGATTCTTGGGAGTGCGGGGGGCAGCGCCGGAGCGCCTGGAAGCGGAGCGATAGCGCGATGGCCGACGCTTCTTGCTGAAGAGCCCCATCCCGGGAGCTCCGCGGCGCAGGGCACGGGAGCCCCACGGGAGCAGCGGGAGGAGGAAACCGGCGGAGCCGGAGGGGTGGGGGTTAAGGACAAGGGGAAGGGAAAGGCAGGGATGAGGGGGGGGAAAAAGGAAACCAAGGGAAAAAAGAAAGAGGAAATCAGGGGGAAAAAGAGGAAATCAGGGGGAAAAAGAGGAAATCAGGGGGAAAAAGAGGAAATCAGGGGGAAAAAGAGGAAATCAGGGGAAAAAAAAAAAAAGAGGAAATCAATCCTGTTTCAAAAGAGCAAATCAGGTGCGAGGAGCAGCAGAGCCCAGCACAGGATCCACACCAGCGAGGTCGCCACCAACGACAGCGTCGCCACCAAAGCGGCGTCGCCAAGGGCAACAACGGTGGGCGGGGCCGAACCACCTGGGGAGGGGGGAGGGGGGGAGCGGGGCCGAACCAATGGCCGAGGGAGGGAGGGGGGGGCGGGGGTTGAAGGGAAGGAAAAGGCCGGGAGAGAATTGAAAAGAAGCGACTTGCCTCAGGCTCTGAGCCTCCCTGCTGAGCTGCTCCTAACAAAACTCACGCTTTTTTTGTTTGTTGTTTTTTTTGTGGTTTTTTTTTTGCCGGTCCCGTTCGTTCGGAGTTTTGGGAGCCCGACTGAGCACCAGTGCGAGAGGGCTGGTGTATTCGAGGTTTTTTGTAAGATCCAAACGCGTAGCCTGATTGTTGGGGGTGCTGTGGGTAGGGTGGCATGTGAGGGTTAGGGCCAGCCACAGTTTTCCGTGGTCACTCTTTGCATTTTTTTGTCAGTCCCGTTCGTTCGGAGTTTTGGGAGCCCTATGGAGCACCGCTGGGAGAGTGTTGCTGAGGAGCAGCAAGTGGGGAAGGTGCTGCAGAGCTTCAGCGAGGGCTTTCTGCGGCGGCTGTCAGAGAAGCTGGGTGAGTGGGAGTCCTTAACGGGGATTTGGGGTCATTAACGGGCATCTTGGGTGATTAGCGAGCATTTTGGGTCATTAACTGACTTTTTTCAGCCACCAGGACCTTCGGCAGCTGGAGAACTCCCCCGTGAGCAAACTGCTGGCCGCCCCACCGGCAAAGACGATCCTGGAGGGCTGAGAGGGGTTTTGGGGTGCGGGCCGCGCTCGGTGTTCCCGTTCCTAAAGGCGGAAAGGGCTCCCGGTGTCCCCCGTCCCCTTCCCGCTCCCCCCGCGCTTCCCGGTTCATTCCCGCTTCCGCGTTTGAAACCGCCTCTGTTGATTCCTCTCCGTTGATTGGTCCGCGCGCCCGTCGCTCATCGCACCAGCCAATCGCCACACGCGCCGTCGCGTTAGCCGTCCAATGGCTGCTCAGCAGCGTGGAACGGGGCGGGGCTCCGTCCCGGGGCAAAGGCGGAAGCGGCGACCGTGGCGGCTGCGGCGGGGGAGGCTCCGCTGAGCGGCTTGGCCCGGGCCGCCACCCCCGAGGCCGCTCCCGCCGCTTGGACCCCGGTGAGCGTCCCGGGAAGGGTCGGGTCGGGGACGGAACCGGAACCGGGCAGCGGTTTTCTCGCCGCCTGACCGCTCCTTGTGCCCGCAGATCCCCGTGACCGTGGAGGGCGAGGCGGCGAGCTTGGGGAAAGGCTTGGGGCAGCGGAGCGGCGGTTACCTCTGCGTGAGAACCGGCGGAGAGCAGGTGGGCACCGGGGGAGGGTTTGGAGGGTGGGTGCTACCGGTACCGGTACTGAGCTCCTGTCCTGCTCCGGTAGTGACCGACGTGCAGGTGCTGAGCGACCGGAGCCCCCAGCCCCCCGGCTACACCCGCGCCCCCGAGTTCCCGGAGCCTCGTAAGTGCCCCCCCCCCCCCCCCCGGGGGGAGAGACCGAGGCAGGGAAGGGGCTGCGAGCCCGGGACTCGGTTCCCTGGTTCCCAACCCTCCCCTCCCTGTTCTCTGTCCTTTTCCTTCTCTTCGGATCCCCCTTTCCCCGGCACCCTTCCCGGTGCAGCCCTCCCGGTCCCCACCCTCCTGTTCCCCAAATCTCCAGCGTCCCCTCCGGGTCCCCCCTTTCCCAGTCCCCATCCTGGTGTGTGTCCCCCCCCATCCCCCCATCCCCATCTCCTTTTCCTGCTCTCCAGTCCCTCCCAGACCCTTCCCGGGTTCTCAGCCGCCTTTCCCGGTGCTGTCCCCCCCCCGCAGGCTCCCGGAAGAAGCGGCTCTACGTCCAGATGGTCCCCGGGGACGCGGCCACCACCGCCGTGTGCGACATCAAACTGAGCTCCAAGAGCAAAGTTCTCCCTCACCCCCTGAAAATCGGGTGAAGGGGAGAGGGCGCTGCCTGCACTCTCTCCCCCTGGCCCCTCCCCAAACTTCTGGTTTTTTCCCTTTTCCCCCTCTCCCCTAACACCCCTTCGAGTTGATTTTCCAGGGAAATGGGTCATTTTGCCATTTGGTGTCAAAAAGGGGCGGTTCCCCGGGCCAGCCCCCCCCCCCCCTCGGAACCATCAGCACCGGGATGAAGCAGCTCCTCCTCCTCCACCCCCCCGACTCAGCGTATGTACCCCCTCCACACCCCCATCCCCCCGTTTCCCAACCTCTCCCAGTTTTATTTGCACCAGTTTGGGAAGAAACCCTTCCACCTCCCAGTTTCCATTCACCTCATTTGGGGCTCCTTTGTCCCTCTTGGCCACCAGGGCACATTGCTGACCCCTGGAGAATTTTCCTGGCTACCAGGACTCCAAGGATTTTCTCCGTGGAGCTGCTTTCCCTCCTCACTCCTGGTGCTTGGGGTTCTTCCCAGGACTCTCCCCGTGGCTCTTCCTGAACTTCAGGAGCTCCATGAGCTCTGCTTGGAGAGCAGCAGAACCTTCTGGGGGCTCAGCCACCCCTCCCAGCTTTGGATCCTCACCCAAAATTCCTGAGGGGACAATTCCATCCCCTCCTCCGGGTCACTGATGGGGACCTTGACCCAAACTGGACCCGGTTCTGGTCCACCCTGGGGAACACCACTGGGCTCAGGCCTCCCAACTGCTGATCCCAACCTTCTGAGCCGGTTCCCAACCCACCTCACAGCCCCATCACCTCTCCCGCATTTCCTGGAATTTTGGTATGTGGGCTGGGGAGAGTCTTGGGGACATCCATGGGGAAAGGTTGAAGGGAAAAGTTTTGGAAATTTCACCTCAACCCGAGGAGAAACTTCTGGACCATGAGAGGTTCTGGAGTCTCCTTTCCTGGTGGCTTCCAAACCCCTCTGGATGGGTTCTGGGGGAGCTCCGGGGGGTCCCTTCCAACCCTGAGAGTTCTGGGAGAGCTGATGGAGCTCCTGAAGTTCCGGAAGGCCACAGGGAGAGTCCTGGGAAAAACCCCAAGCACCAGGAGAGGGAAGGGAACATCCATGGGGAAAAGTTGGATGGAGAAGGTTGGAAATTCCACCTCAACCTGAGGAGAAACTTCTGGACCAGGAGAGGTTCTGGAGTCTCCTTCTCTGGTGGCTTCCAAACCCCCTTGGATGGGTTCTGGGTGATCCCGAGGTGATCCTGCTCTGGCAGGGGGTTGGACTCCGTGATCTCCAGAGGTCCTTCCCATTCTCTGGAATCTCCAGGGACATCAATCCGTTCTCATCTGCTCCAGGTCCCCCCTGCCCCGCTGCAGCATCCAAGGTGCCCCTCAGCATGAGTCTCCCAGCACCATTTATGGCCTCTCAGGTAAAATTCCAGGATTTTTGTGCTCATAGCCCAAGAGGAAGGAATTTAAACCAAAATGGAGGCTGGGAGTTGGGCCCTGCTCCTGCCACCTGCTTAAAGATGGGAACTGAGCGGAATTTGGAGAGGAAAGTTGGGTTTTTTGGCTGATTTCTTCCTTCCTGAATGTTTTCTTGCTGAGATTTAAAGCCATTGCCCACATCTGGCTCTGGGCCCTGAGGTTTCTTTCTCAGCTTATCTGCTTCAAGCAGCAATTAATAATTATTTGTGGGGTTTCAATTAATTGTGGGGTTTCAGGTAATTAATGCCTGGGGGTTTTTGTTTTGTTTTTTTTCAAGCAACTGCTTAAAACTCTACACAGCATTTTGGAAGCAGAAAGTTTCCGTGTAAAGAGAGCAGAAAAGAAAAAAAGCCCTGTGCTTAGCACAGGAACTGAAGAGCTTTCAAGGTGTTGTTTTCAAGACTTAGGAGCAGTTTTTCCTTACTCTAACACGACACATTACCATGTCCAAGTTCTTCAGAGACGAATTCATCCAGTTCCTGCTTGTACCAGTATTATACAGAAAACATACCATGAGCATGAGTGCCGTAGGAACTCTGGGGGATTTTTTTTCCCCCCACCTTTGAGGATTTCCCCCCCCACCTGTGGGGGATTTTCTCCCCACCTTTGGGGGATTTTTTTCCCCTCCACTTTTGGGCTATTTTTTCCCCTCCACTTTTGGGCTATTTTTCCCCCCACTTTTGTGGGATTTTCCCCCCACCTTTGTGGGATTTTCTCCCCCACCTTTGTGGGATTTTTTCCCCCACCTTTGTAGGATTTTTTTCCCCCACCTTTGTAGGATTTTTTTCCCCCACCTTTGTAGGATTTTTTTCCCCCACCTTTGTAGGATTTTTTTCCCCCACCTTTGTAGGATTTTTCCCCCCAACTGGCTGTGATGGACACACGGATGTCCTCCTCCCTGTCAATGTAGAGGAATTTCTCCTCTGGCTCCAGGATCACCTCGAAACTTGGCAGCACTGGGGGGGGGAGCACCCAGTGGGTCAGGGGGGCACCCAGTGGGTCAGGGGCAGCACCCAGTGGGTCAGGGGGGCACCCAATGGGTCAGGGGGGAGCACCCATTGGTTTCAGGGGCAGCACCCAGTGGGTCAGGGGGGCACCCAATGGGTCAGGGGGAGCACCCAGGACCGGCAGGAGCCACCCAAGCCCCCCTCAGCCCTTACCATATTCCTTGACTTCAAATTGGGTGGTAAAAACCTGTTCCGGGGAATCTTCAAACCTGGCCGTGATGGTCCAAGTCCCCAAACTGGAAAAAAAGGGTGAAAAGGGATGAAGTGGAAAGGTCCTGGGTGTCCCCCAAAAGCCACCCCAGGGTGGGGACGCCCACCTGACCACCTCGGGGAGGTTGTGGTTGATGGAGAAGATTTCGGATTTCGTCAGGGAGGAGATGGGGACTTGTTTGACGATGACGTTGTCGGGGGTCTGAGGGGACACGGGGGGATTGGGGGCACCCACCCGGGTGGCTTTGTCCCCACCCAGGTCCCCACCCAGGCACCCACCTTGAGCTCCACGATCACGGTCTTGGGTGCTGGCTCCATCGGGTGTTTGACGGCAAAGAGGCGACAGAGCACTGGGAAGGGGACATGGGGACAAGGGATGGGGACAGCACCCAAAGGTGTCACGGTGACACCCAGCACTCCAAGGTGCCACCAAGCCATCAAAGTTCCACTGAAGGGACCCAGCACCCAAAGGTTCCCCGGTGACAGCCAGCACCCCAAGGTGCCACCAAAGTTCCAACCAAAGGCACCCAGCACCCAGAGGTTCCCTGGTGCCCCCCAGCACCCTGAGGTGCCCCCAGCTCCCACCGGTGGAGCCAGGGGTGTAGATGGGTTTGTCAGTCTGGATGAAGAGGTGCCCGCTCTGCAGGGCCACCAGCAGCACCTTCTCCAGGGTCACCTCTCCCATCCGCCCTGTCACCGACACAAACTGCTTCCCGTGGACCGGTGGCAGCGACTTTGCTGTCACCTGCGGGGACAGGGACAGGGGACGCTGGGTGACACCAGCACCACGGGGACACCGGGTAGCTGAGGATGTGGGGTGACCAACCCCAAAGAGACCACGGGAACCATCCCAAGGACCCCGTGGTGACCCCAAAGACTCCACGGTGACCCCAAGGACCAACCCCAAAGCCCCTCTGGTCACCATCCCCAATGTCCCCTGTGTCCCCCAGGTTTCCCCCCCCTCCCACCATCTTGGGCCCTCCCTCTGTCACCTCAGGTACAGGAGGGGTCGGTGGCCTTTGGGGACAGACCCTGGGGTGGCCTTTGGGGTGGCCCTGGGTCCAGGAGGGGTTGGTGGCCCCAGGGTGGCCTTTGGGGACAGACCTTGGGGTGGCCTTTGGGGACAGGAGAGGTTGGTGGCCTTTGGGGTGGCCTCTGGGGACAGACCCCGGGTCCAGGAGGAGTCTGTGGCCGTGGGGTGGCCTTTGGGGTGGCCCTGGGTCCAGGAGGGGTTGGTGGCCTTTGGGGACAAAGCCCTGGTCCAAAAGGGGTCAGTGGCTCTGGGGTGGCCTTTGGGGACAGAGCCCCGGTCCAGGAGAGGTCAGTGGCCCTTGGTACAGGAGGGGTTGGTGGCCCTGTGGTGGCCTTTGGGGACAGATCCTGGGTACAGGAGGGGTTGGTGAGAGCCTGGGATGGCCTTTGGGGTGGCCCCAGGTCCAGGAGGGGTCAGTAGTCCCAGGGTGGCCTTTGGGGTGGTCCCGGAGTGTCCTTTGGGGTGTAGTTTGGGGACCCTGGAGTGACCTTTGGGGACAGTGTTACCATGACGTTGGCCGTGGCCATCATGCCGTTGTGGGGGTGGAGCTGGAGGTGGCTCTGGGGCAGGAGGTGACGTTTGAGGGGAACCCTCCTGGAACAGGAGGGTGACTGCACAAAAAATGCTGAGTGACCAATGAGAACTTCTGCTGGCCCTAACCCTCGCATGCCACCCTACCCACAGCACCACCAACAATTGGGCTACGGGTTTGTATTTTTCCAGAAAACTCGAACATACCACCCCTCGACGGCCACTCTCCCGCTTCTGCTCAATAGGGCTCTCAAAGCTCCGAACGATCGGGACTTGTTGCCTTTGTTTAAAGGCCCGACCTGGTCCACGTGGTTACTCAGTAACTAAGCAACAGACGCCGATGTGGGGTGAGCAGCAAAGAGGATTTATTGCAGCATGACACGGGTTTATATAGACGCACCTTAGGGTTGGGTACGTCACTTCCGTCAGGTCACAGGTTACACACTATTGGTTATAGGGGGAGGGACCCTGACTTCCCGTAACATCGCGATATGTTCTGCTCGCCAGACCCTATCTGACCACATTTCCCCCCTCCCTATGCACAATTAAATAGGCTAAAATACAATCATAAAAGTCTACTTATAATGTTAGTTTAAAATTTACCATTTATAAATTAGTATGATATTAAAAATAGAGTATCATTATTTAGTGCAAATCTTAAAAATATATATATATAAAAATATATGTAAACATATCCCATGTCCCTGAGTTAAAAACTGAAAGCACCACGAGTGAATGGAGGTTAGAATAAGTTAATAGGGAATAATAGAAAAGAATTAGAGGTAGTTTGGGGGCTATCTGAGGTAGCACTATGTGAATGTATTGTTAGAGCAGCTGCTGGTGTTCTAGGAACAGAACGTTGACACTCTCTAGCCAGCTTTTAACGAATGACACTAATCTATTCAGGATACAGGGTCCAAAGATCAATGCCGAGATGAGTAGTGCAATTGGACCTATCAAGGTTGATATCAGGGTGGTCAACCACGGAGATTGGTTAAACCATGATTCAAACCATCCCTGCTGGGCTTCCCTCTCTCTTTTTCGTAGAGCTAGTCTCTCTCTCAGCTTTGCCATGGAGTCTCTTAACCACTCCGGTATTATCGGCATAAAAACAGCACTCCTCCTTCAAGGCAGCACAGAGGCCTCCTTGATGCAAAAACAGGAGGTCTAAACCCCGTCTGTTCTGTAAGACAACCTCAGAAAGTGAAGAGACAGACTGCTCTAGAAAGGTCATTGAGTTCTCGAGTTTCTCCAGGTCTTCATCGATGGCAACTTGTAGCTGAGACAGGCCTCGCTGCTGAGTTGCCAGGGAGGCCACTCCCGTGGCCGTACCGGCTACTCCCAGGCCAAGCAGTGTTGCCATAGTGACGGCTGTCAGCACCTCTCTTTTCCGCAGACTGGTGTCCGTCTGTTCCCACTGATAGTACATATCCTCCTCCGGATGGTACAGGACCCTAGGGGCAATCAAAATCTGAACACAAAAATCATTAGCGAAGTCAAAACGTTTAAGGGACACGCAGGGTGTTATTCCCAGTTGATGGCAAATCCACATTCCTGATGCGGATGGAATTGCCCATTCATGGGTTTTGTCAATAGCAATGTGTCCTGGTTTAGGCCAGGATGAAGGTGATTTTCTGGTTTGTACTTTTGCTTTCAGCTCAGTCTCTTGTAAGCAGCTGCACTTGCTGAAATTAACAGAAGTTTCTCAGACAGTGTCTGCTTCCAGGACTGATAACACTCCATGTTTATAGTTACAGCCAGAGACTGGCATGCAGAGTCAAGGACACTGCTCAGCTCTCAGGAACATTTTGCCTTCCAGAAGGAGCAACGAGGTCCCATCTGAACCCCTCCTCTGGGGAGGACCAGACAAGATAGATGTCAGAATTGACCAAACAGAGTATTCCATCCCATACACCTCATACTCGGTATAAATTTGAGGGATCACAAGGGTCAAACAACTTCTTCCTTACTTCTTCCTCCCTGCTTCCTTCGGCATCCTGAGAGGATTCCATCTGTCCCTCCGCCTGTGATCCTGATCCATCCCAGCCTGAATCTGTGTGTTCCTGCCTCCAGCTCCCGACTGCTGCCGACTCCAGGATTCCAGCCTGGACTTTCCCAGGGCTGCCCTGCAGCCTCGGTGGTGACGTGAGAGTTATTGGGGAAAGGGGGGAGGGACGTGGGATCACTTTTCCTGTATATTTGTATATATTTAGTAATTTTTTCCTATTTATCATCACTGTGTCATTAAAGTTCTGTAGTTTAGTTTCCAACCCATAAGTCTCTCTTCCTTATTCTCTCTCTCAGTGAGGAGAGAGAGATTAATATATATAAATCTGTTTCTCGGTTTAAGTCCGTTGTTTTGCCGGGCCAGGGTTAAACCGTGACAGATTTATTGGCACCCAACGTGGGGCACGAGCTAATTGGCTTGAGTCCAATTTAAATTTTGACTAGTTTACCTAAATAGCATGAATTCTAACTCCAGTGCGAGAATGGCTTTGCTGAGCTGGAATCAGACCTTTTTCTTTGGAAATTTCACAGGGTTGGAGATTAAACCAGTCATGCCATACCTTTGGTCTTTAGGGTATGCAATATGCTGCTTTGCTGCTGGAATTAGTGTTACTTTGTGGTATATTTGTCGTAAGAACTGCTTAAGAACCATCGTTCCAGTATTTACCTCAATACTGATGTATATCTTGGTGCATGGTGCAGTAGTGTTTCATACAGAGATAAAGAACTTGATTGGTAATTACACTTTCAGTTTTAGTTTGGGAAATTATACCACTCCATCTTATTTTGGGCTGACTCCACTGGATTTTAGTTACAATAGCATTTCATTTCTCAATCTTCTGGTGGGTGTTGTTAATTTTTCTCATATATTGGTGAGGAATAAGGCAAGACCCACAATCATGAAAATGAGCATGCCTTTTCAGAGGCTGAGAGTTGCTGTTTGGAGAGTGAGAGCTGCTCCTCGTACAGAGAGCACCCCCACTCCTGTCTCTGCACCCGCTTCTCACCCCCCCTCACGCAAGGGCACAACTCAGATAAGGTCGGCGAGCATTGCCAGTGTTTCTGCTACAGCTGCAGCTGCTGCCTCCCCCCACACAGACACTGCTGCTGCTCAGAAAGTGAGCCCTGCTGCTGCTCCTGCTGCAGACACCACAGCCTCTCCCCCTCAGCACACACAGTTACTTGTTGATCCTGTAACTAGGAGAAAAGGAAAACAATGGAAATCAGAAACTAGCCCTAACCCTTCCAAGACTGAACGAGATGACCAGGAAACAGAGGAAACTGCCTCTCCTCATAGAGCATCTAGAGCAGAATCAGCTGAGGACGACTCAGACTCAGAAAGATGACCGGTCTGGCTGAACTGGGAGACTCTGAAAGAAATTAGAGTTAAGAAAAGGGCCTACCGATTATGGAAAAAAGGGCTAACTACTCAGGAGGAATTTAGGAGTATAGTCAGGTCATGTAGAAAGAAAATTAGGGAGACAAAAGCACAATGTGAACAGAATCTTGCCACCTCTGTGAAGGATAAAAAAAAGTCCTTCTACAGATACGTCAACAGCAAAAGAAGGGGCAAGGAAAACCTCCATTCTTTACTGGATACGGGTGGGAATATAGTTGTCAGAGATGAAGAAAAAGCTGAGGTATTTAATACCTTCTTTACCTCAGTTTTCAACAAAAAGACAGGTTATCCTGAGGACAGTTGGCTTCTGGAACTTATAGAAGGTGACAAAAACCTAAACAGCCCCCCTGTAATCCTGAAGGACACAGTCAGTGACCTGCTGAGATGCTTGGATCCCCACAAGTCTATGGGACCGGATGGGATCCACCCAAGGGTGATGAGAGAGCTGGCAGAAGAACTCGCCAAGCCTCTCTCTATCATCTACCAACACTCCTGGCTCACTGGGGACATCCCAGATGACTGGAAGTTGGCGAATGTCACGGCAATCCACAAAAAGGGACGGAAGGAGGACCCGGGAAACTACAGGCCTGTCAGCCTGACCTCAGTGCCTGGCAGGGTTATGGAGCAGATCATCCTGGAGGCAATTGCACAGCACCTGCAGGATGGGCAAGGAATCAGACCCAGCCAGCACGGGTTCAGGAAGGGCAGGTCCTGCCTGACCAACCTGATCTCCTTTTATGTGGATATGCAAGAAGCGAGGTCAGCGTGTACCGTTAGCACAGAGCAATTAGTTGCAACAAACTGGCTATCACTTAAGCCATGGCAAAGTTCTGTGCAAACATTGCTTTGAAAAGTCTCCAAAGACATAACCATGAGATATCATGGAGACATGGCTCCTTGTTAAGTGGGAATAGCATAAGATAACCTAAGAAAGTGCTGAGAAGCAAAGTTAACGTTAATGATAATAAAACTTGCTAAGCATTAGGTAATTACCGGACCTCCTTATTAGGTCAGGATCGTTAATTAACCAATCAAGTAGCATTAGGTAATGCCATGTTAGCAGTAACTGACCAATTGAGTAATTTTCAACACTTTGTAGTGATAAGAAATAAGGTATATAACTGTATGCAAAAGTGCTAATAAATCGGAGTCTTGTTTGCATCAAACTGTCTCCCCGTCCTTCGTTGCGACACTTTTATGATCGGGTGACCCGCCTCGTGGATGAAGGGAAGGCTGTGGATGTGGTTTACCTGGACTTCAGCAAGGCCTTTGACACCCTCTCCCACAGCATACTCCTGAAAAAGTTGTCGGCCCACAGCTTGGACAGGAGCACCCTGCGCTGGGTTAGGAACTGGCTGGAGGGCCGGGCCCAGAGAGTGGTGGTGAACGGGGCTGCATCCAGTTGGCGGCCGGTCACCAGTGGTGTCCCCCAGGGATCGGTGTTGGGCCCAGTTCTGTTTAATATCTTTATTGATGATTTAGATGAAGGGACTGAGTCCATCATTAGCAAATTCACTGGTGACACTAAGCTGGGGGGGAGTGTGGATCAGCTGGAAGGCAGGAGGGCTCTGCAGAGGGACCTGGACAGGCTGGAGAGTTGGGCTGATTCCAACGGGATGAGGTTCAACACGGCCAAGTGCCGGGTCCTGCACTTTGGGCACAACAACCCCATGGGGAGCTCCAGGCTGGGCACAGAGTGGCTGAGAGCAGCCAGGCAGAGAGGGACCTGGGAGTCTGGATTGACAGGAAGCTGAACATGAGCCAGCAGTGTGCCCAGGTGGCCAAGAAGGCCAATGGCATCCTGTCCTGGATCAGGAACAGCGTGGCCAGCAGGTCCAGGGAAGGGATTCTACCCCTGTACTCAGCCCTGGTGAGGCCACAGCTCGAGTCCTGTGTCCAGTTCTGGGCCCCTCAGTTCAGGAAGGAGATTGAGGTCCTGGAGCAGGTCCAAAGGAGGGCAACCAGGCTGGTAAAGGGACTCGAGCACAGACCCTATGAGGAGAGGCTGAGGGAGCTGGGGGTGTTCAGCCTGGAGAAGAGGAGGCTCAGGGGAGACCTCATCGCTCTGTACAACTACCTAAAGGGAGGTTGTAGCCAGGTGGGGGTTGGCCTCTTTTCCCAAGCAACTTTCAACAAGACAAGAGGACATGGTTTTAAGTTGTGCCAGGGGAAGTTTAGGTTGAATATTAGAAAGAATTTCTTCACGGAGAGGGTGGTCAGGCATTGGAATGGACTTTCCAGTGAAGTGGTGGATTCTCCGTCCCTGGAGATATTTAAAAAGAGACTGGATGTGGCACTCAGTGCCATAGTCTAGCAACTGCAGCAGTGGGTCAAGGGTTGGACATGATGATCTCTGAGGTCCCTTCCAACCCAGACAATTCTATGATTCTATGAATATGATCAGTCCTATTCCATGAGGGACTTGCGTACTCAGAGAAAAGACTACAGCTGTTTCTCAGGTGAACCACTTCTCACTTGGTTACTCTGATGCTGGAAGGAGGGAGCTGGTACCATAACATTAACTGAGAAAGAAGCCAGACAGTTGGGATCCCTGGCCAAAGATGCAGGCATTGATCGGGCATTTGGGGAAAAGGCTAGAACCACCAGCCTATGGAAACGACTTTTGTCAGCTGTAAGGCAGAGATATCCCTATAAAGAGAAAAAAGACTGTCCACAGATCAAAGCAGCCACACTTGAAAAAGCTATCAATTATCTGGAAGAATTGCCTGTATGAGATCTGATCTATAATGATAAAGACATTGAAGATCCTTATCACATGCCATGCCCTAGGCCTATGTTACAAAGGTCTGTGCATGCTGCACCAACATGCTTCTATGGGTTTGCATTCTTCCTAAAATCTCAAACATACCACCCCTCGACGGCCACTATCCCACTGCTGCTCAACAGGGCTCGCAAAGCTCCCAACGATTCGGAATGCACAGAAAATGCAAAGAGTGACCACTGAAAAATTCTGCTGGCCCTAACCCTCACATGCCACCCTACCCACAGCACCTCGAACAATTGGGCTATGGATTTGCGTTTTTCCGGAAAACTTGAACATACCACCCCTCGACAGCCACTCTCCCACTTCTGTTCAATAGGGCTCTCAAAGCTCCGAAGGATCGGGAATGCACAAAAAATGCAAGGAATGACCAATGAAAACTTCTGCTGGCCCTATCCCTCACATGCCACCCTACCCACAGCACCACCAACAATCAGTCTATGGGTTCCTATTTCCACAAAAACCTCTAACGTACCAGCACTCGGCAGCCGCTCTCCCAGCACTGAGAAATAGGCCTCCCACAACTCCGAATGTTTGGGACTGGCAAGACGATGCAAAGACTGACCCCTGAAAACTCTGGCTGCCCCTAACCCTCACATGCCACCCTACCCACAGCACCACCAACAATCAGGCTACGGGTTCGTATTTCCACAAAAATCTCGCATGTACCAGCCCTCGTTGGCCCCTCCCGCAGCACTGAAACATAGGGCTCCCACAACTCCGAATGTTTAGGACTGGCAAGACGATGCAAAGAGTGACCCCTGAAAACTCTGGCTGGCCCTAACCCTCACATGACACCATACCCACAGCACCACAACAATCAGGATACGGGTTCGCATTTCCACAAAAGCCTTGAATGTACCAGCCCTCGGTGGCCACTCTCCAGGCACAGAAAAATAGGGCTCCCACAACTCCGAACTTTTGGGACTGTCAAGACGATGCAAAGAGTGACCACTGAAAACTCTGGCTGGCCCTAACCCTCATATGACACCGTATCCACAGCACCACGAACAATCGGGATACAGTTTTGTATTTCCACAAAAACCTCGACCATACCAGCCCTCGGAGGCCACTCTCCCAGCACTGAAAAATAGGGCTCCCACAACTCCGAACGCTTGGCACTGGCAAAAAGATGCAAAGAGTGAACCCTGAAAACTCTGACTGGCCCTAACCCTCACATGCCACCCTACCCACAGCACCACCAACAATTGGGCTACGGGTTCATATTTGAACAGAAACCTCGAATGTACCAGCTTTTTATGGCCGCATCCCAGCACTGAAAAATAGGGCTCCCACAACTCCGAACGGTTGGGACTGGCAAAAAGACGCAGAGAGGGACCCTTGAAAACTCTGGCTGGCCCTAACCCTCACATGCCACCCTACCCACAGCACCACCACCAATCAGGCTACGGGTTCGTATTTCCAAAAAAACCTTGAATGTATCAGCCCTCGGTGGCCACTCTCCCAGCACAGAAAAATAGGCCTCCCACAACTCCGAACGTTTTGGACTGGAAAAAAGATGCACAAAGGGACCCCAGAAAACTCTGGCTGGCCCAAACTGTCACATGCCACCCTACCCACAGCACCGGCAACAATCGGGCTACAGGTTCGTATTTCCACAAAAACCTCGAATGTACCAGCTGTTGGCGGCCGCTCTCCCAGCACTGAAAAATAGGGCTCCCAAAACTCCGAACATATGGGAGTGTCAAAAAGATGCAAAGAGGGACTTCTGAAAACTCTGGCTGGCCCTAACCCTCATATGCCACCCTAACCACAGCAGCACCAACAATCGGGATACGGGTTCATATTTCCACAAAAAACCTCGAACGTACCAGCCCTCGGCGTCCACTCCCCCAGCACAGAAAAATAGGGCTCCCACAACTCCGAATGTTTGGGACTGGCAAGATGATGCAAAGAGTGACCCCTGAAAACTCTGGCTGGCCCTCACCCTCACATGCCACCCTACCCACAGCACCACCAACAATCAGGCTACGGGTTTGTATTTCTACAAAAAACTCGCATGTACCAGCCCTCATTGGCCCCTCTTGCAGCACTGAAATATCGGCCTCCCACAACTCCGAACATTTGGGAGTGGCAAAAAGATGCAAAGAGGGACCCCTGAAAACTCTGGCTGGCCCTAACCCTCACATGCCACCCTACCCACAGCACCACCAACAACCAGTCTACGTCGTCCTATTTGAACAGAAACCTCGAACATACCAGCACTCGTTGGCCACTCTCCCAGCACTGAAACATTAACCTCCCAAAATTCCGAACGATTGGGACTGGCAAGAAGATGCAAAGAGGGACCCCTGAAAACTCTGGCTGGCCCTAACCCTCACATGCCTCCCTACCCACAGCACCACCAACAATCAGGCAACGGGTTCGTATTTCCAAAAAAACCTTGAATGTATCAGCCCTCGGTGGCCACTCTCCCAGCACAGAAAAATAGGCCTCCCACAACTCCGAACGTTTTGGACTGGAAAAAAGATGCAAAGAGGGATCTCTGAAAACTCTGTCTGACCCTAACCCTCACATGCCACCCTACCCCACAGCACCACCAACAATTGGGTTTGTATTTCCACAAAAACCTGGAACCTACCAGCCCTCGGCAGCCACTCTCCCAGCACTGAGAAATAGGGCTCCCTGAATTCCGAACGTTTGGGACTGGCAAAAAGATGCAAAGAGGGACCCTGAAAACTCTGGCTGGCCCTAACCCTCACATGCCACCATACCCACAACATCAACAATAATCGGTCTACGGGTTTGTATTTGAACAAAAACCTCGAACATACCAGCCCTCGGCGGTCGATCTCCCAGCACAGAAAAATAGGGCTCCCACAACTCCGAACGGTTGGGACTGGCAAAAAGATGCAAAGAGTGAACCCTGAAAACTCTGGCTGGCCCTAACCCTCACATGCCACTGTACCCACAACATCAACAAGAATCTGTCTACGGTTTCTTATTTGAACAAAACCTCGAACGTACCAGCCCTCGGAAGCCGCTCTTCCAGCACTGAAAAATGGGGCTCCCACAACTCTGAAACGTTGGCACTGGCAAAAAGATGAAAAGAGTGGCCCCTGAAAAATCTGGCTGGCACTAACCCTCACATGCCACCCTACCCACAGCACCACCAACAATCAGGCTACGGGTTCAGGTTTCCAAAAAAACCTTGAATGTACCAGCCCTCGGTGGCCACTTGCCCAGCACAGAAAAATAGGCCTCCTACAACTCCGAACGGTTGGGACTGGCAAAAAGATGCAAAGAGTGACCCCTGAAAACTCTGGCTGGCCCTAACCCTCACATGCCAACGTACCCACAACATCACCAATAATTGGGCTACGGTTCGTATTTGAACAAAAACCTCGAACGTACCAGCCTCGGCGGCTACTCTCCAAGCACTGGAAAATAGGCCTCCCACAATTCCGAACGGTTGGGACTGGCAAAAAGATGAAAAGAGGGACCTCTGAAAACTCTGGCTGACCTTAACCCTCACATGCCACCATACCTACAGCACCACCAACAGTCGGGCTACGGTTTCGTATTTCCACAAAAACCTCGAACGTACCAGCCCTTGGTGGCGGCTCTCCCAGCACTGAAAAATAGGCCTCCCACGACTCCGAATGTTTGGGACTGGCAAAAAGATGCAAAGAGGGACCCCAGAAAACTCTGCCTGGCCCTAACCCTCACATGCCACCCTACCCACAACACCACCAACAATCGGGCCACGGTTTCGTATTTCCACAAAAACCTCGAACGTACCAGTCCTCTGCGACCGCTCTATGAGCACTGAAAAATAGGGCTCCCACAACTCCGAACGGTTGGGACTGAGAAGACGATGCAAAGAGGGACCCCAAAAAACTCTGGCTGGCCTTAACCCTCACATGACACCGTACCCACAGCACCATAAACAATCGGACTACGGGTTCAGGTTTCCACAAAAACCTTGAATGAACCAGCCCTCGGTGGCCACTCTCCCAGCACTGAAAAATAGGCCTCCCACAACTCCAAACGGTTGGGACTGGCAAGACAATGCAAAGAGTGACCCCTGAAAACTCTGTCTGACCCTAACCCTCACATGCCACCCTACCCACAGCACCACCAGCAATCGGGCTACGATTTCATATTTTCACAAAAACCTCGAACGTACCAGCCCTCAGCAGCCACTCTCCCAGCACAGAAAAATAGGGCTCCCACAACTCCTAATGGTTGGGACTGGCAAGAAAATCCTAAGAGGGACCCCTGAAAACTAATGCTGGCCCTAACCCTCACATGCCACCCTACCCACAGAACAACCAACAATCGGGCTACGAGTTCGTATTTGAACAAAAACCTCGAACGTACCAGCCCTCGGCAGCCACTCTCCCAGAACTGAAAACTCTGGATGGCCCTAACCCTCACCTGCCACCCTAACCCACAGCACCACCACCAATTGGGCTATGGGTTCCTATTTGAACAGAAACCTGGAATGTACCCGCCTTGGGTGCCCGCTCTCCCAGCACTGACAAATAGGCCTCCCAACACTCCGAACGTTTAGGAGTGTCAAAAAGACGCAGAGAGGCACCCCAGAAAACTCTGGCTGGCCCTATCCCACACCTGCCACCCTACCCACAGCACCACCAACAATCGGGCTACAGGTTTTGCATTTCCACAAAAAAATCGAACGTACCAGTCCTCGGCGACTGCTCTCGCAGGACTGAATAATAGGCCTCCCACTACTCCGAATAGTTAGGACTGGCAAAAAGATGCAAAGAGTGACCCCTGAAAACTCTGTCTGGCCCTAAGCCTCACATGCCACCCTACCCAAAGCACCACCAACAATCGGGCTACGGGTTCATATTTGAACAGAAACCTCGAATGTACCAGCCCTCAGCAGCACCAACAATCGGAGTTGGGAGACTGATTTCTAAAATCGGAGGTCTTTCTGGTTTCTCAGCTGCCTATGTCTCCTTTGCAAAACGTGCCTTAGGAAGGCTGGGAATCGAAAGAAAGCCTCGAAGTCCAAGACACTTGCCAAGTCTTCTAACATCATCCCCCATAAAAGTGAAGCCTGAAACAAGCTTAACAGCATTTGCCTGATGTTTTGAAGGTGAGACAGCCTTAGATTTCTCCTCTAGCTTTGCTTTCCAGGAATAAGGATCTTGGACTCATTCAGAGAGAAGCTGAGAACTAAAACCTGGAAAAAACCTTACAGCTTTCTGAAACATTCCATGGAAATGATTTCTAAAGTCGGAGCTCTTTCTTGCTTCCCGGCTGCCTATGTCTCCTTTTTTGCAAAATGTCCCTTAAGAAGGCTGGGAAGTGAAAGAAAACCTCGAAGTCGGAGAAACTTGCCAAGTCTTCTAAAATCGATTCATGTAAAACCGAAGCCCGAAGCAAGCTTACCAGCGCTTGTCTGAAGGTTTGAACATGAGAGAGCCTTAGACCTCTCTTTTAGCTTTGATTTCCAGAGACATGATACTAGTCGCATTCAGAGAGAAGGAGAGAACTAAGACTGGAAAAACACCTTTGGGTTTCTGAAACCTTCCGGGGACATTTTCATAAAGTCGGATGTCTTTCATCCTTCTCGGATGCTTAGGTCTCCCTCTTTGCAAGAACGTGCCTTAGGATACCTGGGAAGCAAAACAAAACCTCGAAGTAGGAGAAAATCCCCAAGTCTTCTAACATCGTTTTGGGACTGGCTTGGAACCTCTGAAAACTCTGGCTGACCCTAACCCTCACATGCCACCCTTCGCACAGCACCACCAACAGTGGAGCTACGGGGTCCTATTTGAAAAAAAACCTCGAACACCCTATCTGTGGGTAGGGTGGCACGTGAGGGTTAGGGCCAGCAGAAGTTTTCATGCGTCACTCTTTGCATCTTTTGTGCAGTCTCGAGCGTTCGGAGCTTTGGGAGCCCACATGAGCCCGGCTGGGAGAGTGGACGCCGAGGGCTGGTAAGTTCGAGTTTTCTGGTCAAAGGCAAATCAGTAGGCCGACTGTTGATGGTGCTGTGGGTAGGGTGGCATGTGAGGGTTAGGGCCAGCAGAAGTTTTCATAGGTCACTCTTTGCATCTTTTGTGCAGTCTCGAGCGTTCGGAGCTTTGGGAACCCTCTTGAGCCCGGCTGGGAGAGTGGACGCCGAGGGCTGGTAAGTTCGAGTTTTCTGGTCAAAGGCAAACCCTTAGGCCGACTGTTGATGGTGCTGTGGGTAGGGTGGCATGGTAGGATTAGGGCAAGCAGAAGTTTTCATGGGTCACTCTTTGCATCTTTTGTGCAGTCTCGAGCGTTCGGAGCTTTGGGAGCCCACATGAGCCCGGCTGGGAGAGTGGACGCCGAGGGCTGGTAAGTTCGAGTTTTGAGGTCAAAGGCAAACCCGTAGGCCGACTGTTGATGGTGCTGTGGGTAGGGTGGCAACTTTTGTGCCTCGAGAATGTGCCTCGGGTTTGCCTTTGACCAGAAAACTCGAACTTACCAGCCCTCGGCGTCCACTCTCCATGCCAAGCTCAAGAGGGCTCCGAACGCTCGAGACTGCACAAAAGATGCAAAGAGTGACCCAGGAAAACTTCTGCTGGCCCTAATCCTAACATGCCACCCTACCCACAGCACCATCAACAGTCGGCCTATGAGTTTGCCTTTGACCAGAAAACTCGAACTTACCAGCCCTCGGCGTCCACTCTCCCAGCCAGGCTCAAGAGGGCTCCCAAAGCTCCGAACACTCGAGACTGCACAAAAGATGCAAAGAGTGACCCATGAAAACTTCTGCTGGCCCTAACCCTCACATGCCACCCTACCCACAGCACCATCAACAGTCGGCCTACGGGTTTGCCTTTGACCAGAAAACTCGAACTTACCAGCCCTCGGCGTCCACTCTCCCAGCCGGGCTCATGTGGGCTCCCAAAGCTCCAAACGCTCGAGACTGCACAAAAGATGCAAAGAGTGACCCAGGAAAACTTCTGCTGGCCCTAACCCTCACATGCCACCCTACCCACAGCACCATCAACAGTCGGCCTACGGGTTTGCCTTTGACCAGAAAACTCGAACTTACCAGCCCTCGGCGTCCACTCTCCAGCCGGGCTCATGAGGGCTCCCAAAGCTCCGAACGCTCGAGACTGCACAAAAGATGCAAAGAGTGACCCAGGAAAACTTCTGCTGGCCCTAACCCTCACATGCCACCCTACCCACAGCACCATCAACAGTCGGCCTACGGGTTTGCCTTTGACCAGAAAACCCGAACTTACCAGCCCTCGGCATATACTCTCCCACCCGCGCTCATGAGGGCTCCCAAAGCTCCGAACGCTCGAGACTGCACAAAAGATGCAAAGAGTGACCCATGAAAACTTCTGCTGGCCCTAACCCTCACATGCCACCCTACCCACAGCACCATCAACAGTCGGCCTACGGGTTTGCCTTTGACCAGAAAACTCGAACTTGCCAGCCCTCGGTGTCCACTCTCCCAGCCGGGCTCAATAGGGCTCCAAACGCTCGAGACTGCACAAAAGATGCAAAGAGTGACCCATGAAAACTTCTGCTGGCCCTAACCCTCACATGCCACCCTACCCACAGCACCATCAACAGTCGGCCTACGGGTTTGCCTTTGACCAGAAAACTCGAATTTACCAGCCCTCGGCGTCCACTCTCCCAGCCGGGCCCAATAGGGCTCCCAAAGCTCCGAACGCTCGAGACTGCACAAAAGATTCAAAGAGTGACCTATGAATACTTATGCTGGCCCTAACCCTCACATGCCACCCTACCCAAAGCACCATCAACAGTCAGTCTAAAGGTTTGCCTTTGACCAGAAAATCCGAACTTGCCAGCCCTCGGTGTCCACTCTCCCAGCCGGGCCCTATAGTGCTCCCAAAGCTCTGAACGCTCGAGACTGCACAAAAGATGCAAAGAGTGACCCATGAAAACTTCTGCTGGCGCTAACCCTACCATGCCACCCTACCCACAGCACCATCAACAGTCGGCCTATGGGTTTCCCGTTAACCAGAAAACTCGAACTTACCAGCCCTCGGCGTCCACTCTCCTAGCCGGGCTCAAGAGGGCTCTGAACGCTCGAGACTGCACAAAAGATGCAAAGAGTGACCCATGAAAACTTCTGCTGGCGCTAACCCTACCATGCCACCATACCCACAGCACCATCAACAGTCGGCCTATGGGTTTCCCGTTAACCAGAAAACTCGAACTTACCAGCCCTCGGCGTCCACTCTCCTAGCCGGGCTCAAGAGGGCTCCGAACGCTCGAGACTGCACAAAAGATGCAAAGAGTGACCCATGAAAACTTCTGCTGGCCCTAACCCTCACATGCCACCCTACCCACAGCACCATCAACAGTCGGCCTACGGGTTTGCCTTTGACCAGAAAACTCGAACTTACCAGCCCTCGGCGTCCACTCTCCCAGCCGGGCTCAAGAGGGCTCCCAAAGCTCCGAACGCTCGAGACTGCACAAAAGATGCAAAGAGTGACCCATGAAAACTTCTGCTGGCCCTAACCCTCACATGCCACCCTACCCACAGCACCATCAACAGTCGGCCTACGGGTTTGCCTTTGACCAGAAAACTCGAACTTACCAGCCCTCGGCGTCCACTCTCCCAGCCGGGCTCAAGAGGGCTCCCAAAGCTCCGAACGCTCGAGACTGCACAAAAGATGCAAAGAGTGACCCATGAAAACTTCTGCTGGCCCTAACCCTCACATGCCACCCTACCCACAGCACCATCAACAGTCGGCCTACGGGTTTGCCTTTGACCAGAAAACTCGAACTTACCAGCCCTCGGTGTCCACTCTCCCAGCCGGGCTCAATAGGGCTCCGAACGCTCGAGACTGCACAAAAGATGCAAAGAGTGACCCATGAAAACTTCTGCTGGCCCTAACCCTCACATGCCACCCTACCCACAGCACCATCAACAGTCAGCCTACGGTTTGCCTTTGACCAGAAAACTCGAACTTACCAGCCCTCGGCGTCCACTCTCCCAGCCGGGCTCATGTGGGCTCCCAAAGCTCCGAACGCTCGAGACTGCACAAAAGATGCAAAGAGTGACCCAGGAAAACTTCTGCTGGCCCTAACCCTCACATGCCACCCTACCCACAGCACCATCAACAGTCGGCCTACGGGTTTGCCTTTGACCAGAAAACTCGAACTTACCAGCCCTCGGCGTCTACTCTCCCAGCCGGGCTCATGAGGGCTCCCAAAGCTCCGAACGCTCGAGACTGCACAAAAGATGCAAAGAGTGACCCATGAAAACTTCTGCTGGCCCTAACCCTCACATGCCACCCTACCCACAGCACCATCAACAGTCGGCCTACGGATTTGCCTTTGAGCAGAAAACTCGAAATTACCAGGTCTCGGCGTCCACTCTCGCAACCGAGCCCTATAGGGCTCCCAGAGATCCGAACGCTCGAGACTGCACAAAAGATGCAAAGAGTGACCCAGGAAAACTTCTGCTGGCCCTAACCCTCACATGCCACCCTACCAACAGCACCATCAACAGTCGGCCTACGGGTTTGCCTTTAACCAGAAAACTCGAACATTCCAGCCCTCGGTGTCCACTCTCCCAGCCGGGCTCAATAGACCTCCGAACGCTCGAGACTGCACAAAAGATGCAAAGAGTGACCCATGAAAACTTCTCCTGGCCCTAACCCTCTCATGCCACCCTACCCACAGCTCCATCAACAGTCGGCCTACGGGTTTGCCTTTGACCAGAAAATTCAAACTTACCAGCCCTCGGCGTCCACTCTCCCAGCCGGGCTCAATAGGGCTCCGAACGCTCGAGACTGCACAAAAGATGCAAAGAGTGACATACGAATACTTATGCTGGCCCTAGCCCTCACATGCCACCCTACCCACAGCACCACCGACAGTCGGCGTACAGGTTTGCCTTTGACCAGAAAACTCGAACTTACCATCCCTCGGCGTCCACTCTCCCAGCCGGGCTCAAGAGGGCTCCCAAAGCTCAGAACGCTCGAGACTGCACAAAAGATGCAAAGAGTGACCTACGAATACTTATGCTGGCCCTAGCCCTCACATGCCACCCTACCCACAGCACGATCAACAGTCGGCCTACGGGTTTGCCTTTGACCAGAAAACTCGAACTTACCAGCCCTCGGCGTCTACTCTCCCAGCGGGGCTCAATAGGGCTCCGAACGCTCGAGACTGCACAAAAGATGCAAAGAGTGACCCAGGAAAACTTCTGCTGGCCCTAACCTTCACATGCCACCCTACCCACAGCACTATCAACAGTCAGCCTACAGGTTTGCCTTTGACCAGAAAACTCGAACTTACCAGCCCTCGGCGTCCACTCTCCCAGCCGGGCCCTATAGGGCTCCCAAAGCTCCGAAGGCTCGAGACTGCACAAAAGATGCAAAGAGTGACCCAGGAAAACTTCTGCTGGCCCTAACCCTCACATGCCAAACTACCCACAGCACCATCAACAGTCGGCCTACGGGTTTGCCTTTGACCAGAAAACTCGAACTTACCAGCCGTCGGCGTCTACTCTCCCAGCCGGGCTCAATAGTGCTCCGAACGCTCGAGACTGCACAAAAGGTGCAAAGAGTGACCTATGAAAACTTCTGCTGGCCCTAGCCCTCACATGCCACCCTACCCACAGCACCATCGGCGTCCAGTCTCCCAGCCGGACTCAACAGGACTCCGAACACTCGAGACTACACAAAAGATGCAAAGAGTGACCCAGGAAAACTTCTGCTGGCCCTAACCCTCACATGCCACCCTACCCACAGCACCATCAACAGTCGGCCTACGGGTTTGCCTTTGACCAGAAAACTCGAACTTACCAGCCGTCGGTGTCCACTCTCCCAGCCGGGCTCAATAGGGCTCCGAACGCTCGAGACAGCACAAAACATGCAAAGAGTGACCCATGAAAACTTCTGCTGGCCCTAACCCTCACATGCCACCCTACCCACAGCACCATCAACAGTCGGCCTACGGGTTTGCCTTTGACCAGAAAACTCGAACTTACCAGCCCTCGGCGTCCACTCTCCCAGCCGGGCTCAATAGGGCTCCCAAAGCTCCGAACGCTCGAGACTGCACAAAAGATGCAAAGAGTGACCCAGGAAAACTTCTGCTGGCCCTAACCCTCACATGCCACCCTACCCACAGCACCATCAACAGTCGGCCTACGGTTTGCCTTTGACCAGAAAACTCGAACTTACCAGCCCTCGGCGTCCACTCTCCCAGCCGGGCCCAATAGGGCTCCCAAAGCTCCGAACGCTCGAGACTGCACAAAAGATGCAAAGAGTGACCCATGAAAACTTCTGCTGGCCCTAACCCTCACATGCCACCCTACCCACAGCACCATCAACAGTCGGCCTACGGGTTTGCCTTTGACCAGAAAACTCGAACTTACCAGCCCTCGGCGTCCACTCTCCAGCCGGGCTCAATAGGTCCCAAAGCTCCGAACGCTCGAGACTGCACAAAAGATGCAAAGAGTGACCCATGAAAACTTCTGCTGGCCCTAACCCTCACATGCCACCCTACCCACAGCACCATCAACAGTCGGCCTACGGGTTTGCCTTTGACCAGAAAACTCGAACTTACCAGCCCTCGGTGTCCACTCTCCCAGCCGGGCTCAATAGGGCTCCGAACGCTCGAGACTGCACAAAAGATGCAAAGAGTGACCCATGAAAACTTCTGCTGGCCCTAACCCTCACATGCCACCCTACCCACAGCACCATCAACAGTCGGCCTACGGGTTTGCCTTTGACCAGAAAACTCGAACTTACCAGCCCTCGGCGTCCACTCTCCCAGCCGGGCTCTATAGGGCTCCCAAAGCTCCGAACGCTCGAGACTGCACAAAAGATGCAAAGAGTGACCCATGAAAACTTCTGCTGGCCCTAACCCTCACATGCCACCCTACCCACAGCACCATCAACAGTCGGCCAACGGGTTTGCCTTTGACCAGAAAATTCGAACTTGCCAGCCCTCGGTGTCCACTCTCCTAGCCGGGCTCAATAGGGCTCCGAACGCTCGAGACTGCACAGAACATGCAAAGAGTGACCTATGAAAACTTCTGCTGGCCCTAACCCTTACATGCCCCCCTACCCACAGCACCATCAACAGTCAGCCTACGGATTTGCCTTTGACCAGAAAACTAGAAATTAACAACCCTCGGCGTCCACTCTCCCAGCGGGGCTCAAGAGGGCTCCCAAAGCTCCGCACGATCGAGACTGCACAAAAGATGCAAAGAGTGACCCATGAACACTTCTGCTGGCCCTAACCCTCACATGCCACCCTACCCACAGCACCATCAACAGTCGGCCTACGGGTTTGCCTTTGACCAGAAAACTCGAACTTACCAGCCCTCGGCGTCCACTCTCCCAGCCGGGTACTATAGGGCTCTGAACGCTCGAGACTGCACAAAAGATGCAAAGAGTGACCCATGAAAACTTCTGCTGGCCCTAACCCTCACATGCCACCCTACCCACAGCACCATCAACAGTCGGCCTACGGGTTTGCCTTTGACCAGAAAACTCGAACTTACCAGCCCTCGGCGTCCACTCTCCCAGCCGGGCTCAATAGGGCTCCCAAAGCTCCGAACGCTCGAGACTGCACAAAAGATGCAAAGAGTGACCCATGAAAACTTCTGCTGGCCCTAACCCTCACATGCCACCCTACCCACAGCACCATCAACAGTCGGCCTACGGGTTTGCCTTTGACCAGAAAACTCGAACTTACCAGCCCTCGGCGTCCACTCTCCCAGCCGGGCTCAATAGGGCTCCCAAAGCTCCGAACGCTCGAGACTGCACAAAAGATGCAAAGAGTGACCCATGAAAACTTCTGCTGGCCCTAACCCTCACATGCCACCCTACCCACAGCACCATCAACAGTCGGCCTACGGGTTTGCCTTTGACCAGAAAACTCGAACTTACCAGCCCTCGGCGTCCACTCTCCCAGCCGGGCCCAATAGGGCTCCCAAAGCTCCGAACGCTCGAGACTGCACAAAAGATGCAAAGAGTGACCCATGAAAACTTCTGCTGGCCCTAACCCTCACATGCCACCCTACCCACAGCACCATCAACAGTCGGCCTACGGGTTTGCCTTTGACCAGAAAACTCGAACTTGCCAGCCCTCGGTGTCCACTCTCCCAGCCGGGCTCAATAGGGCTCCCAAAGCTCGAACGCTCGAGACTGCACAAAAGATGCAAAGAGTGACCCATGAAAACTTCTGCTGGCCCTAACCCTCACATGCCACCCTACCCACAGCACCATCAACAGTCGGCCTACGGGTTTGCCTTTGACCAGAAAACTCGAACTTACCAGCCCTCGGCGTCCACTCTCCCAGCCGGGCTCAAGAGGGCTCCCAAAGCTCCGAACGCTCGAGACTGCACAAAAGATGCAAAGAGTGACCTATGAAAACTTCTGCTGGCCCTAACCCTCACATGCCACCCTACCCACAGCACCATCAACAGTCGGCCTACGGGTTTGCCTTTGACCAGAAAACTCGAACTTACCAGCCCTCGGCGTCCACTCTCCCAGCCGGGCTCAAGAGGGCTCCAAAGCTCCGAACGCTCGAGACTGCACAAAAGATGCAAAGAGTGACCCATGAAAACTTCTGCTGGCCCTAACCCTCACATGCCACCCTACCCACAGCACCATCAACAGTCGGCCTACGGGTTTGCCTTTGACCAGAAAACTCGAACTTACCAGCCCTCGGCGTCCACTCTCCCAGCCGGGCTCAAGAGGGCTCCCAAAGCTCCGAACGCTCGAGACTGCACAAAAGATGCAAAGAGTGACCCATGAAAACTTCTGCTGGCCCTAACCCTCACATGCCACCCTACCCACAGCACCATCAACAGTCGGCCTACGGGTTTGCCTTTGACCAGAAAACTCGAACTTACCAGCCCTCGGCGTCCACTCTCCCAGCCGGGCTCAATAGGGCTCCCAAAGCTCCGAACGCTCGAGACTGCACAAAAGATGCAAAGAGTGACCCATGAAAACTTCTGCTGGCCCTAACCCTCACATGCCACCCTACCCACAGCACCATCAACAGTCGGCCTACGGGTTTGCCTTTGACCAGAAAACTCGAACTTACCAGCCCTCGGCGTCCACTCTCCCAGCCGGGCCCTATAGGGCTCCCAAAGCTCCGAACGCTCGAGACTGCAGAAAAGATGCAGAGAGTGACCCATGAAAACTTCTGCTGGCCCTAACCCTCACATGCCACACTTCCCACAGCACCATCAACAGTCGGCCTACGGGTTTGCCTTTGACCAGAAAACTCGAACTTACCAGCCCTCGGCGTCCACTCTCCCAGCCAGGCTCAAGAGGGCTCACAAAGCTCCGAACGCTCGAGACTGCAGAAAAGATGCAAAGAGTGACCCATGAAAACTTCTGCTGGCCCTAACCCTCACATGCCACCATACTCACAACACCGTCAACAGTCGGCCTACGGGGTTGCTTTTGACCATAATATTCGAACTTACCAGCCCTCGGCGTCCACAATCCCAGCTGGACCTAATAGGGCTCCCAAAGCTCCGAACACTTGAGACTGCACAAGAGATGCAAAGAGTGACCGATGAAAACTTCTGCTGGCCCTAACCCTCCCATGCCACCCTACCCACAGCACCATCAACAGTCGGGCTACGCGTTTGCCTTTGACCAGAAAACTCGATCTTACCAGCCCTCGGTGTCCACTATCGCAGGCGGGCCCTATAGGGCTCCCAAAGCTCCGAACACTCGAGATTGCACAAAAGATGCAAAGAGTGACCCATGAAAACTTTTGCTGGCCCTAACCCTCACATTCCACACTACCCACAGCACCATCAACAGTCGGCCTACGGGTTTGCCTTTGACCAGAAAATTCGAACTTACCAGCTCTCGGCGCCCACTCTCCCAGCCGGGATCAAGAGTGCTCCCAAAGCTCCGAACGCTCGAGACTTCAGAAAAGATGCAGAGAGTGACCCATGAAAACTTGTGCTGGCCCTAACCCTCACATGCCACCCTACCCACAGCACCATCAACAGTCGGGCTACGGGTTTGCCTTCAGGCTTCGGTTTTACATGAAGCCAAGTTAGAAGACTTGGCAAGTTTCTCCGACTTCGAGGTTTTGTTTTGCTTCCCAGCTATCCTAAGGCACGTTTTGCAAAAAGGAGAGATAGGCAGATCAACAGTCGGCCTACGGGTTTGCCTTTGAACAGAAAACTCGAACTTACCAGCCCTCGGCGTCCACTCTCCCAGCCAGGCTAAAGAGGGCTCCCAAAGCATCGAACGCTCAAGATTGCACAAAAGATGCAAAGAGTGACCCATGAAAACTTCTGCTGGCCCTAACCCTCACATGCCACCCTACCCACAGCACCATCAACAGTCGGGCTACGCGTTTGCCTTTGACCAGAAAACTCGAACTTACCAGCCCTCGGCGTCCACTCTCCCAGCCGGGATCAAGAGGGCTCCCACAGCTCCGAACGCGCGAGACTGCAGAAAAGATGCAAAGAGTCACCCATGAAAACTTCTGCTGGCCCTAACCCTCACATTCCACCCTACCCACAGCACCATCAACAGTCGGCCTAGGGGTTTGCGTTTGACCAGAATACTCGAACTTACCAGCCCTCGGCGTCCACACTCCCTGGCGGACCTAATAGGGCTCCCAAAGCTCCGAACGCTCGAGACTGCACAAAAGATGCAAAGAGTGACCCATGAAAACTTCTGCTGGCCCTAACCCTCAGATGCCACCCTACCCACAGCACCATCAACAGTCGGGCTACGGGTTTGCCTTTGACCAGAAAACTCGAACTTACCAGCCCTCGGCGTCCATTCTCTCAGCCGGGCCCTATAGGGCTCCCAAACCTCCGAACGCTCGAGACTGCACAAAAGATGCAAAGAGTGACCCATGAAAACTTCTGCTGGCCCTAACCCTCACATGCCACCCTACCCACAGCACCATCAAGAGTCGGCCTACAGGTTTGCCTTTGACCAGAAAACTCGATCTTACCAGCCCTCGGCGTCCACTCTCCCAGCCGGGCCCTATAGGGCTCCCAAAGCTCCGAACGCTCGAGATTGCACAAAAGATGCAAAGATTTACCCATGAAAACTTCTGCTGGCTCTAACCCTCACATGCCACCCTACCCACAGCACCATCAACAGTCGGGCTACGGGTTTGCCTTTGACCAGAAAACTCGAACTTACCAGCCCTCGGCGTCCATTCTCTCAGCCGGGCCCTATAGGGCTCCCAAACCTCCGAACGCTCGAGACTGCACAAAAGATGCAAAGAGTGACCCATGAAAACTTCTGCTGGCCCTAACCCTCACATGGCACCCTACCCACAGCACCATCAACAGTCGGCCTATGGGTTTGCCTTTGACCAGAATACTCGAACTCACTAGCCCTCGGCGTCCACACTCCCAGCCAGACCTAATAGGGCTCCCAAAGCTCCGAACGCTGGAGACTGCACAAAAGATGCAAAGAGTGACCCATGAAAACTTCTGCTGGCCCTAACCCTCACATGCCACCCTTCCCACAGCACCATCAACAGTCGGCTTACGGGTTTGCCTTTGTCCAGAAAACTCGATCTTACCAGCCCTCGGCGTCCACTCTCCCAGCCGGACCTAATAGAGCTCCCAAAGCTCCGAACGCTCGAGACTGCACAAAAGATGCAAAGAGTGACCCATGAAAACTTCTGCTGGCCCTAACCCTCACATGCCACCCTACCCACAGCACCATCAACAGTCGGGCTACGGGTTTGCCTTTGTCCAGAAAACTCGATCTTACCAGCCCTCGGCGTCCACTCTCCCAGCCAGTCTCAAGAGGGCTCTCAAAGCTCCGAACGCTCGAGACTGCACAAAAGATGCAAAGAGTGACCCATGAAAACTTCTGCTGGCTCTAACCCTCACATTCCACCCTACCCACAGCACCATCAACAGTCGGCCTACGGGTTTGCCTTTGACCAGAAAATTCGAATTTACCACCCCTCGGCGTCCACTCTCCCAGCCGGGATCAAGAGGGCTCCCAAAGCTCCGAACACTCGAGACTGCACAAAAGATGCAAAGAGTCACCCATGAAAACTTCTGCTGGCCCTAACCCTCACATGCCACCCTACCCACAGCACCATCATCCGTCGGCCTACGGGTTTGCCTTTGACCAGAAAATTCGAACTTACCAGCCCTCGGCGTCCACTCTCCCAGCCGGGCCCTATAGGGCTCCCAAAGCTCCGAACGCTCGAGACTGCACAAAAGATGCAAAGAGTGACCCATGAAAACTTCTGCTGGCCCTAACCCTCACATTCCATCCTACCCACAGCACCATCAACAGTCGGCCTACGGGTTTGCCTTTGACCAGAAAACTCGAACTTACCAGCCCTCGGCGTCCACTCTCCCAGCCAGGCTCAAGAGGGCTCACAAAGCTCCGAACGCTCGAGACTGCAGAAAAGATGCAAAGAGTGACCCATGAAAACTTCTGCTGGCCCTAACCCTCACATGCCACCCTACCCACAGCACCATCAACAGTCGGGCTACGCGTTTGCCTTTGACCAGAAAACTCGATCTTACCAGCCCTCGGCGTCCACTCTCGCAGCCTGGCCCTATAGGGCTCCCAAAGCTCCGAACACTCGAGATTGCACAAAAGATGCAAAGAGTGACCCATGAAAACTTCTGCTGGCCCTAACCCTCACATTCCACCCTACCCACAGCACCATCAACAGTCGGCCTACGGGTTTGCCTTTGACCAGAAAATTCGAACTTACCAGCTCTCGGCGCCCACTCTCCCAGCCGGGATCAAGAGTGCTCCGAAAACTCCGAACGCTCGAGACTTCAGAAAAGATGCAAAGAGTGACCCATGAAAACTTCTGCTGGCCCTAACCCTCACATGCCACCCTACCCACAGCACCATCAACAGTCGGGCTACGGGTTTGCCTTCAGGCTTCGGTTTTACATGAAGCCAAGTTAGAAGAAGTGGCAAGTATCTCCGACTTCGAGGTTTTGTTTTGCTTCCCAGCTATCCTAAGGCACGTTTTGCAAAAAGGAGAGATAGGCAGATCAACAGTCGGCCTACGGGTTTGCCTTTGAACAGAAAACTCGAACATACCAGCCCTTGGCGTCCAGACTCCCAGCCGGGTTCAAGAGGGCTCCCAAAGCTCGAAACGCTCGAGACTGCACAAAAGATGCAAAGAGTGACCCATGAAAACTTCTGCTGGCCCTAACCCTCACATGCCACCCTACCCACAGCACCATCAACAGTCAGCCTACGGGTTTGCCGTTTGACCAGAAAACTCGAACTTACCAGCCCTCGCCGTCCACTCTCCCAGCCGGGCCCTATAGGGCTCCCAAAGCTCCGAACGCTCGAGACTGCACAAAAGATGCAAAGAGTGACCCATGAAAACTTCTCCTGGCCCTAACCCTCACATGCCACCCTACCCACAGCACCATCAACAGTCGGCCTACGGGTTTGCCTTTGACCAGAAAACGAACTTACCAGCCCTCGGCGTCCACTCTCCCAGCCGGGCCCTATAGGGCTCCCAAAGCTCCGAAAGCTCGAGACTTCAGAAAAGATGCGAAGAGTGACCAATGAAAACTTCTGCTGGCCCTAACCCTCACATGCCACCCTACCCACAGCACCATCAACAGTCGCCCTACAGGATTGCCTTTGACCAGAATACTCGAACTTAACAGCCCTCGGCGTCCACTCTCCCAGCCGGGCCCTATAGGGCTCCCAAAGCTCCGAACGCTCGAGACTGCACAAAAGATGCAAAGAGTGACCCATGAAAACTTCTGCTGGCCCTAACCCTCACATGCCACCCTACCCACAGCACCATCAACAGTCGGCCTACGGGTTTGCCTTTGACCAGAAAACTCGATCTTACCAGCCCTCGGCGTCCACTCTCCCAGCCGGGCCCTAAGAGGGCTCCCAAAGCTCCGAACGCTCGAGACTGCACAAAAGATGCAAAGAGTGACCCATGAAAACTTCTGCTGGCCCTAACCCTCACATGCCACCCTACCCACAGCACCATCAACAGTCGGCCTACGGGTTTGCCTTTGACCAGAAAACTCGAACTTACCAGCCCTCGGCGTCCACTCTCCCAGCCGGGCCCTATAGGGCTCCCAAAGCTCCGAACGCTCGAGACTGCACAAAAGATGCAAAGAGTGACCCATGAAAACTTCTGCTGGCCCTAACCCTCACATGCCACCCTACCCACAGCACCATCAACAGTCGGCCTACGGGTTTGCCTTTGACCAGAATACTCGAACATACCAGCCCTCGGCGTCCACACTCCCAGCCGGACCTAATAGGGCTCCCAAAGCTCCGAACGCTTGAGACTGCACAAAAGATGCAAAGAGTGACCCATGAAAACTTCTGCTGGCCCTAACCCTCACATTCCACCCTACCCACAGCACCATCAACAGTCGGCCTACGGGTTTGCCTTTGACCAGAAAACTCGAACTTACCAGCCCTCGGCGTCCACTCTCCCAGCCGGGTTCAAGAGGGCTCCCAAAGCTCGAACGCTCGAGACTGCACAAAAGATGCAAAGAGTGACCCATGAAAACTTCTCCTGGCCCTAACCCTCACATGCCACCCTACCCACAGCACCATCAACAGTCGGCCTACGGGTTTGCCTTTGACCAGAAAACTCGAACTTACCAGCCCTCGGCGTCCACTCTCCCAGCCGGGCCCTATAGGGCTCCCAAAGCTCCGAACGCTGAGACTGCACAAAAGATGCAAAGAGTGACCCATGAAAACTTCTGCTGGCCCTAACCCTCACATGCCACCCTACCCACAGCACCATCAACAGTCGGCTACAGGGTTTGCCTTTGACCAGAAAACTCGAACTTACCAGCCCTCGGCGTCCACTCTCCCAGCCGGGCTCAATAGGGCTCCCAAAGCTCCGAACGCTGGAGACTGCACAAAAGATGCAAAGAGTGACCCATGAAAACTTCTGCTGGCCCTAACCCTCACATGCCACCCTACCCACAGCACCATCAACAGTCGGCTACGGTTTGCCTTTGACCAGAAAACTCGAACTTACCAGCCCTCGGCGTCCACTCTCCCAGCCGGGCCCTATAGGGCTCCCAAAGCTCCGAACGCTCGAGACTGCACAAAAGATGCAAAGAGTGACCCATGAAAACTTCTGCTGGCCCTAACCCTCACATGCCACCCTACCCACAGCACCATCAACAGTCGGCCTACGGTTTGCCTTTGACCAGAAAACTCGAGCTTACCAGCCCTCGGCGTCCACACTCCCAGCCGGGCTCAAGAGGGCTCCAAAGCTCCGAACGCTCGAGACTGCACAAAAGATGCAAAGAGTGACCCATGAAAACTTCTGCTGGCCCTAACCCTCACATGCCACCCTACCCACAGCACCATCAACAGTCGGCCTACGGGTTTGCCTTTGACCAGAAAACTCAAACTTACCAGCCCTCGGCGTCCACTCTCCCAGCCAGGCTCAAGAGGGCTCCCAAAGCTCCGAACGCTCGAGACTGCAGAAAAGATGCAAAGAGTGACCCATGAAAACTTCTGCTGGCCCTAACCCTCACATGCCACCCTACCCACAGCACCATCAACAGTCGGGCTACGCGTTTGCCTTTGACCAGAAAACTCGATCTTACCAGCCCTCGGCGTCCACTCTCGCAGCCTGGCCCTATAGGGCTCCCAAAGCTCCGAACACTCGAGACTGCACAAAAGATGCAAAGAGTGACCCATGAAAACTTCTGATGGCCCTAACCCTCACATTCCACCCTACCCACAGCACCATCAACAGTCGGCCTACGGGTTTGCCTTTGACCAGAAAATTCGAACTTACCAGCTCTCGGCGCCCACTCTCCCAGCCGGGATCAAGAGTGCTCCGAAAACTCCGAACGCTCGAGACTTCAGAAAAGATGCAAAGAGTGACCCATGAAAACTTCTGCTGGCCCTAACCCTCACATGCCACCCTACCCACAGCACCATCAACAGTCGGGCTACGGGTTTGCCTTCAGGCTTCGGTTTTACATGAAGCCAAGTTAGAAGAAGTGGCAAGTATCTCCGACTTCGAGGTTTTGTTTTGCTTCCCAGCTATCCTAAGGCACGTTTTGCAAAAAGGAGAGATAGGCAGATCAACAGTCGGCCTACGGGTTTCCCTTTGAACAGAAAACTCGATCTTACCAGCCCTCGGCGTCCGCTCTCCCAGCCGGGCCCTATAGGGCTCCCAAAGCACCGAACGCTCAAGATTGCACAAAAGATGAAAAGAGTGATCCATGAAAACTTCTGCTGGCCCTAAACCTCACATGCCACCCTATCCACAGCACCATCATCAGTTGGCCTACAAGTTTCCATTTGACCAGAAAACTCGATCTTACCAGACCTCGGCCTCCACTCTCCCAGCCGGGATCAAGAGGGCTCCCAAAGCTCCGAACGCTCGAGACTGCACAAAAGATGCAAAGAGTGACCCATGAAAACTTCTGCTGGCCCTAACCCTCACATGCCACCCTACCCACAGCACCATCAACAGTCGGGCTACAGGTTTGCCTTTGACCAGAAAACTCGAACATACCAGCCCTCGGCGTCCACACTCCCAGCCGGGTTCAAGAGGGCTCCCAAAGCTCGAAACGCTCGAGACTGCACAAAAGATGCAAAGAGTGACCCATGAAAACTTCTGCTGGCCCTAACCCTCACATGCCACCCTACCCACAGCACCATCAACAGTCGGCCTACGGGTTTGCGTTTGACCAGAAAACTCGAACTTACCAGCCCTCGGCGTCCACTCTCCCAGCCGGGCCCTATAGGGCTCCCAAAGCTCCGAACGCTGGAGACTGCACAAAAGATGCAAAGAGTGACCCATGAAAACTTCTCCTGGCCCTAACCCTCACATGCCACCCTACCCACAGCACCATCAACAGTCGGCCTACGGGTTTGCCTTTGACCAGAAAACGAACTTACCAGCCCTCGGCGTCCACTCTCCCAGCCGGGCCCTATAGGGCTCCCAAAGCTCCGAAAGCTCGAGACTTCAGAAAAGATGCGAAGAGTGACCAATGAAAACTTCTGCTGGCCCTAACCCTCACATGCCACCCTACCCACAGCACCATCAACAGTCGGCCTACGGGTTTGCCTTTGACCAGAATACTCGAACATACCAGCCCTCGGCGTCCACACTCCCAGCCGGACCTAATAGGGCTCCCAAAGCTCCGAACGCTTGAGATTGCACAAAAGATGCAAAGACTGACCCATGAAAACTTCTGCTGGCTCTAACCCTCACATTCCACCCTACCCACAGCACCATCAACAGTCGGCCTACGGGTTTGCCTTTGACCAGAAAATTCGAACTTACCAGCCCTCGGCGTCCACTTTCCCAGCCGGGTTCAAGAGGGCTCCCAAAGCTCGAAACGCTCGAGACTGCACAAAAGATGCAAAGAGTGACCAATGAAAACTTCTCCTGGCCCTAACCCTCACATTCCACCCTACCCACAGCACCATCAACAGTCGGCCTACGGGTTTGCCTTTGACCAGAAAACTCGAACTTACCAGCCCTCGGCGTCCACTCTCCCAGCCGGGCCCTATAGGGCTCCCAAAGCTCCGAACGCTGGAGACTGCACAAAAGATGCAAAGAGTGACCCATGAAAACTTCTCCTGGCCCTAACCCTCACATGACACCCTACCTACAGCACCATCAACAGTCGGGCTACAGGTTTGCCTTTGACCAGAAAACGAATTTACCAGCCCTCGGCGTCCACTCTTCCAGCCGGGCCCTATAGGGCTCCCAAAGCTCCGAACGCTGGAGACTGCAGAAAATATGCGAAGAGTGACCAATGAAAACTTCTGCTGGCCCTAACCCTCACATGCCACCCTACCCACAGCACCATCAACAGTCGGCATACAGGATTGCCTTTGACCAGAATACTCGAACTTAACAGCCCTCGGCGTCCACTCTCCCAGCCGGGCCCTATAGGGCTCCCAAAGCACCGAACGCTCGAGACTGCACAAAAGATGCAAAGTGTAACCCATGAAAACTTCTGCTGGCCCTAACCCTCACATGCCACACTACCCACAGCACCATCAACAGTCGGCCTACAGGTTTTCCTTTGACCAGAAAACTCGAGCATACCAGCCCTCGGCGTCCACACTCTCAGCCGGGTTCAAGAGGGCTCCGAACGCTGGAGACTGCACAAAAGATGCAAAGAGTGACCCATGAAAACTTCTGCTGGCCCTAACGCTCACATTCCACCCTACCCACAGCACCATCAACAGACGGCCTACGGGTTTGCCTTTGACCAGAAAACTCGAATTTACCAGCCCTCGGCGTCCACTCTCCCAGCCGGGCCCTATAGGGCTCCCAAAGCTCCGAACGCTCGAGACTGCACAAAAGATGCAAGGAGTGACCCAGGAAAACTTCTGCTGGCCCAAAACCCTCACATGCCACCCTACCCACAGCACCATCAACAGTCGGCCTACAGGATTGCCTTTGACCAGAATACTCGAACTTACCAGCCCTCGGCGTCCACACTCCCAGCCGGACCTAATAGGGCTCACAAAGCTCCGAACGCTTGAGACTGCACAAAAGATGCAAAGAGTGACCCATGAAAACTTCTGCTGGCCCTAACCCTCACAAGCCACCCTACCCACAGCACCATCAACAGTAGGCCTATGGGTTTGCCTTTGACCAGAAAATTCGAACTTACCAGCTCTCGGCGCCCACTCTCCCAGCCGGGATCAAGAGTGCTCCCAAAGCTCCGAACGCTGGAGACTGCACACAAGATGCAGAGAGTGACCCATGAAAACTTCTGCTGGCCCTAACCCTCACATGCCACCCTACCCACATCGCCATCAACAGTCGGGCTACGCGTTTGCCTTTGACCAGAAAACTCGAAATTACCAGCCCTCGGCGTCCACTCTCCCAGCCGGGCCGAATAGGGCTCCCAAAGCTCCGAACTTTCGAGATTGCACAAAAGATGCAAAAAATGACCCATGAAAACTTCTGCTGGCTCTAACCCTCACATTCCACCCTACCCACAGCACCATCAACAGTCAGCCTACGGATTTGCCTTTGACCAGAAAATTCGAACTTACCAGCCCTCGGCGTCCACTCTCCCAGCCAGGCTCAAGAGTGCTCCCAAAGCTCCGAACGCTGGAGACTGCATAAAAGATGCAAAGAGTGACCCATGAAAACTTCTGCTGGCCCTAACCCTCACATGCCACCCTACCCACAGCACCATCAACAGTCGGGCTACAGGTTTGCCTTTGACGAGAAAACTCGAACTTACCAGCCCTCGGCGTCCACTCGCCCAGCCGGCCCTATAGGGCTCCCAAAGCTCCGAACGCTGGAGACTGCACAAAAGATGCAAAGAGTGACCCATGAAAACTTCTGCTGGCCCTAACCCTCACATGCCACCCTACCCACAGCACCATCAACAGTCGCCCTACAGTATTGCCTTTGACCAGAATACTCGAACTTACCAGCCCTCGGCATCCACTCTCCCAGCTGGGCCCTATAGGGCTCCCAAAGCTCCGAACGCTGGAGACTGCAGAAAAGATGCAAAGAGTGACCCATGAAAACTTCTCCTGGCCCTAACCCTCACATGCCACCCTACCCACAGCACCATCAACAGTCGGGCTACGGGTTTGCCTTTGACCAGAAAACTCGAACTTAGCAGCCCTCGGCGTCCACTCTCCCAGCCGGGCCCTATAGGGCTCCCAAAGCTCCGAACGCTCGAGACTGCAGAAAAGATGCAGAGAGTGACCCATGAAAACTTCTGCTGGCCCTAACCCTCACATTCCACACTACCCACAGCACCATCAACAGTAGGCCTACGGGTTTGCCTTTGACCAGAAAATTCGAACTTACCAGCTCTCGGCGCCCACTCTCCCAGCCGGGATCAAGAGTGCTCCCAGAGCTCCGAACGCTCGAGACTTCAGAAAAGATGCAGAGAGTGACCCATGAAAACTTCTGCTGGCCCTAACCCTCACATGCCACCCTACCCACAGCACCATCAACAGTCGGGCTACGGGTTTGCCTTCAGGCTTCGGTTTTACATGAAGCCAAGTTAGAAGACTTGGCAAGTTTCTCCGACTTCGAGGTTTTGTTTTGCTTCCCAGCTATCCTAAGGCACGTTTTGCAAAAAGGAGAGATAGGCAAATCAACAGTCGGCCTACGGGTTTGCCTTTGAACAGAAAACTCGAACTTACCAGCCCTCGGCGTCCACTCTCCCAGCCAGGCTAAAGAGGGCTCCCAAAGCACCGAACGCTCAAGATTGCACAAAAGATGCAAAGAGTGACCCATCAAAATTTCTGCTGGCCCTAACCCTCACATGCCACCCTATCCACAGCACCATCATCAGTTGGCCTACAAGTTTCCATTTGACCAGAAAACTCGATCTTACCAGCCCTCGGCCTCCACTCTCCCAGCCGGGCCCTATAGGGCTCCCAAAGCTCCGAACGCTGGAGACTGCAGAAAATATGCGAAGAGTGACCCATGAAAACTTCTCCTGGCCCTAACCCTCACATGGCACCCTACCCACAGAGCCATCAACAGTCGGGCTACGCGTTTGCCTTTGACCAGAAATCTCGAACTTACCAGCCCTCAGCGTCCACTCTCCCAGCCGGGCCGAATAGGGCTCCCAAAGCTCCGAACTTTCGAGATTGCACAAAAGATGCAAAGAATGACCCATGAAAACTTCTGTTGGCTCTAACCCTCACATGCCACACTACCCACAGCACCATCAACAGTCGGCCTACGGATTTGCCTTTGACCAGAAAATTCGAACTTACCAGCCCTCGGCGTCCACTCTCTCAGCCGGGATCAAGAGGGCTCCCAAAGCTCCGAACGCTCGAGACTTCAGAAAATAGGCAGAGAGTGACCCATGAAAACTTCTGCTGGCCCTAACCCTCACATGCCACCCTATCCACAGAACCATCAACAGTCGGGCTACGGGTTTGCCTTTGACCAGAAAACTCGAAATTACCTGCCCTCAGCGTCCACTCTCCCAGCCAGGATCAAGAGTGCTCCCAAAGCTCCGAACGCTGGAGACTGCATAAAAGATGCAAAGAGTGACCCATGAAAACTTCTGCTGGCCCTAACCCTCACATGCCACCCTACCCACAGCACCATCAACAGTCGGCCTACAGGTTTGCCTTTGACCAGAATACTCGAACTTACCAGACCTCGGCGTCCACACTCCCAGCCGGACCTAATAGGGCTCCCAAAGCTCCGAACGCTCGAGACTGCACAAAAGATGCAAAGAGTGACCCATGAAAATTTTTGCTGGCCCTAACCCTCACATGCCACCCTTTCCACAGCACCATCAACAGTCGGGCTACGCCTTTGCCTTTGACCAGAAAACTCGAACTTACCAGCCCTCGGCGTCCACACTCCCAGCCGGGCCATATAGGGCTCCCAAAGCTCCGAAAGCTCGAGACTGCATAAAAGATGCAAAGAGTGACCCATGAAAACTTCTGCTGGCCCTAACCCTCACATGCCACCCTACCCACAGCACCATCAACAGTCGGGCTACAGGTTTGCCTTTGACCAGAAAACTCGAACTTACCAGCCCTCGGCGTCCACTTGCCCAGCCGCGCCCTATAGGGCTCCCAAAGCTCCGAACGCTGGAGACTGCACAAAAGATGCAAAGAGTGACCCATGAAAACTTCTGCTGGCCCTAACCCTCACATGCCACCCTACCCACAGCACCATCAACAGTTGCCCTACAGGATTGCCTTTGACCAGAATACTCGAACTTACCAGCCCTCGGCGTCCACTCTCCCAACCGGGCCCTATAGGGCTCCCAAAGCTCCGAACGCTGGAGACTGCACAAAAGATGCAATGAGTGACCCACGAAAACTTCTGCTGGCCCTAACCCTCACATGCCACCCTACCCACAGCACCATCAACAGTCGCCCTACAGTATTGCCTTTGACCAGAATACTCGAACTTACCAGCCCTCGGCATCCACTCTCCCAGCTGGGCCCTATAGGGCTCCCAAAGCTCCGAACGCTGGAGACTGCAGAAAAGATGCAAAGAGTGACCCATGAAAACTTCTGCTGGCCCTAACCCTCACATGCCACCCTACCCACAGCACCATCAACAGTCGGGCTACAGGTTTGCCTTTGACGAGAAAACTCGAACTTACCAGCCCTCGGCGTCCACTCGCCCAGCCGCGCCCTATAGGGCTCCCAAAGCTCCGAACGCTGGAGACTGCACAAAAGATGCAATGAGTGACCCATGAAAACTTCTGCTGGCCCTAACCCTCACATGCCACCTTACCCACAGCACTATCAACAGTCGGCCTACAGGTTTGCCTTTGACCAGAATACTCGATCTTACCAGCCCTCGGCGTCCACACTCCCAGCCGGACCTAATAGGGCTCCCAAAGCTCCGAACGCTCGAGACTGCACAAAATATGCAAAGAGTGACCCATGAAAACTTCTGCTGGCCCTAACCCTCACATGCCACCCTTTCCACAGCACCATCAACAGTCGGGCTACGCCTTTGCCTTTGACCAGAAAACTCGAACTTACCAGCCCTCGGCGTCCACTCTCTCAGCCGGGCCATATAGGGCTCCCAAAGCTCCGAACGCTGGAGACTGCACAAAAGATGCAAAGAGTGACCCATGAAAACTTCTGCTGGCCCTAACCCTCACATGCCACCCTACTTACAGCACCATCAACAGTCGGCCTACGGGTTTGCCTTTGACCAGAAAACTCGAACGTACAAGCCCTCGGCGTCCACTCTCCCAGCCGGGCCCTATAAGGCTCCGAACGCTCGACATTGCACAAAAGATGCAAAGAGTGACCCATGAAAACTTCTGGTGGCCCTAACCCTCACATGCTACCCTATTCACAGAACCATCAACAGTCGGGCTACGCCTTTGCCTTTGACCAGAAAACTCGCACTTACCAGCCCTCGGCGTCCACTCTCCCAGCCGGGCCATATAGGGCTCCCAAAGCTCCGAACGCTCGAGACTGCACAAAAGATGCAGAGAGTGACCGATAAAAATTTCTGCTGGCCCTAACCCTCACATGCCACCGTACCCACAGCACCATCAACAGTGGGCCTACGGGTTTGCCTTTGACCAGAAAATTCGAACTTACCAGCCCTCGGCGTCCACTCTCCCAGCCGGGCTCAAGAGGGCTCCCAAAGCTCCGAACGCTCGAGATTGCACAAAAGATGCAAAGAGTGACCCATGAAAACTTCTGCTGGCCCTAACCCTCACATGCCACCCTACTTACAGCACCATCAACAGTCGGCCTACGGGTTTGCCTTTGACCAGAAAACTCGAACGTACAAGCCCTCGGCGTCCACTCTCCCAGCCGGGCCCTATAAGGCTCCGAACGCTCGAGATTGCACAAAAGATGCAAAGAGTGACCCATGAAAACTTCTGCTGGCCCTAACCCTCACATGCTACCCTATCCACAGAACCATCAACAGTCGGGCTACGGGTTTGCCTTTGACCAGAAAACTCGAACTTACCAGCCCTCGGCGTCCACTCTCCCAGCCGGGCCCTATAGGGCTCCCAAAGCTCCGAACGCTCGAGACTGCACAAAAGATTCAGAGAGTGACCGATAAAAATTTCTGCTGGCCCTAACCCTCACATGCCACCCTACCCACAGCACCATCAACAGTCGGCCTACGGGTTTGCCTTTGACCAGAAAATTCGAACTTACCAGCCCTCGGCGTCCACTCTCCCAGCCGGGTTCAAGAGGGCTCCCAAAGCTCCGAACGCTCGAGATTGCACAAAAGATGCAAAGAGTGACCAATGAAAACTTCTGCTGGCCCTAACCCTCACATGCCACCCTACCCACAGCACCATCAACAGTCGGCCTACGGGTTTGCCTTTGACCAGAAAACTCGAACTTGCCTGCCTTCGGCGTCTACTCTCCCAGCCGGGCTCAATGGGGCTCCGAACACTCGAGACTGCACAAAAGATCCAAAGAGTGACTGTGGGGTTTTTCCACCAAAGCAGTCATGTACTGAACAAGCCATGTTTTGGGAACGTATCAACGAACTTAACCTTGGCGTTACAATAACACCGAGCTAGCTTCCTAGCAAAACAAGATAGAAGAGTAACGGCAAGACAAAACATTTTTAAACCAGGACGGCCCTCGGCATGGGCACGGACAATGACTTTTAACCAATTAGCTTATAAGTTAGAAGCAAGTTTGAAGAGTGTTAACCAATCACTTAATGCCATGCATGTAACACAGATAAGAGAAAAAGTATATATTCTGCACTAGTGAACTCAATAAACGAGATTTTGCTGGTGATCATATTGGTCCGTGCTTGGCAATTTCTCCGAGCCCTCTCACAACAAATGGCGCCCGAACAGTGCTGGAGTCGACGGAGGTTTGCTGATAAGGAGGCAGCAAAGGAAACCAGACGAGGGGAGAGGAAGCGGCCGTGAAGTTTTTCGTGCTGCCCCGGCACGGTGGACACACTCCGCGGGATGGGTGTGGTAAGCCCGGAAATCCTAGCTAGGTGGGAATCCTGGGGTGGGCTTCCCAGGCGGTCAGAAGGAGAAATGGGGGTTACCCTGTTGGTACAAGAAGCGACAGCGGTAAAACTTCTCCAAAATATTCTCTCTATGAGAGGGACAAAGAGTGATAAAAAGACTTTGCAGCACTTATTATGCTGGGCAAAGCGACGTAAGGTTTTTGAGAACTGTAACGAACTACTTGAGACTGCTCTCTGGGACAAATTGGGAGGCATCTTGTGGAAGGAAGTCTCAGGGGGCTCAAAGGAGGCTACTAAGCTAGCATCGACATGGCATTTGGTAAACGATGCACTCACGGAGCTAAAAGCGGGGCGAGAAGTTATTCATGGGGCGTTTGCTGCATTAGGGCCACAAATGGCGAGCCCGACTGCGCCTTCCCCTTTTGCTGCACCCACAATACCGGGGATTTCGGGAGTGCCTGTTCAGTTGCCTCCGTGGCTGCAAGACCCGGCTCAGGCCCCGGCCCCGGCACAGACCCCGGCGCAAAGCCAAGCTGTGCCGCAGATTCAAGCTTTGCCGCCGCAGCCCCGAGCCCCGCCACAGACCCAAGCCGCGCCGCAAACCCCTCCGCAGCCGCGATTCGCCGCGCAGCTGGCAACCCCCGCGCAGCCGGCACCCCCCCCGCCACCGGCAACCCCCCCGCAGCCGCAGGCGCCGCGGGTGGAGGAAGGCGGGTACCGATGGTCGGCACCGCCCTCAGCACCGCCTCTGGCACCGCCTTCGGCACCGCCTCTGTTTCCACCTTCGCCTCTGCCTCCGCCCCCGGTACCATCTCCGCCTCCGCCCTCACTGCCGCAGCTCAGTGCCTCCGGACCACCCCCCCCTCCTCCCCCAGACAGCGCTTCACAATCGCCGCCGTTTCCACCATGGGAGAGCCCGTCCGTCTACCCCCCGCTGCCTGAATCGACGGATGAGTCAGTCTGGGTCCATTCCAATGAAGGAATGTTCGCACCAAACAATCAGGAGTACGGGAGCGCTCACCTACATAAAGAGACACCACGAGAACACGGAGTTCATAGCATGCAGGACTTAGAGCAGCGCTTGGAAAAGCTACGACAGGAGCTGCAAGAGATGCGCACACAACCATCGGACAATGTGTCAACGAGCCAAGCCCCCCCTCGTCCCCCTTACTTCCCCGGGAGTTCTGGGAACCCCTCCCCCTTGCCCAACTTGCCTACACCCCCTTTCGGGACGGGGTGGGGGGATGGGACGTCTCAGGGAAACATGAGTAATGGGGGAGGGTCAGGAGAGGGAGGTATATGCTGGAAGGGAATCATTCGAGATGCCTTATTGGATGGTATTGTTATTAACCAAGCTTTTCTGGTTACAGCTGCAGATAATGATAAAAGGGGGTGGCAGGCCCTCGATTGGAAGATCATCATTCAGTCAAATGGCCTGCATACTCCCTATACTCAGGCCTTTTTGAGGCACATTTTTACCGCAAATCCATTGACACCTTCTGACATCAGGCAGTTAGCCAGTACTTTGTTAATACCATCACAACAACTGCATTTTTCGGCCGCATGGCAGAATACATGCAATCAGGTCGTGCCATGCAATCAGGTCGCCCTTGCAACCCGTGCTCAGGATGCAGTGGTTATCACTAAGGAACAACCAAGAGAACTGGTTATTATTATTAAAAACTGTCATGGGGAGGAAGAACAGTTGTCTCTGTTGATAGATACAGGAGCAGACATCACCATTATAGCAAGACAAGATTGGCCATCTACATGGCCTACTGTAATACCAGAAGAATGGGTCATACTAGTTATTGACTTGAAGGACTGCTTTCTTACTATCTTTTTTCATGTCAAAGGCTGTAAAAAGTTTGCATTTACCATGCCTAGTGTAAACAGACAGGCCCCTGCAGAATGTTATGAGTGGGCTGTGCCTCCCCAGGAAATGAAGAATTCACCCACTTTAAGTCAGCTGTATGTTGCTCGGGCCTTACAGCCTTTCAGAGCGTGTCACTCGGATCTATTGGTATATCACTATGTGGATGATATACTAATAGCAGGACAGGATTTAAATGTAGATCACCTTTTGAAGGAATTATCAAATCAGCTAGAGAACAGGGGACTCAAGATAACCCCAGAGAAGATACAACAAGCCAGTCCATGGAAATACCTTGGCTGGGAGATAGTTAAACGAACAGTTAGGCCCCAAAAGGTAGATCTCAAGGTGGAGATACGAACTTTAGCAGACACTCAAAAGTTGTTGGGAGAACTACAGTGGGTTCGGAATGTCTGTGGCATAACCAATGATGATATTGCACCACTGATGCCTTTATTAGGGCAAGGTGTTGATGCATCTGCAGCCCGTAAGCCCTCAGAGACTCAAAAAGCTGCAGTTAGGCAAATAGCAACAAAAATAACTAAAGCGAGCATATCACGAATTACAGAAAGCTCACTCCTTGTGGTTTTCATTGCTAACACATCCTTGGAATCTGCTCACCTGAAGGCTGTTATTGCCCAAGAGGAACCTATCATCAAAATCATTGACTGGGTTTTTCCCACATTTCACCTCAAGTCCACGATTTGTACTCGCATTGAGGCTGTGGTAAATTTGATTGTTAAAGCGCGAAAGCGACTTCTTGAAATTAGCGAAAATGATACATCTTGCATTTATCTGCCTATACGGCTAGATTACCTAAATTGGCTAATGAGTTATTCATTGTTATTCCAAACTGCCTTGCAGGATTTTAAGGGGGATTTAAAAGTCCATTACCCCAAAGACAAATTATTGCAATTCATAAGTAAGCACAATTGGGAGGAAAAAACAATTCGCTCTCAAACCCCGGTAAAGGGAATAACAGTTTTTACAGATGCGGGAAAGAAGTCCCATACTGCAGCTATTACCTGGCAGGAAGGAGAAAGGTGGGAAAAACAACTATTTCCTGGTCATCAGTCAGATTTGCTCCAGACGCTGGAGCTGAAAGCTATCTGTGAAGCATTGATGAGATGGAGTCAAGTTCCTGTTAACATTGTTTCAGGCTCATTTTATGCTGTAGGGCTAGCTGCAAGGCTCGAACATGCTTTTCTCAAACCACTAAAAAATCAGCGACTGTATTCCATATTGCTGCAAGTACACCAGGCCGTGTCTTTACGCACGTCACCTTTTTTCATTGCTCACATCCGCAGTCATCAATTTGATCAGAGTCTTAGCATAGGTAACAATCGTGCAGATGCGCTGGTCACCTATAGTCAAGTCACTCCTGATCATTTTGCACAGGCACGCCTGTCTCATGAGTTTTTCCATCAATCAGCAAAGATGCTAGCTAAGCAATTCCATCTCACCTTGGCAGAAGCACGTGATATTGTACATGCTCATCCTGCCTGTCAGCGCATAGGTATAGGAGTAGGGTTTGGTGTTAACCCTAGGGGTACCCAGGCTTTGCAACTCTGGCAAATGGATGTCACTCATGTAGCAGAATTTGGGCGAATGAAATATCTGCATGTTTGTATTGATACATTTTCTCAGGCGATGTGGGCGTCAGCACAAACTGGTGAAACCGGACGCCATGTGATCCGACACATGCATGTAGCTATTGCAGTATTAGGCATTCCCCAGGCAGTAAAGACAAACAATGGACCTGCTTATTGTTCTAACACATTTCATCAGTTCTGTTCCCGATGGGGCATCAAGCATACTACTGGCATTCCCTATTCCCCTACGGGGCAGGCCATAGTGGAACGTGCCCATGGCACACTGAAAACGCTTTTGCAAAAACAAAAAGGGGAAGAGATCCTGGATGTCCGCAATAGACTTGCAAAAGCTTTATATGTACCTAACCACCTGTGCTTAACAGGGGAACGGGATCAACCCCCGATTGCAGTACACTGGGACTCTGTAACCAAGGGTTTGGGTGCCAGTTCTGAAAAAGGGAAAGTGCTATATAAGGAACCAGGAACGGCAGAATGGAAAGGCCCGGGTATGTTGTTATTAACGGGTCGAGGTTATGCTTCTGTCTCCACAGATTCTGGCATTCGCTGGTATCCGCTACGCTGTGTCAAACCCTATCTGGAGGCAGCAGACAAGCCTCACAAGGACCTGAGCCCAAACAACAAGCTGGAACTGCAGCGGCTGGACTTGGACTCATACTTAAGCCTACTGATTAATTCAGTGTCATCGTTGCCTGGAGTCCTGAATGTCAATCCCAGGCAGAATACGCAGGTCACCTGGATGAATCGAACGGGCACCCAGAAGTTTTTGTGTTGCAATGGCTCTGCCACTGATCCTTCTAGAATGTGTGTTTACTAGGGTTACCATATTTAGATGTGTTTAGTCTTAACAGTTACAGTAAAGGTTTGTGTAACAAGGTTAACCAAGTAGCAGAGTGTGCAGTAAAGTTAATATAAGGCTTGAATGTTAGCTTGTTATGGGATCCTTGGGAGCTCAAGTCATTGGGATCACCATCAGTGGGCAATAAATTGGACACAGATATGCTTAGTCTTTGGTGAGACTATGGCGTGGGGCTGGACACACTTGATGGGCCTGGAGGGTTAGCAGGCACTCAGTCCATTCCATAGCCAGCATGGAATTGGACTGGGACCGATGTGTCCTTGGCCTTGTCCTATGGTTTTACCAAACTAAGTGAAGACAAATTGAAACAAAATGAGACAAATGAAAAGATGAAAAGGGATCCCTGAGACTTTCCCACCTCTGGTGACCATGCTGAGCTCTCGAGTGAATCTGCTAGGTTTGCTTTAGCAATTTTAAGTGCCTGAAGAAAATTTAAGTGCCTGCAACTTTAACTGATGGAAGTGCTTCCAATAAGCTTGCAAAATTAGCCTGTTTGTTAGAAAAAAATAAGATGGTTTTTGTTTGTTTGTTTGTTTTCCTTTTTCCTCTACAGGGCCTCCTCGAAGACCATCAACGAAATATGGCTTGTTCAAAACAAAAAGGGGGAATTGTGGGGTTTTTCCACCAAAGCAGTCATGTACTGAACAAGCCATGTTTTGGGAACGTATCAACGAACTTAACCTTGGCGTTACAATAACACCGAGCTAGCTTCCTAGCAAAACAAGATAGAAGAGTAACGGCAAGACAAAACATTTTTAAACCAGGACGGCCCTCGGCATGGGCACGGACAATGACTTTTAACCAATTAGCTTATAAGTTAGAAGCAAGTTTGAAGAGTGTTAACCAATCACTTAATGCCATGCATGTAACACAGAGAAGAGAAAAAGTATATATTCTGCACTAGTGAACTCAATAAACGAGATTTTGCTGGTGATCATATTGGTCCGTGCTTGGCAATTTCTCCGAGCCCTCTCACAACAAGTGACCCATGAAAACTTCTGCTGGCCCTAACCCTCACATGCCACCCTACCCACAGCACCATCAACAGTCGGCCTACGGGTTTGCCTTTGACCAGAAATCTCGAACTTACCAGCCTTCGGTTCCACTCTCCCAGCCGGGCTCAATAGGGCTCCCAAAGATCCGAACGCTCGAGACTGCACAAAAGATGCAAAGAGTGACCAATGAAAACTTCTGATGGCCCTAACGCTCACATGCCAACCTACCCACAGGTAGGATGTTCGAGGTTTTTGTTCAAATTTTTCAGTGATGGGAGAGTGGCCAGCGAGTGCTGGTATGTTCGAGGTTTTTGTTCAAATAGGACCCCGTAGCCCAATTGTTGGTGGTGCTGTTGGGTAGGGTGGCATGTGAGGGTTAGGCTCAGCCACAGTTTTCAGCGGTCGCTCTTTGCATCCTTTTGCCAGTCCCAAAACTACAGAATTGTGGGAGCCCTATTTTTCAGTGCTGGGAGAGCGGCTGCCAAGTGCTGGTACGTTAGAGGTTTTTGTTCAAATAGGAACCGGTAGACATCCGACTTTAGAAAAAGGTCCCCGGAATGTTTCAGAAAGCTCTAAGGTCTTATCCCGGTCTTAGTTCTCAGTTTATCTCTGAATGAGTCCAACATACCTATTTTGGAAACAAAGCTAGAAGAGCTATCTAAGGCTGTACCACTTTCAAAACTTCAGACAAGCGCTGTTCCGCTTGCTTCGGGCATCGGTTTTACATGAAGCCATGTTAGAAGACTTGGCAAGTGTCTCAGACTTCGAGGTTTTCTTTCTCTTTCCCAGCCTTCCTAAGGCATGTGTTGCATTGCAGGAGACCTAAGCATCCGAGACGGAAGAAAGACCTCCTACTTTATAAAAAGGTCCCAGGAAGGTTTCAGAAAGCTCTTAAGGTGTTTCCCGGTCTTAGTTCTCAGCTTCTCTCTGAATGCGTCTAGTAACATGTTTCTGGAAAGCAAAGATAAAAGAGAGGTCTAAGGCTCTCTCATCTTCAAACCTTCAGACAAATCCTATTCCACTTGATTCTGGCTTCGGTTTTACATGAAGCCATGTTAGAAGACTTGGCAAGTTTCTCCGACTTCGAGGTTTTATTTCACTTCCCAGCCTTCCTAAGGCACGTTTTGCAAAAAAGGAGAGATAGGCAGCCGGGAAGCCAGAAAGAGCTTCGATTTTAGAAATCAGTTCCATGGAATGTTTCAGAAAGCTCTAAGGTGTTTTCCAGGTCTTAGTTCTCAGCTTCTCTCTGAATGAGTCCAACATCCTTATTCCTGGAAAGCAAAGCTAGAGGAGAAATCTAAGGCTGTCTCACCTTCAAAACATCAGGCAAATGCTGTTAAGCTTGTTTCGGGCTTCGCTTTTACGGGGGACGATGTTAGAAGACTTGGCAAGTGTCTCGGACTTCGAGGTTTTCTTTCGCTTCCCAGCTTTCCTAAGACACTTTTTACAAAGAAAGAATCCTAATCAGCCGAGAACCCAGAAAGACCTCCGATTTTAGAAATCAGTACCCCAACTCCGATTGTTGGTGCTGCTGAGGGTAAGGTGGCATGTGAGGGTTAGGGCCAGCCAGAGTTTTCAGGGGTCACTCTTTGCATCTTTTTGCCAGTCCTAACCGTTCGGAGTTGTGGGAGGCCTATTATTCAGTGCTGAGAGAGCAGTCGCCGAGGACTGGTACGTTCGAGGTTTTTGTGGAAATACAAAACCTGTAGCCCGATTGTTGGTGGTGCTGTGGGTAGGGTGGCATGTGAGGGTTAGGCTCAGCCAGAGTTTTCAAGGGTCCCTCTCTGCATCTTTTTCCAGTCCCAGACTTTCAGAGTTTTAGGAGACCTTTTTTTCAGTGCTGGGAGAGTGGCTGACGAGGGCTGGTACGTTCGAGGTGTTTTTGAAAATATGAACCCGTATCCCTATTTTTGTGGTGCTGTTTATAGGGTGGCATGTGAGGGTTAGGGCCAGCCCGAGTTTTTTGGGGTCCCTCTTTGCATCGTCTTGCCAGTCCCAAACGTTCGGAGCTGTGGGAGCCCTATTTTTCAGTGCTGGGAGAGTGGCCGCCGAGGCTGGTACGTTCGAGGTTTTTGTTCAAATAGGAACCCGTAGACTGATTGTTGGTGGTGCTGTGCGTAGGGTGGCAGTTGAGGGTTAGGGCCAGCAGAAGTTTTCATTGGTCATTCCTTGCATTTTTTGTGCATTCCCGATCGTTCGGAGCTTTGAGAGTCCTATTGAGCAAAAGGGGGAGAGTGGCTGTCGAGGGGTGGTATGTTCAAGTTTTCTGGAAGAACGCAAATCCATAGCCCAATTGTTCGAGGTGCTGTGGGTAGGGTGGCATGTGAGGGTTAGGGCCAGCAGAATTCTTCATTGGTCACTCTTTGCATTTTCTGTGCATTCTGAATCGTTGGGAGCTTTGGGAGCCCTGTTGAGCAGCAGTGGGAGAGTGGCCGTCGAGGGGTGTTCGAGATTTTAGGAAGAATGCAAATCTGTAGAAGCATGTTGGTGCAGCATGCACAAACCTTTGCAACATAGGCCTAGGGCATGGCATGTGATAAGGATCTTCAATGTCTTTATCATTATAGATCAGATCTCGTACAGGCAATTCTTCCAGATACTTGATAACTTTTTCAAGTGTGGCTGCTTTGTTCTGTGGACAGTCTTTTTTCTCTTTATAGGGATGTCTCTGCCTTACAGCTGAGAAAAGTCGTTTCCATAGGCTGGTGGTTCTAGCCTTTTCCCCAAATGCCCGATCAATGCCTGCATCTTTGGCCAGGGATCCCAACTGTCTGGCTTCTTTCTCAGTTAATGTTATGGTAGCAGCCCCATCATTCCAGTACCGGAGTAACCAAGTGAGAAGTGGTTCACCTGAGAAACGGCTGAAGTCTTTTCTCTGAGTACGCAAGTCCCTCATGGAATAGGACTGATCATATTCATAGAATCATAGAATTGTCTGGGTTGGAAGGGACCTCAGAGATCATCAGGTCCAACCCTTGACCCACTGCTGCAGTTGCTAGACCATGGCACTGAGTGCCACATCCAGTCTCTTTTTAAATATCTCCAGGGACGGAGAATCCACCACTTCACTGGAAAGTCCATTCCAATGCCTGATCACCCTCTCTGTGAAGAAATTCTTTCTAATATCCAACCTAAACTTCCCCTGGCACAACTTAAAACCATGCCCTCTTGTCTTGTTGAAAGTTGCTTGGGAAAAGAGCCCAACCCCCCCTGGCTCCAGCCTCCTTTCAGGGAGTTGTAGAGAGCGATGAGGTCTCCCCTGAGCCTCCTCTTCTCCAGGCTGAACACCCCCAGCTCCCTCAGCCTCTCCTCACAGGACTTGTGCTGGATCCCTTCACCAGCCTGGTTGCCTGCTCCTGCCTTCCAGCTGATCCACACTCCCCCCCAGCTTAGTGACATCAGCGAATTTGCTAATGATGGACTCAATCCCTTCATCTAAATCATCAATAAAGATATTAAACAGAACTGGGCCCAACACTGATCCCTGGGGGACACCACTGGTGACCGGCCGCCAACTGGATCAGCCCCGTTCAGCACCACTCTCTGGGCCCGGCCCTCCAGCCAGTTCCTAACCCAGCACAGAGTGCTCCTGTCCAAGCTGTGGGCTGACAGCTTTTTCAGGAGAATGCTGTGGGAGATGGTGTCAAAGGCCTTGCTGAAGTCCAGGTAGACCACATCCACAGCCTTCCCCTCATCCACAAGGCGGGTCACCCGATCATAAAAGTGTCCCAATGAAGGACGGGGAGACAGTTTGATGCAAACAAGACTCCGATTTATTGGCACTTTTGCATACAGTTATATACCTTATTTCTTATCACTACAAAGGTGTTGAAAATTACTCAATTGGTCAGTTACTGCTAACATGGCATTACCTAATGCTACTTGATTGGTTAATTAACGATCCTGACCTAATAAGGAGGTCCGGTAATTACCTAATGCTTAGCAAGTTTTATTATCATTAACGTTAACCTTGCTTCTCAGCACTTTCTTAGGTTATCTTATGCTATTCCCACTTAACAAGGAGCCATGTCTCCATGATATCTCATGGTTATGTCTTTGGAGACTTTTCAAAGCAATGTTTGCACAGAACTTTGCCATGGCTTAAGTGATAGCCAGTTTGTCGCAACTAATTGCTCTGTGCTAACGGTACACGCTGACCTCGCTTCTTGCATATCCACATAAAAGGAGCTCAGGTTGGTCAGACAGGACCTGCCCTTCCTGAACCCGTGCTGGCTGGGTCTGATCCCTTGTCCATCCTGCAGGTGCTGTGTGATTGCCTCCAGGATGATCTGCTCCATAACCCTGCCAGGCACTGAGGTCAGGCTGACAGGCCTGTAGTTTCCCGGGTCCTCCTTCCGTCCCTTTTTGTGGATTGGCGTGACATTCCCCAACTTCCAGTCGTCTGGGATGTCCCCAGTGAGCCAGGAGTGTTGGTAGATGATAGAGAGAGGCTTGGCGAGTTCTTCTGCCAGCTCTCTCATCACCCTTGGGTGGATCTCATCCGGTCCCATAGACTTGTGGGGATCCAAGCATCTCAACAGGTCACTGACTGTGTCCTTCAGGATTACAGGGGGGCTGTTTAGGTTTTTGTCACCTTCTATAAGTTCCAGAAGCCAACTGTCCTCAGGATAACCTGTCTTTTTGTTGAAAACTGAGGTAAAGAAGGTATTAAATACCTCAGCTTTTTCTTCATCTCTAACAACTATATTCCCACCCATATCCAGTAAAGAATGGATGTTTTCCTTGCCCCTTCTTTTGCTGTTGACGTATCTGTAGAAGGACTTTTTGTTATCCTTCACAGAGGTGGCAAGATTCTGTTCACATTGTGCTTTTGTCTCCCTAATTTTCTTTCTACATGACCTGACTATACTCCTAAATTCCTCCTGAGTAGTTAGCCCTTTTTTCCATAATCAGTAGGCCCTTTTCTTAACTCTAATTTCTTTCAGAGTCTCCCAGTTCAGCCAGACCGGTCATCTTTCTGAGTCTCCGTCGTCCTCAGCTGATTCTGCTCTAGATGCTCTATGAGGAGAGGCAGTTTCCTCTGTTTCCTGGTCGTCTCGTTCAGTCTTGGAAGGGTTAGGGCTAGTTTCTGATTTCCATTGTTTTCCTTTTCTCCTAGTTACAGGGTCAACAATTAACTGTGTGTGCTGAGGGGGAGAGGCTGTGGTGTCTGCAGCAGGAGCAGCAGCAGGGCTCACTTTCTGAGCAGCAGCAGTGTCTGTGTGTGGGGAGGCAGCAGCTGCAGCTGTAGCAGAAACACTGGCAATGCTCGCTGACCTTATCTGAGTTGTGCCCTTGCGTGAGGGGGGGGCGAGAAGCGGGTGCAGAGACAGGAGTGGGGGTGCTCTCTGTACGAGGAGCAGCTCTCACCCTCCAAACAGCAACTCTCAGCCTCTGAAAAGGCATGCTCATTTTCATGATTGTGGGTCTTGTCTTATTCCTCACCAATATATGAGAAAAATTAACAACACCCACCAGAAGATTGAGAAATGAAATGCTATTGTAACTAAAATCCAGTGGAGTCAGCCCAAAATAAGACGGAGTGGTATAATTTCCCAAACTAAAACTGAAAGTGTAATTACCAATCAAGTTCTTTATCTCTGTATGAAACCCTACTGCACCATGCACCAAGATATACATCAGTATTGAGGTAAATACTGGAACGATGGTTCTTAAGCAGTTCTTACGACAAATATACCACATAGTAACACTAATTCCAGCAGCAAAGCAGCATATTGCATACCCTAAAGACCAAAGGTATGGCATGACTGGTTTAATCTCCAACCCTGTGAAATTTCCAAAGAAAAAGGTCTGATTCCAGCTCAGCAAAGCCATTCTCGCACTGGAGTTAGAATTCATGCAATTTAGGTAAACTAGTCAAAATTTAAATTGGACTCAAGCCAATTAGCTCGTGCCCCACATTGGGCGCCAATAAATCTGTCACAGTTTAACCCTGGCCCGGCAAAACAACGGACTTAAACCGAGAAACAGATTTATATATATTAATCTCTCTCTCCTCACTGAGAGAGAGAATAAGGAAGAGAGACTTATGGGTTGGAAACTAAACTACAGAACTTTAATGACACAGTGATGATAAATAGGAGAAAATTACTAAATATATACAAATATACAGGAAAAGTGATCCCACGTCCCTCCCCCCTTTCCCCAATAACTCTCACGTCACCACCGAGGCTGCAGGGCAGCCCTGGGAAAGTCCAGGCTGGAATCCTGGGGTCAGCAGCAGTTGGGAGCTGGAGGCAGGAACACACAGATTCAGGCTGGGATGGATCAGGATCACAGGCGGAGGGACAGACGGAATCCTCCCAGGATGCCGAAGGAAGCAGGGAGGAAGAAGTAAGGAAGAAGTTGTTTGACCCTTGTGATCCCTCAAATTTATACCGAGTATGAGGTGTATGGGATGGAATACTCTGTTTGGTCAATTCTGACATCTATCTTGTCTGGTCCTCCCCAAAGGAGGGGTTCAGGTGGGACCTCGTTGCTCCTTCTGGAAAGCAAAATGTTCCTGAGAGCTGAGCAGTGTCCTTGGCTCTGCATCCCAGTCTCTGGCTGTAACTATAAACATGGAGTGTTATCAGTCCTAGAAGTAGACACTGTCTGAGAAACTTGCTGTTAATTTCAGCAAGTGCAACTACTTACAAGAAACTTAGTTGAAAGCAAAAGTACAAACCAGAAAATCACCTTTATCCTGGCCTAAACCAGGACACATTGCGATTGACAAAACCCATGAATGGGCAATTCCATCCGCACCAGGAATGTGGATTTGCCATCAACTGGGAATAACACCCTGCGTGTCGCTTAAACGTTTTGACTTCGCTAATGATTTTTGTGTCCAGATTTTGATTGCCCCTAGGGTCCTGTACCATCTGGAGAAGGATATGTACTATCAGTGGGAACAGACGGACACCAGTCTGCGGAAAAGAGAGGTGCTGACAGCCGTCACTATGGCAACACTGCTTGGCCTGGGAGTGGCCTCCCTGGCAACTCAGCAGCGAGGCCTGTCTCAGCTACAAGTTGCCATCGATGAAGATCTGGAGAAACTCGAGAACTCAATGACCTTTCTAGAGCAGTCTGTCTCTTCACTTTCTGAGGTTGTCTTACAGAACAGACGGGGTTTAGACCTCCTGTTTTTGCATCAAGGAGGCCTCTGTGCCGCCTTGAAGGAGGAGTGCTGTTTTTATGCCGATAATACCGGAGTGGTTAAGAGACTCCATGGCAAAGCTGAGAGAGAGACTAGCTCTACGAAAAAGAGAGAGGGAAACCCAGCAGGGATGGTTTGAATCATGGTTTAACCAATCTCCGTGGTTGACCACCCTGATATCAACCTTGATAGGTCCAATTGCACTACTCATCTCGGCATTGATCTTTGGACCCTGTATCCTGAATAGATTAGTGTCATTCGTTAAAAGCTGGCTAGAGAGTGTCAACGTTCTGTTCCTAGAACACCAGCAGCTGCTCTAACAATACATTCACATAGTGCTACCTCAGATAGCCCCCAAACTACCTCTAATTCTTTTCTATTATTCCTTATTAACTTATTCTAACCTCCATTCACTCGTGGTGCTTTCAGTTTTTAACTCAGGGACATGGGATATGTTTACATATATTTTTATATATATATATTTTTAAGATTTGCACTAAATAATGATACTCTATTTTTAACATCATACTAATTTATAAATGGTAAATTTTAAACTAACATTATAAGTAGACTTTTATGATTGTATTTTAGCCTATTCAATTGTGCATAGGGAGGGGGGAAATGTGGTCAGATAGGGTCCAGCGAACGGAAGATATCGCATTGTTACGGGAAGTCAGAGTCCCTCCCCCTATAACCAATAGTGTGTAACCTGTGATCTGACGGAGGTGACGTACCCACCCCTAAGGTGCGTCTATATAAACCCGTGTCACGCTGCAATAAATCCTCTTTGCTGCTCACCCCACCTCGGCGTCTGTTGCTTATTTACTGAGTAACCACATGGACCAGGTCGGGCCTTTAAACAAAGGCAACAAGTCCCGATTGTTCGGAGCTTTGAGAACCCCATTGAGCAGAAGTGGGAGAGTGGCCGTCGAGGGGTGGTATGTTCGAGTTTTCCGGAAAAATACAAATCCGGAGCCCAATTTTTGGATGTGCTGTGGGTAGGGTGGCATGCGAGGGTTAGGGCCGGCAGAAGTTTTCATTGGTCATTCTTTGCATTTTCTGTGCAGTCCCGATTGTTCGGAGCTTTGGGATCCCTACTGAGCAGCAGCAGGAGAGTGGCCGTCGAGGGGTGGTATGTTCAAGTTTTTAGGAAGAATGCAAACCCGTAGCCCAATTGTTGGTGGTGCTGTGGGTAGGGTGGCATGTGAGGATTTGGGCCAGCAGAAGTTCTAATTGGTCACTCAGCATTTTTTGTGCAGTCACCCTCCTGTTCCAGGAGGGTTCCCCTCAAACGTCACCTCCTACCCCAGAGCCACCTCCAGCTCCACCCCCAGCATGGCATGATGGCCACGGCCAACGTCATGGTAACACTGTCCCCAAAGGTCACTCCAGGGTCCCCAAACTACACCCCAAAGGACACTCCGGGACCACCCCAAAGGCTACCCTGGGACTACCGACCCCTCCCGGACCTGGGGCCACCCCTAAGGCCATCCCAGGCTCTCACCAACCCCTCCTGTACCAAGGGCCACTGACCTCTCCTGGACCGGGGCTCTGTCCCCAAAGGCCACCCCAGAGCCACTGACCCCTTTTGGACCGGGGCTTTGTCCCCAGAGGCCACCAACCCCTCCTGGACCCAGGGCCACCCCAAAGGCCACCCCAGGGCCACAGACTCCTCCTGGACCCGGGGTCTGTCCCCAGAGGCCACCCCAAAGGCCACCAACCTCTCCTGTCCCCAAAGGCCACCCCAAGGTCTGTCCCCAAAGGCCACCGACCCCTCTTGTACCTGAAGTGACAGAGGGAGGGCCCAAGATGGTGGGAGGGGGGGGGAAACCTGAGGGACACAGGGGACATTGGGGATGGTGACCAGAGGGGCTTTGGGGTTGGTCCTTGGGGTCACCGTGGAGTCTTTGGGGTCACCACGGGGTCCTTGGGATGGTTCCCGTGGTCTCTTTGGGGTTGGTCACCCCACATCCTCAGCTACCTGGTGTCCCCGTGGTGCTGGTGTCACCCAGCATCCCCTGTCCCTGTCCCCGCAGGTGACAGCAAAGTCGCTGCCACCGGTCCCCGGGAAGCAGTTTGTGTCGGTGACAGGGCGGGTGGGAGAGGTGACCCTGGAGAAGGTGCTGCTGGTGGCCCTGCAGAGCGGGCACCTCTTCATCCAGACTGACAAACCCATCTACACCCCTGGCTCCACCGGTGAGTGCTGGGGGCACCTCAGGGTGCTGGGGGGCACCAGGGAACCGCTGGGTGCCTTTGGTTGGAACTTTGGTGGCACCTTGGGGTGCTGGGTGTCACCGGGGAAACTTTGGGTGCTGGGTCCCTTCAGTGGAACTTTGATGGCTTGCTGGCACCTTTGGGTGCTGGTGGCACCTTGGGGTGTTGGGTCCCTTTGGTGGAACTGCAGGTGGCTTGGTGGCACCTTGGAGTGCTGGGTGTCACCATGACACCTTTGGGTGCTGTCCCCATCCCTTGTCCCCATGTCCCCTTCCCAGTGCTCTGTCGCCTCTTTGCCGTCAAACACCCGATGGAGCCAGCACCCAAGACCGTGACCGTGGAGCTCAAGGTGGGTGCCTGGGTGGGGACCTGGGTGGGGACAAAGCCACCCAGGTGGGTGCCCCCAACCCCCCCGTGTCCCCTCAGACCCCCGACAACGTCATCGTCAAACAAGTCCCCATCTCCTCCCTGACAAAATCCGGAATCTTCTCCATCAACCACAACCTCCCCGAGGTGGTCAGGTGGGCGTCCCCACCCTGGGGTGGCTTTTGGGGAACACCCAGGACCTTTCCACTTCATCCCTTTTCACCCTTTTTTTCCAGTTTGGGGACTTGGACCATCACGGCCAGGTTTGAAGATTCCCCAGAACAGGTTTTTACCACCCAATTTGAAGTCAAGGAATATGGTAAGGGCTGGGGGGGGGGCTTGGGTGGCTCCTGCCGGTCCTGGGTGCTCCCCCTGACCCATTGGGTGCCCCCCTGACCCACTGGGTGCTGCCCCTGACCCACTGGGTGCTCCCCCCACCAGTGCTGCCAAGTTTCGAGGTGATCCTGGAGCCAGAGGAGAAATTCCTCTACATTGACAGGGAGGAGGACATCCGTGTGTCCATCACAGCCAGTTGGGGGGAAAAATCCTACAAAGGTGGGGGAAAAAATCCCACAAAGGTGGGGGGAAAATCCCACAAAAGTGGGGGGAAAAAATAGCCCAAAAGTGGAGGGGAAAAAAATCCCCCAAAGGTGGGGAGAAAATCCGCCAGAGGTGGGGGGGGGAAATCCTCAAAGGTGGGGGAAAAAAATCCCCCAGAGTTCCTACGGCACTCATGCTCATGGTATGTTTTCTGTATAATTCTGGTACAAGCAGGAACTGGATGAATTCGTCTCTGAAGAACTTGGACATGGTAATGTGTCGTGTTAGAGTAAGGAAAAACTGCTCCTAAGTCTTGAAAACAACACCTTGAAAGCTCTTCAGTTCCTGTGCTAAGCACAGGGCTTTTTTTTTTTTTCTGCTCTCTTTACACGGAAACTTTCTGCTTCCAAAATGCTGTGTAGAGTTTTAAGCAGTTGCTTGAAAAAAAACAAAACAAAAACCCCCAAGAATTAATTACCTGAAACCCCACAATTAATTGAAACCCCACAAATAATTATTAATCGCTGCTTGAAGCAGATAAGCTGAGAAAGAAACCTCAGGGCCCAGAGCCAGATGTGGGCAATGGCTTTAAAACTCAGCAAGAAAACATTCAGGAAGGAAGAAATCAGCCAAAAAACCCAACTTTCCTCTCCAAATTCCGCTCAGTTCCCATCTTTAAGCAGGTGGCAGGAGCAGGGCCCAACTCCCAGCCTCCATTTTGGTTTAAATTCCTTCCTCTTGGGCTATGAGCACAAAAATTCTGGAATTTTACCTGAGAGGCCATAAATGGTGCTGGGAGACTCATGCTGAGGGGCACCTTGGATGCTGCAGCAGGGCAGGGGGGACCTGGAACAGATGAGAACGGATTGATGTCCCTGGAGATTCCAGAGAATGGGAAGGACCTCTGGAGATCACGGAGTCCAACCCCCTGTGTGGTCAGATAGGGTCCGGCGAACGGAAGATATCGCGTTGTTACGGGAAGTCAGGGTCCCTCCCCCTATAACCAATAGTGTGTAACCTGTGACCTGACGGAAGTGATGTACCCAACCCTAAGGTGCGTCTATATAAACCCGTGTCACGCTGCAATAAATCCTTTTTTTTGTGGCTCACCCCACCTCGGCGTCTGTTGCTTATTTACTGAGTAACCACGTGGACCAGGTCGGGCCTTTTAAAGAAAGGCGACATATGGTGCCGAAACCCGACCCTAGATTAAATCTAGGGTAGAAGTGGCAGAACCTGCTCAATATTTAAGTTAGTGCGAATAGTTCCCAATCAGGGGGTTGAAGGAAAATTGTTCCAGGCCCGGAGATTGATGGGAGACGGTCAGTGGAAGTTTAGTTCCCAATCAGGGGGTCGAAGGAAAATTGTTCCAGGCCCGGAGACCGAAGGAAGATTTTGGGGTCCCAGCTCGGAGTCGACAGAATTGTGCTGTCCCGACCCGTGCTCAGAGGACGTGTGTTCCAGACCGGACCAGCAAGGAAGGATGGAAGCCCTTGTTAAGGTCGTATCGCCAATGCATAAGCAATGGGGGGTTGATTGTACGCCAAATGATTTTAAACTCGCTGTTCCAAGATTGATACAGTTGGGGGTGATTGAGCAGCCGGTGGATATTCTCCACTCAGAGGTTTGGCCCAAATGTACCACAGCGTTTGCCGAGGAGACAATGTTCACGGGTAGTGGGAAAAGTTTGAAAGCGTGGGGAAAAGTCCTGCAGGCACTGCAAAAGGCCATGCAGGACCAAGAAACCTGGAAGGCAGCAAGGGACTGTCTGCTGGCCCTCCCGAAGCTGGGGGTCGGAGCGGCCACGCAGACGCTGCACCCACCAGAGGTCAGCGACTCTGCAGAGCCTGAGGTCCTTCAGGAAAGCGATATGCACCCCGAACCCCCACCCTGCCGCCCCGAGTCCCCATCCCGCAGCTGCGAGCCCTCGCCCTGCCGCCCCAGGTCACCGAGTCCCGCGGGACGGCAGGACCCATCCTGCCCGCTGCCTGCCCACTGCCCACGCACCGGTCCCAACACGAGCATGGCTGGAAAGGGGGGAAGAGCCTGGAAGGAATGAGGGCGATGGGGGAGCTTGGAAACGGGAGGAAAGCACGAGCGAAGGGCTAAAAACGGGTCACAACAACCACTCAAATAAATACCCTCATGGGGAAACAACATCTGCCCGTGGGGAGAACACACGGAGCCCACCCGCTCCCACAGGACGTGGGCGGAGCCAAACCCCACCCACCCACAGGGGAAGTGGGCGGGACCGAGGCTCACCGGCATGGACCGAAAGTGGGCGGAGCCACAGTCCCCACACACGCAAGGGAGGTGGGCGGAGCCCGAGTCCCCCCACCTGCCCAGGTAATGGGCGGGGCCACAGCCCACCTGCCCACAGGGGGAATGGGGGGCACCGGGGCTCCCCTGCTCCCACAGGTGGTGGGCGGAGCCACAGCCCCCCTGACTACAGGGAACACAGACGGAGCTGGAGCCCAAATACCGAGCGCCAAAACCGATCACACTCCGGATCCAGATCAGGGACTAACCAGAATGAGTCGCCTGCAGCCGAATTAAATCCAGAAAAGGAGGGAACTGGCACCCCTAATATAATAGAGCCAGAAACAAAAAAGCTTCCCCTTACAAACTGGGGGGAAATAAAGAATGCTTGCGCCGCCTGGATCCCAGACACACCGGCATTCCCAGTCCGGGTCGCAGATTTGGGACAAAGGGTTTACTCTCCAGTTAACCCCAAGGACATACAAGCAATTGTTTGAGCAATTGCAGACAAAGGACTAAATTCTGCCATGGTCTCCACCCTTATGGATGGGCTCTTCGGGGGGGACGACGTCAGCCTCACCTCCATCCCTGGAAAGGTGATGGAACAATTTGTTCTTGTCACTATCTCCAGGCATATCATGGACACGGGGGTCATCAAGAGCAGTCAGCATGGTTTTATCAAGGGTAAATCATGTTTAACTAA
>JAJQWJ010000019.1:711047-1003547 GCA_023637945.1 Phaethornis superciliosus
GAACCACTGTTCAGCAGTCTCTGTAGCCTGGCTCCCTTTTTGACCTCCCCTGTAAAACCTTTGGATATTATTATCCTTTCCTTGTTTGTTCATGCCTTCTGAGTACAGATGCTTATTTGGAGCTTGCATTAGCCCCTGACAGACAAAGAGGAGACATGAAAGGAGTAAAGAGAGCAGTTAAGTTGAAAGTCTCTTGGAAGGGCTTGGAAGTTATTTGTTACTGAATGAGAAGCAATCTTTCATCTGCTTTCACCTGGCCTGGCTTGCACTGTGGTGGGGAGGGGAGGAGAAGGAGAGGGAATGGAGGAGGAGAGGGAATGGAAAAAGACAGGGAATAGAGGAGGAGGAAGACAGGGAGTGGAGGAGGACAGGGAATGGAAGAAGAAAGGAAATGGTGGACAGGGCATGGAGGAGGAGGAGAAGGAGTGGAGGAAGAGGGGGACATGGAGTGGAGGAGGAAGACAGGGAATGGAAGGGGAGGAGAACAAGAACTGAAAGGGGAGGAGAAGGATAGGAAGTGGAGGAGGAGAAAAAGGAGAGGAAGGGGAGAAGGAGGACAGGGAACGGAGGAGGACAGGTGAGGAGGCTCTGCCAAGCCCATGAGCTGGAGCTGATGCCAGGCAGAAGGCTCCCTCAGGGCTGAATTTGGGGACCTTTTACCTGGGCTGCAGGACTACAAAGGCTCCTGCTGAGCTGAGGCATCTTCCCCAGGTCAGTCACTCCTCCTGCCTCACAGGAACAGCAAAGTCCTAGTAATCTCCATCCATGCACAGACTCACACACACCAGCAGCAGCTGCCTGCCCGGGGTGGTGGCCATGCTGGGTGGCCACGCTGGGTGGCCACGCTGGCCACTTGCTGCAGAGCAGCTGAGCCATGGGGAGAACAGTTTCTTCTTCTCCTGAGGTCACCCCAGAGCTGGAGGGATAGGCAGAGCTACGTGAGATCATAGAACCATTTTTGTTGGAAAAGACCTTTAAGACCATCAGGTCCAACCCTTGCCCCAGCACTGCCAAGGCCACTGTGACCCCGTGTCCCTCAGCACCATGTCTCCATGGCTTTTAAATACTTCCAGGGATGGAGACTTCTTCTGGGCTGCCCTGGGCAGTCTGAGTCAGGGCCTGACAACCCTTTCCAGGAAGAAATTTATCCTAATATATCTTGTGGTACAACTTGAGGCCGTTTTCTCTTGTTGATGCAACAAGATGAGCCCTCATGGGAACCATTCCCCTGGTGAGCAAGGACATGGTGTTCACTATCCATCCTATCACAGTGGCTTCACAGACCTCCTGGGAGTAAACACACAGCAACTGTGACCTTTTGAAGCTATCTTCCACTGAGCAATAGTTCTCTCTCATCACACAAACATTTATTGTTTCATCATAAACACGTTCCCTTGGTGTCAGTGGGAGGTGGACACAGTGGCTCCATTGCCACTCCAGCTGTTCCTGTGGCACTGATCCTGGAGATACCATTTCTGTGGGGCCCAGGCCCACTTTAAGCAGCAAGGCTAAAGGGGATACACAGGGCCATTCTCTCTCACATTGCTGGTGTCTAAGGGATGTTAATTCCCTTCCCAGCCAGCCTGATTTCTCTGCACTTTGTTTGGAAAGCCAGCTGCTGGCTCCTCAAAGCACTTCAAAGTTTTTGACCCCTCAAAGTATTCCAAGAGCCACTTCTCCAGCTGAGCCAGAAATACCCAAAGAGCTTCTCCTAAGACCTGACCCGTGTGGTCAGAGCTCTCATCTCTGCAGAGTAACCTGCAGCCTGTGTTCAGCTCTGGTACCACCAGGTACTGTGTGCCCCATCGTGCTTGACCCACGAGTCCATACCCACATGGACAGCTGGAAGGAGGTGAACAGAGCCAGTGCACCCCAGCAAGAGACATAACCATGGAGCAGGACCCTGCTTTGGCTTCAGTCCCTGCAGAGGGGGTGAGAGGCACTTGATGGTTGTGCCCAAGCCCGTGTTCTCCTGCCCTGGAGGTGATGGGGTGAGGGGGGTTCCTTCTGATGAGGTGGGGAGGAACCATCAGGAATCATTGCCACCCTTTGCTGGACCTTGTTGTATGCTTAAAATACAATACAGGCTCAAACATTGCCTTTACAGGCACATCTTGTTCTGTCAGTTCTGAAAGATAAGCTGCAAAGCAAAGGATGGTAAGAACGGCAAACCCAGGCTGGAAATGGTCCTTGCACAAAACCCAGAAAAGTTTTGTCTCTTATCAGACAGCATCAGCCTCCCATGCTGCTCCAGGACACTGAGCTAATCAGCCCTCTTAGGTTTCCTTTTGATCAGGTAAACAGACACCAGATCTACTGCACAAGGTGTCTGTGAACACATCTGTCACACAAAGTCCCCAGCTGGCACCTGCAATACCTCGGCTAAAACTGCACACAGCAGATAAGTTGTCAGCACTTTGGCTCTTACAAATACAAGCTCAGAAAGCCAAGACCTTGGAGAAGTGTTCTTATGAGAACACAAAGGTCCACAGAGAACTACTGCTTTAGACTTGATGAGGCTCTGTTAACACTCGTTCCATTCTCCATCACCACTTAACTGGGTTTCCTGACCATAAGGTCATAAATCAGGTCCATGAGGAGCATCCCTGGATAGAATCATTGCCAGCAGACTGCTGCTTCTCCAACCTGTTCCATAACTGAGCTTTCTGAGGGCTCTGCTCTGCCTGGCTGATGCTTTACACCTGACAGGGAGGGGGTTTCTGCTCAAGATGTTTTCATTTCTTGTTTACCTGATCATTTGATTTTGAGGAAGGAGACAGATTCTTTTCACTTTTGCTCTGAAGAGAAATCAAACAAAGGTTTCCCCAGTCCAGCATCTCTAGGTGTCCATTGCCAGCCTCCCAGTTCCATCAGCACTCAAACATACCCTAACTCCATTCCTCCTGCAGGACACCATCAGCACACCAGCCCACTGAGGCAGGAGGGAGGAACTGTTGCCATCCTTTGAGCTTTTACCCAAGGTCAGACCTCAAGACCTCTCAGTTGTTCAGAAGCTTCCCACATTTGCAAAGCAAACTCCCCTGGCATGCTTTTGTGGGCTTTGTCAGTCACCCTGGGACTTAACACACTGGAGATCTTGTCCAGAAGTTGAAATAACACTGGGCAGCAGAATTAGACATAAAGGAAAGAACAGGGTGCCATGGGGTGACAAATGAAAGCATTCAGTCATGAGGCCAGCAACATTTCCATCAGAGAGAGCTCAGAATAGAAGGGGAGCATCAAAATTGTTGACCATTGGCATACCACAAAGATCCAACAACCTCACTGTTTTCACAGCCAATTTTAATAGCCAGGTCTCAGTATCTTCGCTGTAACTCTGCAGTCAAAGCACGTTACACAAACCCTTTTCCTACAAGTCAGTCAAGGGCTTCACCTGGCCCAGCTCCAGGAGAGAAGGTCCCACCAGGTCTGACATAGCTGGTTTGGGAGAAAACATAGTTGAGCAAGATCTGTGGGAAGCTCTCCACTTAGATTAGTGTCATCCTTCAACTTGATAATAACTAAAAATAAAGTGCTGCAATAATCAACTAGATTGACTAAGACAGATGCTGCTTTTAACATGTGTGCTGTAATTAACTTGCACAAGGCTGGAAAGCTCCATCTCAGCCTCTTCCCACAGTGGAGGAAGTTTGGCTGTCTAATAATAGGAGCTGGTAACACATGTTGAATTATAAAGAAATCAAAGTTGGTTTTGGCAGGAACAATCCAGATTTGTCGTGCTTCCATTTACTCTCCAAGTCTGACAGGCATTCAGCTCCCCATGGAGCTGCTGCTTTCCTCCTGAATTTCTTTCTTGTGGCAGAAGGTTGGGGCACAAATTCTTCATGATGGGAGGAGAGGATTGCTTTCTCCAGCCATCCTCCTGACAGTGCATGTGCTGACTTGCTCTCACGTGCCATATTGTTTGCACACACATCAGCAGCCACAGAAACAGCCACAGGAGATGGGGTGGGATGGGATGGGTGTTCTGTACACACACCCCCACAAAACCTGGTGCAGCTCTGAGGTCCATGCTGCAGCCGGGGTGACCTCACCCTCAACTGTCACATATGGGATGAGGTGGCACTGTCTGAACAGTATCTTTATCTAGATACTTCACTGCCCTCTTCCATTTTCCATCCTCCACACGTGCAATATTGTGCAATGTCCTCTCATGGCCTTTTGCTGTGGTTGGTGTAGATGCCCATTGTTACTCTGGGACACAGCCGTGACAGTAAACTTTAGTTAGCAACACTTTATAGGTTATTAGAATTATAGAATTGTAGAACAGGTTTGGTTAGAAAAGACCTTTAATATCATCAAGTCCAACCATTAACCAAGCACTGCCAAGTCTGTCACTAATCCATGTCCTTAAACACCACTTCTACACTGCTTTTAAACACATCCCTGGATGGTGACTCCATCACCTCCCTCAGCAGCCCATTCCTTCAGTAAAGAAATTCTTCCTACTATCTACCCTAAACCTCCCCTGATGCAACTTCAGGCCATTTCCTCCAGTCCTATCATTATTCTCTTGGGAGAAGAGGCCAATTAGCTTTCCTTACAAAGTCTCTCCTAGCCCCAGATTCCAGATCCTGATTCCCCTCAGTCTTAGCACCCTTCCTGTCATGCCAGCTGTCTGGGTGTCAGCAGTTCCCTCCTGCACACCTGACCTTCTCCCTTCTCCCTTCCCCTGCAGCTCCTCAGTTGCACTCCCCTTTCCCCCTTGCTCACCCTTCCTTGTCCAATTGCATTTTTAGGCAGGGATCCAGCAGAAGGCAGCTCAGGCAGCTCTGATGGCAGCAGCCCAGCTAACACCCACAGGAAGGAGGTGGCAACGGGGACTTTGTGTGTCCTGAACCCCCCAAATCCACACAGCACTGCTCAGTTGGGTTGCTGGGCCATGCCCTCTGCTTTTTTGCTGGTCTCACTGCCAGGTGAAGCAGCCCATCATACCCTGAGGTCTTGCCTTGCTAAGATGCCTTCCTTCACCCATTCCCCTGTGTGCAGAATCCCAATGCTGACCCAGAAGCTGTCCCTTCATCTCACCACATCAGCAGGACTAACAACAACTGATCCTCATGCTACTTCCACATGTGCTGCCTGCATTTCCCTGTGCTCTCTGGTTTGCAGAACAGCTTTTCCTAGCCCAGCTCGTACTTCCATCAGTTAAAAACCCCATAGTTCACAAGAATATTTGTGCACTGTGTGTGTGTCCAGACAGCTTCTCCAGATCCTCATTCTCCAAGGCAGAAAGCAAATCTGCAATGGGTGGAGAGCACACCCAGGCACTCAGCCCTCACTGCAAAGGCTGCACCTCCCAAAGCTCAACAAGCATCACCTGCAAAGGCTTCAGCACTCTTGGGGCATTGCACACCTGAATGAGAACTCTCCCAAGCTGCTGCACCTCCAGTGTTCTAGCTTTGGGTATGTGCAGCTTTGCAGATCTGCTGCAGACAGGCAGCAGCTGAAAACCTCAACTTAGAGTCCTCAACTGTTAACTGGAAGTGAGCAATGAGGAGGATATTCAGATGCACTTGGGATAATTAAAAAAAATTTTTCCCCTGGTTTTATCTCATTAGAATGCCAGAGAAAAGGTTTTTGGCTGTTTTCACATCACATAGAATCATAGCATTGACCTGGCTTCCACGAGCACCATCTGCCTCCTCTGCCTTCTGGGGAGAGCTCCGGATCCACCAGGCATGTGATGCCCTGGGTGGGCAAAGAGCCAAACAATATTTCCTGATGCCTGCTCCAATGCAGACTCAACAATTCAGCCTTGAATTTGCCTCGGGGTAGGAGCTGGCCCATCTCTTGCCACTCGCTCACTATTTCTGGGCTGTGTTTGGCCATGGTGCAAAGCAGCAGCACCAGCTCAGCACTGAGAGAGTTGGATGCAGCAAACCCATGCAGTTTTCTTTCTGATGTGTTAAACAAAGCAAACACAGGGAGCAGGAAAGCATTCTTTTCATGGGAGAGGATGTGCAGAGAGGTATAGAGGTGGGCTGGAACCACCACGTTTCCTCCACAAGCCCTGCAGAGTTCACTGTCCCTCCTGACTTTCACCCCTATCTGGGGAGCTTCCTAATGAGGACCTGGCACTTCACTTTGCTCTCACCCCGTTTGGGCCGATGGAAATCAGGTTTGCCTCTGTCTGGACTTGGAAGAACCTCGAGAGATCATGGGGTCCCACCCCCTGCCAGAGCAGGGTCACCTCCAGCAGTCACACATCCCACATCCAGCTGGGATTTGAATGTCTCCAGGGAAGGAGACTCCACAACCTCCCTGGGCAGCTGTGCTGTGCTCTGTCACCCTCACAGGGAAAAAGCTTTTCCTTATGTTTGTGTGGAACCTCCTATGCTCCAGCCTGCTCCCATTCCCCTTGTCCTGTCACTGGACATCCCTGACCAGGGCCTGGCTCCATCCTCCTGACACCTTTACATATTTATCAACATTACTGAGCTCCCCCCTCCTTCTCCTTCAAGCTGCAGAGCCCCAGCTCCCTCAGCCTTTCCTCACCAGGAGATGTTCCACTGCCCTCAGCAGCTTTGTGGTCCTCATTAGGGGAGGGTGACAGCCCTGGGCACCTGTGTTGCTGGGCTCAGTGTGAGGTCCCCACAGAGGTCCCCAGCCCCACCAGCAGTTTTCCAGCTCTCCCTGCAATTGTCTGTCTGCCTGTGGTGACACCCACTCCCTGGGGTGACACCTCTGCTGGTGTCAGAGGTGCTGGGCATGGGGCTGTGTCACTGCTGCCTCTTTTTATGGAGAGAGGTTGCAAGGAGCTCACCAAAGGCCCCTTCCCAGGGCTCTGCTTACAGCTCCATGCCACAGATGAGTGCTCTGAGCTCTGAAGCCTTCACTGAGACAAGAAGCAAATGCCTCGTGTGGGGTGGGATGGTCAAACAATTGGTCAAAAAGGTTGAAGGGAATAAATAATGTCCTCAAAGCACCATCTGCACAAGAGAGGAAGCATTTGAGTTCACATCTGAAATCAAATGCCCCATTTTGAAGCACAATGCTTTGGTTCAGCCTAAGCACACCCCTCGTTAAAACAAAGTACTCTGTGGCCTAGAGGTTCCATATCACAGAAAGTACAGTGTGCTGGACATTTCTGGCATCCCTTGGTACCTGCCCCAGGCAGCAAGGTACCAGTATTGCAGTTACAGACATGATTTTCCAAGGTGAAACAAAAGTTTGCACCCAAACATGCAAGTTTCTCAGGCGGACACACGTAATGTAAATGTTATTCTCCCAGCTCTCTTGCAACCCAGCAGAGGGGAACATCTCAGTTTCCTCAGGCTTATACTTTTGGATGAAGGATTCACCAAAACCAAGCTTCAGCTTTTCTGGAGGGAAGTTAGATCCATAAGTTAAAAAGGTGAAATGGAAACAAGGAGTAGAAGCTGTGGCTGCTCTGACTTCTGAAGGTTTTGCCAACAATGCCAGGTGGGAAACACTGCTCTGAACATTGCAGTGATTTCCAGAAGCAAACACACACTTGCAAATACAACACACAGAGAGCAAGTGCCTGTGCAAATGGCAAGTTTCACATTCATCCAGCTGCTCCATCCCTTTATTACAAGCTACTGCTTTTCCCTCATGCTTCTCACTGCTCATTAGCAAGGGCAGCAGGAGGGCTGGCCAGGACACAGCTGCAGAGAGAGATCCACCTTCCCTTCTGGTGAGAAAAGGAGCAAGGATAACCTACCCTGCCTGGAGCAGAGGGATTCTGGGGTGAACAGATCCAAGATCAGCCCTGGCTGCCAGTCCAGGAACCTCCCTGCCAGAGCAGGAGCTCAGTCCTGTACCTGCAGCAACAAATGGCAGCTCAGAGGCCACGGCAGGGTGGGTGCAGAAGAGTGGGAGAGGAGCCCCAAAGTCTGAGTACAGAATGGGTGATGGTTTGAAGGACTGAACAGAGACTTAAGCTCTGATGGAGACAAAGAGTCAGGCCAAGGACAGAGTGAATGCCAGGAGTCCCATGTTCCCAGAAACTGAGAGCTGAGGTCTGCACTGGCAGGTTTGGTGCAGCTGCCCCAAGGTGCTTGTCAGCACTGAGAAATGCCAAGCCTCTTGGCACCTGGAAATGCCAAGCCCTGCTGCTGCCATGGGACCCCCAAGCCAGAGGGGAACAGAGCAGAGGACAGCCATGCTGGGGTTCCCTGCCACCTTCTCCTGGTGGGGAAAGTCCTATCTGGAAAGGTTGCCCCACACGATCCTTGAATTTCCTTCCAACCCTGCATTCTATGGTTCTCACCCAGGTACAACCACAAGCCCTGAATACTGAATTCCAGAAAACTTACCCCTTATGGCAAGATTACATCATGCGGCAGCTCCATGTGCTACAGAATTTGGCTGTCTGTTTTTTCCATGACTCCCAAGTTCTCAAAATGAAGTCAAAGCCACTTTCAGGTAGTTTTGCTCCAAAAAAAGTCTAACCAGCCCACGAGTTTCACACAAAATGCAAGCCATAAACCATCAAAGGTTCTGTTAGAGGGTTGGTGAACTTTAGCAATACCTTTGATGAAAATGGTCCGAGTTTCAAGTGTGTAATGAAACCCCAAATCATTCAAGTTTCACATGGTTGCAAACATTTCTCACAGTTCTGATCAAAGGTGTATTCAGCAGGGAAGAAGCTTTGATTTTGCAGTACAGGGGACGTGCTGAAATTTTCAAAGCCAGGCCTTGGGATTTAGATGAGCAGCTCTTCCTGGAAGAAATTCAGCTAAACTTAGCAATGCTGAGGGGGAAGTAACACAAAGCTAGCATGTTTGGATTACTCCTGTTACTCCTATCCCTTTCCCAGGGGGGAGTTTTAATCCCCCCACTGACATTCAGGATGCTGTGGGACTCTGCAGCATGCTCAGGTTGAATCCTCCCTACACATCCATCTCCAACACTTCTTCCCTGACTTCACCGTGCTGGTGGTGGGCATGGCTGCTCTGCAGCACTGAGAGGAGCAGCTCAGGAGTGTCAGGAGATGTCAGTGCTGCAGGACTGGTTGCTGACCCACATGCCAGCAGCCAAATGTGAGAGGAACCAGCACAGCTGGGCTGGGGTCCCCAGCTGCCTCTCCAGGGTCCTTCCACCACCCTGCATCTCCCTGGCCAGCACCACCTTAGGTGGCACAGGAAAGCAACCCCATCTTCCATCGTGCTCAGTGACAGACACAAACCCCTCCCTGGCCCCAAAGGCATTTGTAGATGTCTGGCTTTGCCACCACCGCCTCGCTGGGAAGGATTTGCTCGTGACAAAAATTTCCATAGCAACGGGCTGATGGTGGCAGGACTGTGGTCCCCTTGGAAAAGAGGTGGAAGGAGGCGACAGAGAAAGCAGGAGGCCACAGAGAACTCTGTAGCGAAGCAAACTGGGTATTTGTGTATCCAGAGGACCAGGCTGCAGTGTGCCTGAGTTCCCAAAACCGGGAATTCCCCGGGAAAGCCTCGCAGAGGGTGCTGCAGGGGCACCGGGAGACACAGACTCCGTACAAGTCACCTTCCCTGCCTTCATTTGCCCAGGGATCTGGGTGCTGCTCTCCACTCTGAAGGACCCTGTTAAGGTCCCTCGGGGGCAGAGGAGAACTTTGGGATGCTGCAGCCCCCAGCTGGAAGCATGGGGAGCAGAGGAGACATCATCCCATGCACCAGAGCTGGAAGCTCTTACTGCCAGGTGTCTGCTCTGTCCCCAGGTCCCCTCAGGAGCCGAGTCCTGTCCTCCCAAGGGAGAGGCTGGTCACACCGCTCCAGAATTAGCCACGGACTATAAAATGTTTTGCTGCTGCCTTTCAACCCTTCGTTGGCACTGCAGAAACGCCAAGCGTGCTTGTGCTGATAGATACAGCTCTGTTACACCGGGGAGACACTCCAGACGCTGCTTTTCCTAGTTATTTTTGCTATTTCACAGACAGCCCGGCACGATACTGCAATTCATCCCCACATCCAGTTCCCAATGAGTACAAACAATGCACACGGGAATTCCCGAGCCATCGGGGGCTGCCGGAGAGGCAGAAACGGAGCCTTTGCTCAGAAAGGGACAGCCGGACAAGGACCTTTTTTTAGACAACAGAGAGTTTTTCTTTCTAATGCGTTTTGCTTCTTGATAATTGTATTATTTTCACCGAGGTATTACAGTAAGTGGCCCGCTAGCACCTCGTGATTCTGACAAATAACTCACAGCATGGCAATTTCACCGCAAAGGTAGCACCTTGGGCTGCTGTATTTCACTTTAATGTGTCTGGAGGCATTTGTGCAGAAAGCCCTGCAAAGGCAGGAAAGGTTTTTTTTTCCCCCTTCTACTCTGTGTAGCTTCCATTTTTAGTTGTTTTTGTTACCCAAATAAGAGGCTATTTTATAATAGGTTCAAAGACTAGAGGGCTCAAGGGGGAGAGAAAGATCCAGCATCACAGAAAACTTTAGTATCCTCAGCTTCGGGACTTAGCACTTCATCCAGCACCATCAAACCTTATTGTTCCTTCAACTGCAGCCTAATAAAGGTTTTAGTGCTTTCTGAAGCACTGATAAATACCTTGAGGAGCTTTCCTTACACTGATTTCTCTGAAGTCCTGAACACATTCATTGCTGAAGGCACCATCGTTGTGAGATTTGCAACAATTTCCTTTACTCAAGCTAGTACAGGGTGCCCCAAGAAGACACTTTCAGTGCTTGGGTTTTAGGATGACTGTGTGGCTTCACCTATTTGTTAATAATTACTTCCCACATTCCGTTTTTTCCCTAAAGCCACTACCTTCCACTTAGAGAAGCATCACCTTGCTTCTGTAATCATCATCTTCCCAATTGCTCCTAAAGGAGAAACCCTGAAACTAAAAAACCCCAAGGGCAGGAAAAGCTTTATTATCACCCCTTAACAAAGCATAAACGTAGAGGGGTACTCACTTGCCAGCTCAAAACACAATGAATTCCCCATCTCAAACTAGTATCCTCAGGAAAAAAAACAACAACAAACAAACACAAACCCTCCTCCCCCCCCCAAACAAACAAACAAACAAAAACAACAACAAAAAGTCCCATCTCTCTTCTATCACCAGAAAATCCACAAGAATTTCAGGAGCCAACCTTTTATTCCACCTGGGGGTAAACAGGCAGATTCCTGCCTGATTTGCTGAATTGGGTATTTTCTCCCCTTTCATGCAAACGGGCAGTTAATTATTAACAAGCCTGTCTGTAATGCTCTAGTTTACATGCTGGAATTTACATGATTTATTGAACAAAATTGCATTTGAAATGAAATCCTGCCATAGCTATGTCACCCCTTTTATTCCCATGTTTGGGGATGAAGGCTCCTTAGCTGCTTAACCTTTGCTGCATGTTGGGGTGCAGGAGGAGCTCCTTGGTGCAGTATATTATGCATTAATCAGGAATTCTTAAAAGACTGTCTTAAAAATCTGTGAGGTCACCTGGTAACTGTGTTGATTAGTGGCCCAGAAAAGCACAACAGTGCAAAACTAAAAGGATATTTAACCCTTGCTAGGTGACTGATCTTTTTTTTTTAACCCATGCCTATGTATTCTTTTTTTCTGCTTTGAAAAAAATCAGATTGGTCTGAGAGAATCTGATAGTGATTGTGGAGGACTGTTGGGATAAAAAGCCTTACAAATATAGAGAGATTTCATTTTTCTATTTCCGTTCTTGAAACAATTTCCCATTTAGAAGGAAACTGCTTGCTGCATGTCCCTGAACATTATTTATTACAGAAACAGACTGTGATGCTGCAGAGCCTGACTAATTTTGTACTGGGAAATACTCCATACTCCTCAGAGCTGGACCTTCTCTAAATTCAGAGCCAGAGCCCAGAGGCTCCAAATGCAATTAGCTGAGCAGCGTTTCCTTAAGTGGAAAGAAAGCCTAATGCATTTATGAACTTCAGATAGCAAACATATCAATCATTTCTTCCTCCGCTGGATTACACCTGTATCCATCATGATCTTCACAACAAGCCACAAAAGCACCGTTTAAGTATCAATGTCCTTGCACTTGGGTGACCTGCAGCCTCTAACTCATCTTTTGCCAGGTCAAATTCCTTCTCATTTTCTTTTCTTTTTTTTTTTTTTTTTTTTTTGACAAGCAGCTGTGATCCATAGCTGCTAAAACAGGGGGCTCATTTGTTATCGCAGGAAATTATGCAACTTATCAGAAGTTACCCTGTAAAATCCATAAATAACAGGAATTCGGCTGCAAGTCAAAGCAAGAGGCATTAAAATAGAAATAAAGTTCATGTTTGGGCAGGGGCAGTACTTAAATCCCAGAGTCGGGTTACCAAGAGGTGGATACAGCATCCAATGTCCTTGCTGACTCCCACTTCTGCTGCCAGTCCCTGACTTCGAGGCAGAAGCCCTGGTCTGACCTTTGCTTGCCTGGGCTATCAGGAAGATCAGGAAAAAGAATCATCACAGTCCATTCCAGCCCTAAAATCCCTGGCAAGACAAAGCAGGGATACTGAGGTCGAATTTTTCAATTCCCCTCCTCCTGTGTGGAGCTGAGCTGTGGAAATACCCGGCAGCAGCCGAGTGGGCACAACAGCTCCCACCAGAGTCAGTGTCTGTGGGAAAACACTCTGGGCAAGATTATTGCAAAATATTGCCTTGCATCATCTGAGGGATGTACTCAATGGAGTGGATTGGTTTGTTTGTTGTTTTTTTTCTCTCACTCTGTTGTCAGCAGAGTTGATGTCCCCAGCCCAAGTGGTGCCTGGCTCCCCTCTGAGTTTCATAGAATCATAGAATCATAGAATTAGCCGGGTTGGAAGGGACCTCAGAGATCATCAAGTCCAACCCATGACCCACCGGAGCAGTTGCTAGACCATGGCACTGAGTGCCACATCCAGTCTTTTTTTAAATGTCTCCAGGGACGGAGAATCTACCACCTCACCGGGCAGACCATTCCATTGCCTGATCACCCTCTCCGTGAAGAAATTCTTTCTAATATCTAACCTAAATCTCCCCTGACACAACTTAAGACTGTGTCCTCTTGTCTTGTTGAATATCGTCTGGGAAAAGAGTCCAACTCCCACCTCACTACAGCCTCCTTTCAGGTAGTTGTAGAGAGCAATGAGGTCTCCCCTGAGCCTCCTCTTCTTCAGGCTGAACACCCCCAGCTCTCTCAGTCTCTCTTCATAGGGCCTGTGCTCGAGTCCCTTCACCAGCCTGGTTGCCCTCCTTTGGACCTGCTCCAGGACCTCGACATCCTTCTTAAACTGAGGGGCCCAGAACTGGACACAGGACTCGAGGTGTGGCCTAACTAGCGCTGAGTACAGGGGCACAATCACCTCCCTGGACCTGCTGGCGACGCTGTTTCTGATCCAGGCCAGGATGCCATTGGCCTTCTTGGCCACCTGGGCACACTGCTGGCTCCTGTTCAGCTTCTTGTCGATCCAGACTCCCAGGTCCCTCTCTGCCTGAATGCTCTCCAACCGCTCTGTGCCCAGCCTGGAGCTCCCCATGGGGTTGTTGTGGCCAAAGTGCAGGACCCGGCACTTGGCCGTGTTGAACCTCATCCCATTGGAATCAGCCCAGCTCTCCAGTCTGTCCAGGTCCCTCTGCAGAGCCCTCCTGCCTTCCAGTTGTTCCACACTTCCTCCCAGCTTGGTGTCATCTGCAAATTTGCTGATGATGGACTCAATCCCTTCATCTAAGTCGTCGATAAAGATATTGAACAGAACTGGGCCCAACACCGATCCCTGGGGGACACCACTGGTGACCGGCCGCCAACTGGATCAGCCCCGTTCAGCACCACTCTCTGGGCCCGGCCTTCCAGCCAGTTCCTAACCCAGCACAGGGTGCTCCTGTCCAAGCTGTGGGCTGACAGCTTTTTCAGAAGAATGCTGTGGGGGACGGTGTCAAAGGCCTTGCTGAAGTCCAGATAGATCACGTCCACCGCCTTCCCCTCATCCACCAGACGGGTCACCTGATCATAAAAGGAGATCAGGTTGGTCAGGCAGGACCTTCCCTTTCTAAACCCGTGCTGGCTGGGTCTGATTCCTTGCCCATCCTGCAGGTGCTGTGCGATTGCCTCCAGGATTGCCCTGTTTGGGCAGGCTGGAATTGCTCTGATGAATGGAATCACTCCAGGCTTTTTTGTGACTGAGAATCAAGTGAGATTCCAGCCTCAGGGGATGCTAAAGAAACAAGCCAGGTTTTCCTCTGGTCTCACAATACAGGAGAAAGATGTCTGTATAAAAGCCATCCATCTCAGGTGAGGTGTGAGCACTCCCCAGACTGATGATGCTGAACCTCCTCAGTCCTGTCTGTTGAGCCAGTGATGGGCCCAGGAGCCCCCATGGCCTGAGAGGGACAGGGACACAGTGCAACAGAGAGGATGTGGGAGAGAGAAAACTTTCTGAGCAAAGCCTTGAATCCCTTCTGGATTGCATAGTGTGTCAAACTACAAGTGCTTCTGCTACTACCTGCTTCTGTTGCCTATTTAATGAATATCCTCGGGGAAAAAAAAAAAGAAAAAAAAGAAAAAAAAACAAAAAAGAAAAAAAAAAAGGATGAGCAAATCATTATTAGATGAGACAGAAAAAATACTTGAGGCACAGGCATCTTCTTCCCCTGCCTGAGAGACTGGAGTTACAGCTTTTGGTTAATAGGGTAAGGGGAGTAGCACCAGTATCAGCTTCCCCCTCAACTGCCTCTGTGTGCCTGAGCTGTTACCTATGTTACCTAAACTCATCATCTCCACGAGAAAATGAGAGGCTGGCACCTCAGGCTCAGTTAGTTCTCAGTCTGGAGACCAGGAACATCAGGAAGATCATGAGAGCTTGGTTGTCATGGAGGGAGAGGGAAGAGCAGCACTGTCTGCTGGTGACCTCAGTACTGCTGAGCAGACAGAAAATGAGCTGGGCCTACAGTCAGCAAACACTCTGGAGAATCCATTGGAATTTTTCCCCCAACTCCAGTGGGCACTGGACTAGATTTTTGGGGTCTTAACTCAAGTAGATAGATCCTGCAGTATTCCTCAGCATGACCCATGGGCCCTGAGCAGTGCTCAGAAGATGCTCTGCAGGCTCAAACCCTTTCTGACCTGGGCTAGGACTGAGCAGAGGTGGGAGAATTGAGGAGTTCCTGTCCCAGTTCTCTGAGCACAGCCATCCCCTCATTTGCTGAGCATGTGGTTTGTGTTATTGAGGTGAGCATCCCTCACCTGCAGCCAATAACCTCTTTGACTGGTACTCAAGGACTCTCTCTCAGAGAGGTTTTATATGGGATTTTCTTGTGAGGCTCTGTCCTGTAGCATCCTGGGAGGAAAGGTCTCTGAGGATGAAAGTGCCACTTCACACAAGGAGCCTTGGGAGTTGTCAGAGTCCCCAAAACAAGGAGTGCCAGGTAGGTTGTTGTGTGGCATGCAAGGGCATGTATTGTTCTAGCCTGTTGGTCTGTGATGCACTCATAAAACACAGCTGTCCTCCTGCTGGGGTGTCTGACTGGAGCATTGCTGCAGGGAGAGCATTGAGCTGTCAGGAGGAGAGACAAAATGCAGAAGTTGCTTTGGAGTCCAGGTTCTGACACTCTCTTTGGAGCTAAATCCTCCTTGCCTGTTCAACCTTGGCTTGATTTTACTCAAGCTTTTCTGATTCTCCCTTTCATCTGCTTCAAACATGGGATTAGGCAAAGTATTCCAAATCAGGAGCAATGACCAAAAAACTCCTGAGCTAATGAATGCACAAATTCAGGCCTTCTCAGGGTGAAATCAGCTGTGTTAGTACTCTCCCTAGTGCAATCCAGGCACTTCTCCTTAGCTCTGCCTTAGTTGCTGCTGTACATCACACTTTGCAGAAACTGAGAGCTCCATTTTCAGCATATTGATCTTAAATTAAATCCCTGTTTGTGATCACTTTCTCCCATCCAATCCACAGAGCAGCTTGAAATACCCCCCCTGCAGCAAACACTTCCACATAGGTCTAAAAATGTCATTGCAGCTGTAGAAGATGGTGTTATGCTGTGTAGCATGAAGCAGCACCAGGCTCCAGGACAAAAGGGACGTTTTACTTTGTTCATTAAAAAAGCATATTTCTGCAGGAGCACCCAGAGGTCCTGTCTAGCAGGAGCTTAGACATGAACAAGAGAATCTGCTCAGTGACAGCTGTATATGCAGGACATGCCCACCAACCCCCTGGTAGCATTTTGAGCAAGGAAAGCTAAAGAAGGGAAAGAGCTATAGTAATACAAGGAAAAATGTGGTAAAGATCACAGAACAATTCAGGACTTTTTTCCAGGAAGTTCTCCCCCTAAACTGTGTAGGAGCAAATTGCACTTAGTGCATTGCTAAGGAGAAGTGAAGAAATCATGCATGCTATCTAGAAATTTCATGCAGAGGGAAACAAGTCCTTTTCTTTCACCTCTGGCTTCACCATGACCAGATGCATGTCTATCATAGAAATGTCTTGATTTCCATAGTCTGAATGTACAGACTGATTTTGGCAGCAATGAACGAGTACCTTTCTTACTCAGAATGCTAAATCCTAAAGGGAAAAGAGATTTGCCAGGGTTTTCGATAAGATCTGACCACCTTCCCACACTCTGAGGTAGGCAAAGAGTTCTTGCAAAGATGAAAGTTACCAATGATCTCTGAAGGTGTTACCTCAGTGCTTAGGGGTGCTTTGTGTTCTGGATAAACAGGGTTAAGGGCACAGCTTGGCTCTGGGGGAAAGGGATGTGATGGTGACAGCAGCACTGGGCTATTTTTACCATGTGGAAGAGTTGTTGTTTGCCTTGCTGGGCTTAGGCCATGGACCCAAATGTTCTAGGTCGGAAAATGACCAACCTGTCCACCACAGCTGTGTAACCTCTGATCACTTGTTTTTCAAAACCTGTGTGGCTGGGAATAACTCTGAGGTCTACAGGCACTTTCCATCCTTACCTAAGGCTCTGGTTACGCTTCAGCTCTGAAATCAGCCACCAGAAAAGGGTTTGTGTCCAGACAGGTCAAGTTCTTTGTCTTCTTGGTTGTGTGGGTTCAGGGACATTAGCCCTGAGAGAGCCCTGAGAGAAGGGATCATAGACCCCCAGACAGGTTTGGGTTGGGAGGGACCCTAAAGCTCCTCCAGTGCCACCCCTGCCATGGTCAGGGACACCTCCCACCAGCCCAGGGTGCTCCAAGCCCCATCCAACCTGGGCTGGAACACTGCCAGGGATGGGGCAGCCACAGCTTCTCTGGGAACCCTGGGACAGGGGCTCAGGGTGTCTGATTGGGATGTTCCCTGAGCTGCAGTGTTGGGTTTTGTCAGCCTCAGTTTTGTTGGCCTCAGGAAAGGGAATCCAGTTCTGGAGCCCCTGTTACAGGAGGGACATGGAGGTGCTGGAGTGTGTCCAGAGAAGGGCCAGGAGGATGCTCAGAGGGCTGGAGCACCTCTGCTGTGAAGACACTGAGAGAGTTGGGGTTGTTCAGTCTGGAGAGGAGAAGGCTCTGAGGAGACCTCAGTGTGACCTTCAGGATCTGAAGGGGCTACAAGAAAGCTGGGGAGGGACCTTTTGGGATGTCAGGAGTGATAGGACATGGGGGGATGGATTCAAACCAGAGGAGGGGAGATTTAGATTGGAAATTAGGAAGAAGTTCTTCCCCATGAGAGTGGTGAGACCCTGGCACAGGTTGCCCAGAGAGGTGGTGGAAGCCCCATCCATCCCTGGAAGTTTTTAAGGCCAGGCTGGATGGGGCTCTGAGCAACCTGAGCTGGTGGGAGGTGTCCCTGCCCGGGGCAGGGGGGCTGGACATGGATGAACTTAAAGGTCCTTTCCAGCCCTGAAAACTCAATGATTTAATGATTCCAAGAGCTACACCACCAGGTTTGTCCTTGGGAGCTGAATGGCAGAAGATGTGTCTGGGGCAACCCAGAGCATGGCCACCAAGTGCAGGGATGGCCCAGGGGCTGCCTCAGGACCAGTACCTGGTGGCCTTTCCCTGGAATGCTGAGCAGGGGGTGGGGGTAGGGCTGTCACCCCCTGTCACAATGCTGTCCCCCCTGTCACAATGCTGTCACGTGGCACTGCAGATGTCACAATATTCCTCCAGGGTATAAAAGGGTCTCCTCCCATGCTCCATTGCCAATCTGTCTGGCACTCCTGTCAGGACAGAGCTGGCCCAGGGCACCCTGAAGACATCCCAGAGAAAGCCTTTGAGGAGGCAGTGGAATTACTTGGAGGGGGAAGGAAGGAATTACTTGAAAGGAAGAAGCCTGGAGGCTGCAGAAAGCTGCTGGAGGTCCCTCCTGGTGAGGCCACCTTCACAGCTTATCTGGTGGTCTGAATCCTGCCTCAGCCTTTGGGAACAGATGCCAGGTCCTCAGAAGATGAGAAGATCTCCTGGAGGTACCCGAGGTTACCAGGGCTTTTCTTCTGGATAGCAGTGGCAAGGGAAGCAAATGCCTTCCCCAGGAGTCTCACAGAGCTTGGAGTCCTCATCCCCTGCAGAGCCAGGGGCAGCAACTCTAAGCTCTGGGATGCATGGATGATGCAAGGGGTCTCAGTGCTTTGGAGTACCCATTGGGGTCCTGCCAGGTGAAGGAAGGGTTCTGGCTCCCCAGGTCAGGCCAGGAGCATTTTGCCACTCTTGGCAGTCCCTGGGATGGCTCCAGGCAGAGGCAGAAGAGGGGTTTGGCTGCTTCTGGGAGGCAGGAGCAGCCTGGGGCTGGGGAAGCAGGGCATGCTCACATGCTCAGGGAACAGCTGATCGCCAGGTCTGGGGTCAGGAAGGAATTTTCCCCTGGGGTAGATTGGCAATGGTCCCCAGGGGTTTTTTGCCTTCCTCTGCAGCATCGAGCATGCCCACTTGTGAGGGCTCCCCGAGTCCCTTTTGGGGGGATAACTGCCTGCTGCTCATGGCAGAAGATGACCTCTGATGCCCTGCACCTGGGGGGAGGGAGGAAGGCTTTTTGTTTTGTTTTGGTTTTTTCCCCTAGGGTGCCCTGGGCAAATGTCCCTTGGGTTGTTGGGTTTTTTGCCTTCCTCTGCGGCACTGAGCAGGGCCCCTTGCCCAGGGCTCCTTTGGGCCATTTTGGCAAGGTGCCTGCTGCTCATGCTCCAAAACCAAGTGGGGGAAGAAACTCTCTGCCCCCAGGGCAGAGAACTCTTCTGGTCCTGACACTGAGTGGGAGCATTTTATCCATGCTAAACCTCATGCTGATCTGCTGATACCTCTTGTGAAACCAAGATCTGTGCAGGAAAAGCACTGCAAGATCCAGGGACAATGTAGTCCAGGAGTGCTTATGGGACAGTCACCTTCCCTTCTTGCCTGAGGAGTGTGATTGGACTTGGCTGCTGCAGTCCCTGAGGTGTTCTGCAGGGATCTGTCACTGCTTCCCAGCTGCACATCCCCTCCCAGGGGTGGCAAAGGACTCTGTCACCCTGGTGTCCATCTGTGGGAGGCTCCTGGAGAGTGCATGACCCTGTCTCTGTCAGGCCCCTTGCAGTATGCATGGGACAAGAGAGTGAAGATTGGTTTTGTGGGTTTAGGGAGACTTTGAGGGGAGTGTGGTCAGGTGCTGGTGTGACACAGGGAGGGTGCTGGGAGCAGGGAATGGCTCTGCTCCTACTTGCAGAACAGAGATGGGCTCATGGGTTGGTTTTTCTTTTCTTGCTACACCACACTTATTTTTCATCTTCTTATTCCTGCATTCTGCCCCCTGAGCCTTCCATACACTAATGCCTCTTGCACAGCAGTAAATAATGGGCTGGGAAGCACAGGGATATTTTTTTATCAAATATGTTTGGAAAGTATCTCTGATACATTTGTTATGTTCTCATACCTGCCTTCAGCTCCCCAAACTCATCAGGAAATATTCCATTTGGAAATGTTCTGGAGCTGGCAGCGATTTCTTCCTTTTCTGACCCATTCCTAGTGCAAGCTGCAGTGGAAATGGAAACTCTGCTGCTCTGAGCTGTGCTTGTGACAAACTCTCCAGCACCCCTGCGAGGAAATTTGTCTTGGCTTGATGAGTTTTAGAATTTGGTTTTCAGTGGTTTAGAATTTCTGACCCTCCAGTGCACCTGAGCTTCTGCAGCACAGAAAAAAAGAAAAAAAAACAACATTTGATGCTTCTCCTCACCTCACAGAAAGATTTTTGGTTGAATTTCACTAGGAAGGTTTAGACATGAATATTGAAGGTATAAAGAGAATAAAATACTCTTGAATATTATTTTGAACAAGCTCTGCATGTCCCTAGATCTGGGCTTCAGAGCTTTTCCATTTACTTACCAATCATTTGTGGAAGAAGGGGTTTTGTTCACAAGTGCTGGCAAGAGGAAGGTTCCTGAATACCTGGAGCTGGGCTGCATCCCTGGGAGCAGGATGAGTACCCTGCTTAGCACACCAGCCAGGAGCAAGCTGCTTCCATCTTTTTGTTGGCAGATAGTCTGCAAATGATAAAAGTGACCAGGCAGGTCCTGCAGAGCGTGGTGGGCTCTCAGCTTAAGCACAAGAAGTGGGAATGAGGGTTGGTAAATGATTTTATTGGTTTTAACAGCTGAGCCCCAAGTGCACTCTCAGCCCTGGCAAGGCAGGGCAGGGCAGGATAAGGCAAAGCAGGACAGGGCAGGGCTTTTCTTTGCTGTGTGCAGACACACACCAGTTTCTGTGCCAGAAACTGGACAGATCTGGAGATGGGCAGATCTGGAGCAGATCTGGAGTCAGATCTCATTCATCCCCAGTGCCTTCCCTGGGGCTGGTACAAAAGGCAAGGAGAAAGAAACAGCTGCTGCTTTAATGGAATGATCCCACCCACAATGTCTCCTTTAACATGAAACTGTTCCTATAAGAGGTGTTTGAGGCTTTTGAATACTTACTGGCCAGGTTTAAATCTTGCTTTTAATTCTCTACCACAGCTGTCTAGACCTTAGGCAGCAGAGTGTTGCTTCCAGGGCAGGACATTATCCCTGTTGTCACCCTCTCACAGGCAAGGCAAGAGGCAGTGCTGACCCACAGGGTGTTAAACCTCTTCCCTTTGCCTGACCAGTGCACAGGACAAAGCCAAAGGCAGTGATAAAGCCCCAAGTGCATTAGCACTGGGGAGATGTGGTGGGGTAAGTACAGGATGGGCTCTTAGTGTTTGGCTGAAGTGCTGCAAATCCTGTCCTGAAAACTCAGCAGCCCAATTACTGCAGCTACAGCCCAGGGCTAATGGGGAGCTTGGGAAGTGGGGATGATGAGCAGGTTCCTAGGGGGCTAATGAGCAGACTGGTGGCTTTTCATCAAAGGCCCCTGGGGTGGTACCATGAGGAGAATGTGCAGAGTGGGAGATGTCCAAGCATAGCATTAAAATAGAGCATGGTCTGAGTGGAAGCTTGGGTTTCACACGTGGATAAAGCAGCTTAAATGTGACAGGTGCACAAGAACCTCTATGTTCTCAGAAGGGGCTGTATTTGCATTATACAAAGCCCAAGGAATAGATTAAATGTATATTTAGGAGAACCATTTTAGACTTGAAGCTTCTGGATGGCTGGCTCAAAATACCTTTTGTTCCAGATAGAGGAGGAAGCTGCCAAAAAAATCGGCCTTTTGGGGTTTGATTATTGAGGAAGAGCAGAGGAAAAAAAAGGGAGAAGAGGGAGCAAAAATGCAGGTGTCAGAGGTGGGAGGTGGTTTGGGAGGAGGTGCTGAGGATGGCAGAGGAGATGGGCAGGAGCTGAAGAGGACTTCAGGGAGAGGCTGGCGATGGCAATAAGGATCTGATGCAAGTGGAGCTGGAGCCATTAATCAGATATTTATATCTGCTGTCTCCTAAACAACTGATAATCACCATCCCTCTGCACTGGAGATCCAGGAGAGTTTTAATAACTTTCCACTGCTCCTCATCATAGGTTAACTGAAGGACTTGCTGTCTGAGCATCCAAATATCTGGCTGATATATGGGTGAGCTCTCAGTACTGCTGGACTGTAGGATATTTTTTTTATTCTCAGCTTTTAATTTTTTTTAAGAATCCATGGGCTGAGAGATTAGTAAGTTAGTAAATCTGAGGTCTCAGAAGCTGGGCACTGTCTCTACACCCTGAATTCACCTCTGATTATGCATGAGGCAGCTCAGTGCAATGAACCATTTCAGTGCACACAGGAGCTGACCTGCACCTCCTCCTGCTGCCTCCCTGTGCTCCTGGCACCATGGCCCCTCAGGCTCTTTGGTATCTGTTTTCTTTGTGCCTGGCCAACAGGAGCTTCCATGGATGATAAGCTGGGATCCAAGATACCTTTCCTCCACTGGAAACTTTTTCAGCAGGTGCTAAAGTGTGTTTGGGAATCAATCATATCCCAAGAATCCGAGTCCCAGAGACTGTAACTTCACATTCTCCAGGCTGGGTAAAACAGTTGACACAATGATTTGGGAGCTAAGTCCCTGTCCCAACAGCATGTAGGATGTGAGCCTGCCCTGCACCAGGGCTAGCTCCTTGCCCAGAAGTGCTGCTGCTCTTTCTTCCTCTGCTTCAACCTCTCCCTTCCAATTTCTTGCAATGTAAGGATCCTGCTGTACAGGTTCTTTCACCCCTGAGTCATCTCTGAGCAGCCTTTCAGGCTGTGTTAGCAACCTGAGAGCATCCCCTGGCTCCCGGCTGGCAGGATGATGATGATGATGATCTTGGAGGGAGGTAGAACAGGGTAAGGGGTTTTGCAGTGTACCAGCAGCTGCTGCTAAGGTGCTAATGTGAATCCCTTGCCAGCCATAGGCTGCAGGCAGCAACTGGATCCTGCCTCTTACCATTTGGAAGAGGGAAGCTGAGTGCCTTGGAGGTAAAATTATCTGTGACTGACGTATTTTGCTTCAGCTGCCAGCGTGCTGAGTTATTTCTGTGCAAAAACTGGGATGTAATGATTCCTAATGATGCCATGTTGACTTGCTTCTTGTACTGCCAGGCAAAAAGGTACTTTCTGTAAACAGAGGAAACTAAAACCAATTAATAGCAAAAAGAGGATGACTTCTGCAAGTATAGGCCTGAATGAAGAAAGCAGAGATGTGTGTGAACACTTATTCCAATCAAAATAACCAATTTTCCAGCAAGTTTGTTTTTTTTTTAATATCCTTCTGTCCATTCCTCATCAGCATTCACAGCAGTACATACTGTTCATGAGAACTTCTGTCAGAAAAAGAGTGCATGAATATTAATAAGAATTACAAGAAATGACATGCAACTAATGTGGGAAGTCTGCACAAGAAGCACTCAGGTGCCCATCCTGCCATCTTGGTAGGTTTTGCTCAGTTTTGCAACACCTCTAATAACAAATGTGGGTGCAGATATAGTACCAGGGGACTGGTCGAGCCCTAGAGGCAATAAGTTAATATTCAAACAAAGTGAACTCTGAGAAAGGCCTTGGCTTAGGTCTGGTTTTGCCTACAACATTTTGTTCAGAAGCAAATACACATATATTGTACCAGGAAGTTAGGGTGCAGAAACATCTACTGACTTCAACAGTGTCAGGTTTTCACCTAAAACTCTTCCAGCACAACTTGTGCACTCAATTTGTGAGAGAAATGGAGCTGAATTTTAGCTGATCCTGTGACTGAGCTACAGTGCAGAGTTTTGTACTTGGGCCTGAGACTGCTGCTGCTTTCAAGTGAAAATGAACCAACACTGAGCAGGGCAAAGCAGTGACCCTCTGAGTGGAGAGACCTGTGGAATTCAGGATTGTTTTCCTGGTTTTTGGATCAGTATGTCTCTCAGCTGGCTTGGCTCCAAGATGTTCCAATTTCTGTTCCATCCCTCTCCCACATGGCCATGGAGTGACCATCCTGATGCCAACTGAGGAGCTGGCAGTGCCCCTGAACCCCCTGCTCTAACTTAGAGTATTCCACATGCATGTGGTTGCTCCTGAGCCTTTCACTAAATCTGAATTAGAGATGAATTTTAGTGAGAACTCTGCTTGAACAGCTTGGGCTGGTTGGTGAGATCCAAATCTCAGCAGTTTGGACTGGTCTATGTTGCCTGTGGAGTGCATTTTAGAAAATAATCTCATAAAGTGTTTGTTTTGTTTTGTGTTTGTTTTGTTTTGTGTTTTTATCATTGTTGGGGTTTTGGTGTTGTTTTTATTTGCTTGTTTGTTTTTAAATTATGCTTGCTTTTGACCTCAAAACTGTTTCATAATAATTTTCAAAGAGTGCTAATAGTTTATCTGCATTACTGCTTCTGCTCCATTATCAAATGGTCAACTAACTCTTCTTGTATTTTTTGAACAGATAGACTTCCAGTTTGCTGTCTTTGGGTGTGATGTAAGATCTCATTGAATAAGTTGGCTCGTAAAGTGATGATGATGATGATTATACTCCCAACCAACCTAGGAAAGGGCAAAAGTGAATTGAATGGGGTGTAAGTTCATGGGAAGACTTGGAAAGCTGTGTTTATAGGTCCTTTATATAGTGCCTTGGGGAGTAGAAGCAGGAACAGGGGCAATAAATTAGAGGTGGTTTGAGTGATGCCACCTTTTGGTACAAAATTAGGGAGAGCTGTTGCCAGTACTGACTTGGGGAGAAAAGCTTTTCCAATATCTAAGCAGCAGTGAGAAGAGATTACCTGTAGGTGCTTTTCTTTCCTCCTCTGTGCAGCCTTTCTTTCCCTCAGTTCTGTTTGCCTGTTCCTTTCCCTTGCAGTTTTCATCCCCTTGTTTGTCATGTTTGTATCTATGATGAATGTGACATGAACCTGCTCGTGGCATCCCACAGCTTGGAGAAGGGATGCTCTGATGCTGCTTTCAGGAGGAGCAGTGCCTTAAATCAAAGCCACGCAGCAGCTGAGCAGGTTGTAGAAAATTGCTTGACATGGAAAAATGACTTGTGTCAAAGTGATGCTTGTCTTCTGGCACTCTGGAGCAAGGGTGTGAGTTGAGCTGGTTTATCAGCCTCACTAATAGAAAACAGACTGGAAAAAACACAGCTTCTTCCTCCACACACCTCTCGGGGCCAGGGAAGGGGTAAAGGCAGCAGTGTGAAGCAGTTCTGTGCAGTTTTCCTTCCTGCCACTACCTGTAAAAATGCTTCTGATGAAAATTTGATGCAGCTTAACCCACAGGAGCAGGCAGACACACTATAGACAGGGCATAGGATTTTATTTTCCAGCACAGATTTTTGTACAATTGAAAGGACATGAGACCTGAGCAGAAAGCTCACTTTCCTGGAGAGGATAAGAGCTGCAGTCTGGAGGCACTGTAAGGTCATTGCCCAGTGGGATGGGAGGATGGCATGCAAAGATCTGCAGGGATTTCTACAGGAGATGGCTGTGTCCCCACAAAGTCCCCAGACACTGCTTTGTGTGGGGTCAACCCCTCATCAAAGAACTCAGTGCATGAGGTGAGGGGTGTGGGGCTCCAACCTCCCCTTGGGTGCACAGCTCCTGGTAGCCTCTGAGTGCTAAAGGTGGTTAACCTCTTGGGGGTTAATATTTTAACTGAGAAAGCTACTAATTTCTTTACTCTTTAGGCTCTAGCTTGTACCTGATAGTGAAATAGTACTATAATTCTACTTCACAATACATTCAAGAGCTGTTTTCACAACTTTGAGTGCACTTTCTTCCTGTACCTTGACTTTAAAGACAACAGTCACATGGACAAAGATGCAGAATTATGCCTTAGATATGTATTGTACATGCAGCATGTAAGTTATTGGGGGTTTGCTGTAATTATTATTTCTCTATATGTTATGAAGCCAGTATGGTTGCTTCTATCTCAGGGTAAGAGTGTAGTGAGTGAATAACTGAGAGGAAGTGACAAAGAAAACTTGGTTGATATGCAAAATGCAAGATGTCAAGAAATGACATTCTTCATCACTTGTGAGAAGACATCTAATAACTCGTAAGTGAATGTAAATGTCATATCATTCCTAAAACATTATGCATTCTTTATCAACCAGAATAATGAATGATTACAAATGTTCCAGTGCAGAAAACACCAACAAAAGTGAAGCATGAAATTAAATGGAAGGAAAAAAGCAGAAAAATAATCATAATGCTGCTATTCCTTGCTTTATTAATACTTATAATCTGGAAGGATCTCGGAGCTCTGTGGGCAGGATGCCTGCTTGCTGGCTCCAGACAAACCTGACCACACATATATAAATACTAGTGCATCATTTATGTAGAGCTGCTGGCACAGAAGAGTTGTTTTGGTTTGTTTTTTTTTTTTCCCTAATTCTTTGTGCACTTGCAAAAGGGCAGATGTAGTATTCTGAGGGAAATAAAAAAATTAAAAAAGCATTTTGAGTGTTTCTTTGCAGTTGCAAGCACCAGAAAATTACTGTTGGCAGCAACAGCATTTGTTACCACATGACTCCAGGAGCTGGTTCCTGTAATGCCTCCCTCAGTGACCAAATGGGGGATGTTCCTTTTTCTGAACATCCTACAGCTTTTCTGTGAGAGTAGGTGAAAAAGGGGACACCATAACGTCTTAGTTTTTACTTATTTCTGTCCTTGTGCATTCTGTGGCCAATCTTCTTTAAATGTTGTTGTCTCTGCTGTGCCTGAAACACATCAAGTAATATTCTGTGCCTGAAATATCCATGCCATCATTTTCACCCTTTCTTTTTCTATCCATTTCTAGTTTCCTTTGGGCATGTGGTAGAAGATACACTTGCTGTTGTTATTTCTTATATTTGGGACTTACCAAATGAGAAGCTGATGTTGTTTTTCCCCCTCCCCTCTGGTAACTTCGGAAAATGTTCATTTGCAAAATGTTTTCGTATGCATCTGAAATCTATGAAAAAAGGTGGGTTTAAAAATTATCATTCAGAAGCTTAGATTATAGAAAATATTGGGGCTATTCCCCTTCCCATAGTCTTGGTGAGCTCTGCTCCTTTTAAAAGGTAACAAAGCCAAGTGGTTGTTAGGAAAAAGTCTGTTTTTTAAAATCACATCAAGGCAAATTCGACTCTACCCAGAGGCACCATAATCCTGTCTCCTACTGACATGTTGTGGGATTCTGGTACTGAGTTGTAGGTTGTCTATAAAAAAATCTTTTCCCTTGCCAGACATTTAAAAATGAGTATTTCTTTCTGGGCAGGAGTAACGGGGCTAAGCTGGCTTCTGGGACAGAGGAAAGGGATCGTGATCCACATCATTCAGCAAAAAACCATCTAAGGCTTTACACTGACCATATGCTTCTGGAGCCTTGTTCCTCGGGGTTCTTTATTTAGAATAAGCACTACTGGGCAGATTTCCTCATAAAAAATGAACAAAGCAGTTATCTGACATCAGCACTTACTGCAGTGGCTGTTGCTGCCTTTTCACATGTGTTGTGTAATGCAGTTCCCATACAAGCAGTGAGTCAGAGACTGGAAAGGGCAGAGCTGTCCCCAGGTGGGTTTGGGAGCAGATCCCAGGCTGAGCTCAGCTTTGGCTGGGGTGGGACTGGGAGAACTGGGAATGTGTGGCCTGGCCTCTGCCTCCTCCCTGGCACTGGCATGTCACAGGCACATAAATTAAACCTGGTTCCTGGAGGAGCTTCTCCAGGATAATAATACCATTTGCTTCCAGCCCTAAAAGTTGCATCAACATGAGCAATGTAGCCCCCCCCCCCCCCCCCTCCCCTCTTGCTGACTTTGGTGCCCATGTTCTTTCTCTCTGATGCTCTTCTCCCATTTCTGGCTCTGTCAGACCTCTCCTTCTGTCTTGTGGTGCCCTCCTGGGTCATTTCTTCCTTCTTGGCTCTTTCTTTCCTCCAGATCCATGGAACCCACTGTCCTAAATCCCTTCTCCTTGAGGAGAGGAAGCTGCATTCTTCATGGTACTTTCATCGTGCCAGTTGGCTGCCACCTCTTTTTCCCCAAAGAGATGAGGAGTGTTCAAGAGCTCAGCCAAGCTGTTTGGCTTCTTGTCCCAGAGCAGGAAGAGAAGAGGTGCAGCTTGGACTGGAAGAGTATTGCAAAATATCTGGTAGCAAGCCAGAACCCAGAGGAGAAGTGGTGAAAGGGGTGGAGATAAGAGCAGGCAGCAAAAGGCAAAGGCTTTGAGGTGCAAGTGTCCTGTGGTCATGAGAAATGGTATTTTGTTATCCTCTGTGCCCCAGTCTCAGGGGTTCTCTGCAGCAACACTGGAGCAGGATGGTGTTTGTGAGGCTGTGGAAATCCAGGCCCAGATTCCTTAGGAATGGTTTCCTGGCAAAGAGAATTTCAGGAGTTCAATTTCAAAATTTCTAGGAGATTGTGTCCTTGCTCAGGAAACCCTATGGAGATATCCCTTCCCTATCATGAAATCAATCTGAAACCATTCACAATCACCCCCCAATGTTATAATATGGTAAAATAGGCAGGATTTTAACATAATTGAAGTAGAACACTGTTGGTTTGGCTCTTAGTGTCTTCTCTCTCTGCCATAGATGAGAAGCCTGGTGATTACAGCCCATGCAACTAAAGGACTCGAATCCTTCCTCTTGTTCCTTCCTTTTCTTGAGCTGAATTTAGTCTCTTTTCAGATATTTGCTCAATGGTTTGAGCATTGGCAACAGGCAGAATTTGTGTCATGGTTCCCTGCAGTGGTCTGGTGACTCACATGGCTTCGTGCCGTTCTCTCTTATCAAAGGCATTATCAGCAGCAATATTTGCAGGGGGAGATTTTTCACCTCTGCCTCCAGAGCTGCTCCAGTGATGATGTACACAAATGTTTGTGCACACAGTATTGAATTCATGGCAAGGGGCATTTTCTTTTTACTCAAGAGAGAGTGCATCCGCAGAGCAAATTCACAGCATGGATTATGGCTTTAATAAGCCAACATAATTTTTTCCAGAAGAAGCCCTGCCAAAGCATCTTGACCTTGTTTCTTCTCCTTGCTTCAGGGAGCATTTTCAACATTCCCTGCTTATACCTGCTGATAAGATGTCATAACTAATGAACAAACCTTCTGTGGAAACTCCTCAGCAGGCAACAGTGTTTACAAACAGGAATTACAATCCATGCTAAATCATTCACAATGAAATAGTTAGTACACCAAACAAAACAAATGCTTTTTACTGTTGTCTCATTAGAAATGCTGAATTGCTTCCAGCAAAGTGCTGTATGTGCACATATAAATATTAGATACCTATTTAAAAACCCTTACGGGAAATTGGACAAACCTGCAAATTAAATACATGCTGTAAATTCCATGGCAGCTCAGCAGAGGTTGCCAGAGCAGTCACTGGACACCAACATGTACTGAAGATGAGGCCTTTCTGTTAGAGACAGTGAACTTTGTGATCTGCCCTCAATTTCTCATTATGATGCTGGTCAAACCTCTTTTCAGAAGAAACTGAAAATTGCATTGATTATACAAAATGTTCATAAAGAATTTATTTGTGAGGGAGAGCTGGATGTGCTAAAACAAGGGGCTGCTGGGATTTAGCTGAAAACTGAAGGGTGAGGAAGGACGAGGGAATGGCTCAGCTCCAGCCCACAGCACTGTGTCTCCTGGGAGCTCTGCTCTGGGTATCTGTTCTCCACTTTTTCTCCTCAATTTTCCCATTTACCTGGTGTCCCCCCATGGCTGACCTCTCGGGCAGGGACTCTCCTGATGTGCTGGGGTGTAAAGGTGACAAGTGGCCCAGGCTGGGCTGTGGGAATGGTCATCCTCTGTACTGCAGCAAAGGGCATGGATGGAACCTCCCTCCTGTGAGCATTCAAGAAGGGAAAATATTTTCAAGAAAAAGGTTCTGGGTTTTTTTTCCTTCTGGAACGCAGACCATCCATGAACAACGTCTATATGGGCCCCACAGTGCAAGTTATTAGGAAACATTTTTTCACTGAGAGGGCTGTCAGGCATTGGAATGGCCCAGGACGGTGGTGGAGTCACCACTGAAAAAGCATTTGGAGCTGGTCCTTAAGGACATGGTTTAGTAGTGAGATGATGGTGTTGGTCTGAGTTTGGACTGGATGAGCTTGGAGGTCTCCTCCAACCTAAACATCCTGGGATTCTGTGAAGTAGAAGGGTCTGTCCAAGGAGCCCTCAGTCTGGAGGAAAAGGGGAGAAGTCTGTGTTTTGCTATCCCCATCCCAGGCGCTTCCACCAGGGGTTGGGATTGCTCAGAAATCCTTACTGATGGGATATATAAATGTGGGGGATGGAAAGGCCTGTCACCTGGAATGACACACCTGCAATCTGCTGGTTTGGTGGCTGTGGGAAGCCTACCCCTTGCTGGTTTATAGTGGTTTATCTCTGTAGGCTGTGTGCAGCTTCACTTCAATCAGGATCTGGTTGTGTGGGGAACTGGAGCAGAGTTTTACTCCAGCAGTTACTCCTCAAGCTGAACACTGGACTCAGGAGATCTTATTAACAACTTCTGGTTATTAAGTAGGGAAACTGAGGCCTCCACCAGTGGCATGAATGGCTGAGGGGTGTTCAGTGCCATAGACACAACTCCTGTCCCCTGCTCCTCTGCACCACGCTCAGCAAAGAGCTGGGAGCTGCTGCTGAATGGACTGTCCTTAAGGACTGAGTAACAACACAACTTGGTGTACCTAGTGTTATCTGCACTCTGAGTTTTTGGAGGGAAATTTGATGTCAGTCCTTCAGGTTGAAGTCTACCTGATACTCTTTTTTCTTTCCCCTTATGTGCTCTTTAATGAAGAGATCAGATATAAAGGTTATTTTCAGCTGATGGTTGAAGTTGATGCAAGGCAGACTACTGCATTCTCTTAATTTTTTTTTTTTAAGGGAAGCAAATACCCCAGGCCCAGGCAGTGGCTTGTCATTGTCTTGGTAAACCCTGTGGTATCTGATGTGTCACAGGTAATAAGGCTCTATAAAACCTTTGGTTTATTACAGAGGGCCCATAGCACAGGACAGGAGAAACACAGAAGCTTATCAGGGCTGGTTTTATTCCACACTATTCAGCCTCCTCTTTGTGTCATTTATGTTCTCATCCTCCTGACCCCTCCATCTCTGTCCTTCCTCCTGTGGCTCTTAGCAAACTAGGAGGTTGCACACTGATGCTGAGCTAGGTTTTGAGCTGGTGAAGGGTAAAAAGGAGTTCAGGATTTCTTTTCTGGTGGCTTCTAGTCCAGGTCTCTTTCCTTAGTCCTGCTTGAGATTTTCAGGAGATGAAAGAGATCACTACATACCCACAAAACCCCTACTCTTCTGTCAAACTTGGTTAAACCTCAGCAAGCTCTTTCAAAAAATCTTTGGAAAATAGGACTTGGAGGACCAACATAGGCAGCATAGCTATATAGATCCAGTTTTTGTAGGAAACTAGGCTAAAATTATCTTGGAGAAGTATATAGCAGTTCATCAATCCAAGGTCACTGTCCTTTCCTAAGAAGATCTGAAGAGGGTTTGATTGTGTCCTTTGGCAACAGCTGAATTCACAAAGTCTCTCCTGGTGCAGGGACCTGCTGATGACACCAAAGTGTTTTCTTTACATTCCCGTCTCCCACTCTATATTTTCTCTTCTGACTTATCCTGCCAAGGCAGCTTTTTAGACATTAGATGTGAAGTTGGACACATAAAACATTTTTTTTGGAGTAGGCAGTAAAAGTAAGTAAAATCTGTGCTGAGTGCTAGGACTCTAGGACTCTTCACTTGAGTACTAGATAAAGCATTCAGAACAAAATTGGAAAGTAGCTTTAAAAATTAAAGAATTCAAAAAGTCCTTTTTTAAGGATAAAGTGGAAAGTATTTCATTGGTTTACTCAAAGGGAAAAATGAAAAAAATACCATGAGATCATTCCCAACCACGAAGGGTGAAGAGCTATGTGAAATTCTGCTTGTAAATCTCAATTTGGTGCTAAAACCACTTTTTAATTCAGTGGGAAAAGGCTCAGGTTTTACCTGAAAGGAAGCAGGACTCTGGTTTGTTGGCTTTCTCCTTCTTCTTGGTACAGGAGAAACGTGGCTCTTGGTCAAAAACTGAGCTGAGAAGAGCATCAGAGTAAGAGCTGTGCTAAAGGTTAATAGAGAAGTGTTTAAGCTTTCTGTGCTTGGACTCAAGCCTGGAAATTGCCTCCTCATTATATGGATCATTACCAAAAGGAGGTGAGTTCCATTATGGAGATCTTCATGATTCTGTGCCATAAAAAGATAAGCAAATTCTGATAAGATTTTTTTTCTCTATGCTCCGGAACCTTTTCCTTGCAAGATTGCTTTCAGATGGTGCAAAGGCAGGCAAAACAAGACTAAAAAAAAAATAAATTTAAAACCAAGCCAAAACAAAACCTCAAACCCTATGGTTAGGTTTGTGAGTAATTCTGGTAACCAGGATATGGTATCACATGATAACACTAGATATAGTCCTTTTAATAGCACTTATTAAGAATCTCCTGTCAGATTTCTCTGATGAGCCAGGACTCATGGAAAGCTGAGTGCATCCCCAGGCTGTGCCTCAGGATCTGCAGCTTGCTAGAAGAACTGGAGGCCTTCCCAAAGAAAAAGGTTTTCTGTTTGGGAAGTGTGTCTGAGACAGCACATCTGAGCAGACACATCAGGTATAAGTGAAGGGCATCAGAGGTCTGTGCAGCATTGCTGGAAGAGGGGATCTCCATCACTTTTTCCTCCTGCTTCTGTCTGTGTGCTGCCCCTGGCAGGATCCCAACATGGGACAGGAATCTGATGTAGGGGCTGCTTGCCCTGTTTCTGCCTCACCTGTCTGCAGTTCTGAGAACATAACTGTAATTGGGAAGATGTGTTTATAACTGTTTTTTTTTTTTTTTTTTTGGGGGGGGAGCCCTTTGATATGAGCCAAATTAACTCTGATCTCCAGCTGCTGAATAAAAGACTTTTGCCTGGATCAGGTGGAAAAAATTTCCTTCAATAGCCAAGATGAAGAGTGATGGGGGATAATAATGCTTTCAGCTTCACACAGGGCTGATGGGGATAGTAATGTTACCAAAAATTAAAGGGGTAGCAACAATAAATCCTCAAAAAGCTTAGGGTAAGGAGAGCTGTCTGGACACTGGGGTGAGGTGGGGGCTTGCCCCTTTCTTGTATCAGTGGCCAGAAACTGGGCAAGCAAAGTTCACATGTGGATGTGACTGGTTGCTAAAAGATGCATGGAACTGAGCAAGTGATTTGGCTGATGCCAAATATGTAGTTTGGGTTAAGGAGTGCTTAGAGGATGGGTGTGAGTTTGCACACACATCTTTTAGTTCTCTGAATAGATGAGTGGTATAGGTATATATCTAGCAAGTTCTTTCTCTGAGCTACTTGAAATTGTTCAGTGGATGGAGCAGTCTTGTAAAAAGATGGAGATTTTTAAGGATTTCTGGAAGTGTTTCAAGAAGTGGACCCTTCAGAGCTATTTCATTTTTTAGCAGGACTGCATGTAAGCAAAGCCCTGCTCTCACTGGCATGCTACCATTGCCTTCCCAAGCAGAATTAAATTGGACAAGACTCTCATATGGAATGGAAATGAGTACAAGGGAAACAGTCATCAGACACTAATCACAGAGGAATGTTTAAAGAGATCAGATGAAGTCTGGCCTTAAGAAAGAAAGTTTTATTTAGCCTTGGTTTTACTTGACCAAGACTAAGTGTTTCTTTCTACTTACCTTAGTATCAAATAATCATTTTTTTAAAGGAAAATTCTTCTAATGAGCAAAGAAGGATGCTTCATAGTGGGAGGTGGACTCATGTGTAGACTGTATATTAGCAATAAGAATATTTTGAGGCTAAGAATATGTTGCTGCAATTGAGAAATGCCTGCTTAGTGATTTCACTTAGTGTACTACTATATAACAATTCCTTTGCGAAAGAATTGGCTCTCATTCAGATCTGCAAATGAGTATGAGATCAGTGAAGCAAGAGATGTTATTCCTCCCAGCTTGGTGAGTTCACTCCTGCTAGCAGGTATGTGGTTCAGTTCACATCCAGTTAATTAGGGCACAGATGTTAGGAAAAGGGAAGTTGTTTGCAGGACAGAAGGAATTGATTAAGAACAAGAAAATTAAGGTTATCAAGTAAGGTGGGCTAAATCAAAAGCTTTAGCAAAGCCTCTGTACATTAGCACTGGGGATACTCATAAGCTCAGCTCTTAACCATGTCCTGGCTTTTTACTTGTGGAAACTGATGAGGTTTTGAGAAAACAACTCAAAAGGGCAGGCACTCGGGGTCACAGTATGGGTGAACTGATTCCAACTGAGGCACAGGGACCTTATTTGAAAAACTTGTATTCAGTGCTGCAGACCTTGATTCCCCTGGAGGGAGTTCTCAGTTATCAGAGGTGTCTCCTCCAGGTCTGTTCCTCTAGTGCTCTGCTGGGCAAGGACAAAAGACATCAGCATGGACATGTGCCTTTGAAACACCAGACAAAGAGCTCAGTTTGCCATTCTTCTGGAGAACCATCTCAGGATTTAAGCCTTGCTTGTAGTAAGCCTCCAACCAATTAAGCTACCATCAGGTTTTTAATTGCCTTGGTTAATCTGATGCAGACCTCAGTGTGCATACTCATAAATCAACTAAATGCAAGTGCAATTTGCATGAAAGCAGCACAATTATTGCCCTCCCCCCCAAAAAAAGAAGCACTTCACCAGCCTTGCTTTTAAACTAGAACAAGAATCAAGATGAAACAATTCTCAGTGAGTCTTTGCAGATTCCCTGGGTCTGGCCCATTGCTCCAAGCACCCCACTGTGTCCCACCTTGTTTTAACCCACCACAAGCTATGTATGATAAGGTGTTAATCCCTTCTGGTGTGACCATGTCAGCTTGGCCTTGGGCAGAGCCAGCTGCAGGTTACCTTTCTTCCCCAAATCCTAGTGCTTTCGCCTCAAGTCTCTTGCAAATCCAGCTTTGATTCAGTGTATTTAGCCTCATGAGATTTTCTGGGTGGAAAGGGGGAAAACAAGCCTTTCTGCTCTCTGCCACACTCCAGGAACTTAACCCTTTGTCCTAGGACACTCTGTCATTAGTAAATCATTGAATCCCTGCACAGAATCTCCCTTCCAGCCCATCTACTCTGTCTTCTTATGGCTCCCTGGGGAGAGAAGCAAATGCTTCAAAATTCAGAACAAAGCTGTGATTATTCCTGGAAAGAAGGAAAAAAGGACACTTGTTTGCTTCTCCTCCCACTGGCAGAGGTTCCACATGGCCAACCAAAGCACGGGGTACACTGGGTGAAATACCCTGTCCCAACCCCCCTGGGTCTCGCTCTACTCCAGTTTTTGTTGTTTAGTTCTCAGGATTTGGTTCTTAATGAGCCAGAGCAACCTGGGAAGAATAAGCACAGCCACAACAAATTATTAACCCTTGAAACTGTGCTTTGCAGTGCCCAGCTGCCCACTGGGGCCCAGCACTGCTGGAGTTTGGCAGGGAGCAGAGAGGACCAAGGGGAAAGGCAGCACTGCCCATCCATCCATCCCTCCTGCTGATGTAGGCAAGAAACCAGGGGAAAGGAAATTTTGTCCTGAAAAGTCATGGAAATTTCTTAGGGGAACCTAGCTGTCCAGCAGGGAGGAATCTCAGCATCTTACAGCACTGCAATCTATTGCTGTCTGGTTTTTGTCAAGAGCTTCTTTTGTCTCTCCTCCTTGTTAAATAATCGCTGTGGGAAAGGACACTGAGTACCCAGGGAGCTTGTATCCACCCGGATCACGGGGACTGGAATTCCTACAGCTCTGGACCACCTGTAATGTTCTTGTGATGCTCATCTGTGGGGCTGAAGAACCCCTCTAATACCTGGCTGGGGTGCTAGGAAAAAAACCCTCTCTGTATGTGCTGGAGAGGACATCCTGGGCTGTGCAGCTGTCATAGGAAGCACAAAAGGAGTTACCTTGAATGAACTGAGGTGTTGTGAGAGCTGTGTGTAAGCTAGGAATACATGTGAGTGGTTGTAGGAGCAGTCTTACCAACACTTGTAACTTGTTGGTACTTGTAACTAGAGCAAGCTTCCTTGAAACACCCATGCTGGAAAGGACAGACAGGATAATCAAAGTAAATTTAGTTTTACATGTCAGATGCTTTGATTAAGAGACACTGCCTTGAGAGATGATTTGGATTTTGGAACCTACTGAGTATCCTGGAGGCGGTAGATGAGCTCTTGCAGGATGTGCCAAATTTTCTCTGCTGGGTTTTGGGTGGGAGCTGGTGAGTAAGGATGCACTGGAGGAGGGTGCCAGACTCATCAGCTGTGTCAGCCAGCAGAAGCAGGAATTGATAGATAGAAACTTCAGATAGAATATGCAGAAGATTAAGGATATTAATTAATTACCGCCTTCTGAGTGAGTTTTAAACTTCTATGAAATGTCACTTCATTTTCCACCCCATGCTTTACCTTCTGAGTCTTCTGGCAGCTCTTTTCCCAGACTGCAGTTATTTTCAGCTGGAGGTCTACCTGCACTTGGAGAAGGGGAAAAAATCCATTCATGGGAGGGCAGCAAAGGTTTGCCAGAGTGAGGGTGGAGATTGACTTGTGCTGGGACAGAAGGAAAGGAAGAAAAAGAAAATGATTCTTGAGTCTTGAAGAAAATGAAGTCTGTGAATTGCAGGAGGTCCTTCATTTACACAGAAAACCCCTATGAGAAGCCAGCAGATGAAAGCAGACACAGTTGTGCAGACATGTAACTTAGAGACTTTATCACAAAGCCAACAAACCAGTGTCTTTTTTTATTGAGATCATATTTGTTTTTTTTTTTTTCTTTCCTTCTCCCACCCTTTTTCTTAATTGGATGTCAGCCACATGGCAAGGTTATCCTGTTAGACAAGCTGGGCAATGACAATGGAAGGATTATAATTAAGTGAGTGCCTGGACATGCAGCCAGCGCAATTACTGTGCTGTTGCTACACTGGATGATGTGATAAAGCAGCTCATAAAAATGCTGTAAAGAATATAAATCATGGGGCATGTATACAGTTGGGGAAGAAAATGTTTCCCCCTTTGCTAATACCCAGCTTGTGCTGGATAACCCCAGTGGAAGAGATGTGTTCTTTCACTGACAGCTCTAGTCACCAGCAGAACTGCTTGGGTTTTTATTCCAAGCTTCATTGGATGGTGCTGCAAATTTTAGTTATTTCCTCTCAGTTTTCTGCCATCGCTTTCCTTTGTACCTGCACTGTTGTCAGGTCTGGCCCAGTCTTACCAATGGTCATGTTTTCTGCAAGCATCCTTCACTGCTGGGCAGCATTAAACTATTCTGCTGGTTGTCCTCTTGATAAAATAAACCAAAGTAAGTCTGAACCTTCTGACTGAAGGCAGAAGGCCCAGGAAACTCCCATGAAAGACCTATTTACACAAAGCACTGAGTAACAGCACATACCTCTGATTTTTAGTCTTTTATTCTTCAGGTGAATGGTGAGTTTGAGGTTTGTGCTTGTCAAAATCGACCTTGAGTCAAAAAATTTTGGCATTAGGTTAAAAAAAAAGAAACTGGTCCATTAGTCAGTTCCTTGCCCTTGCACACTTTGGTTCTAGTTGAATATCTGTAAAAAGAGCAAACTCCTCAAAGCAAGGCTGCTTGGGTGTTTTCTGCATCCCAAGGCAGCTGTGCTGAAATCATAATGCTTTGCCAAATTGCTGGCTTGAGAAGATTTTTGGTTTGAGTCACCTTCTCCTTAGAGAGTTACCATTCTGATACCTTCAGAAAAATGACAAAACCTTTTTTTCCCCCCCCCATGTTTTTATTGGTATGGCTTTCTGCAGTGTCACACAAAACTACAATTTCAAATGGACATATTTATCAGTTTGAAAAACCTTTGAAATGAGTGTAAAAGAAGTTAAATTTTCTCCACTCTCTGTTTTGGGTTTTGATCTAAGCAATCTGGTAATTTGAATGATTTGAGGATACTTAAGCTTTTGAATTCTAATGTGCTAAATTAGCAGCCCTTGAAGTCCTCTTGGTATCTCAGATCTGCTCCCAGCACCGCCAGTACCTTAATTCCTCTCTCCAGGCTAATCAAGGACAGTCTGAGTGAGAAAATGTCCAAAGCACAGAATCTCCAAACTACAACGTGCTCCTCCTGACCAACAAACACCACAGCATCAGGTCCTGGAGTCTTCTGGCTGAACTACTCATTGCATTGGACTGAAATAGAAAGAAAGGGGTTTCTGCCAAGGCTGTGCTGGTACAAATTCTGAAATGCGGAGCTGGTGAACTTGATTTACTGTCCCAGTAGCTGGGAATTAGCATGGCTGTTTGTAAACGTGGTGCTGCCTACTCTGGCCTCCTGGGAGTCTCACCAGTTTAATCTTGCCCAGCCATTAGCAGTTCCTCTGGCTCTGGGGTTACCCAAGGTGTGTTTTGGGAGCCCCATCTGAGCTGGCTCCTGGAAGCTGAGTGTCCTGGGCAACATCTCAGAGCCCCACCTGGGCTGGCCAGGGATGCAGTGGAGGTTCTCTTGTGATAAGGGGTTGTCAAAGGGTACCAGTGGGTCCTTTGTGAGAAGGGCTTTGCCACTGGTTGTCTCACGTTGGAATTTTTCTTTCTGTAAATTCTCATCACATTCAGTCCTACAAAAGGCAGAGGACTGTGGAGAAGACAGGGTTTTATTATTACTCATTATAAACTCACTCTTTTAGAAAAGGCAGGGCAAGAGGCTGATGCTTGACATTTCAGTCAACTCCTGAATTTCATGTTTTAAAACCTACTGAGGAGTCTGCTGTACTGACTGGCAGAAGCAGGCGAGCATCTTGCTCATCAAAAGTTTGGAACAGAGGGGAATTGGAACTCCTTCAGTGCTGCTCCTGCTGGGCCTCTGCTGGGTCTCTCAGGAACCAAATACATCTGTAGGTGCTGGGAAGGATTTTCAGGTCTCTTCTGTAAGCGAAGGGATTTGGGCACAAAGGCAGAACACAAGGGACACTCCTGGAGAAGTGGCTTCCTCAGGACCATAGCTGGGGGGAGTGCTTGGGCATATCCAAGGGTCTCAAGGGCTGCCAGGCCTGGGGAACAATTCTGGGTTCAGGGCTGCCCATCTCTGTGCTGCTGCCTGGTGGAAGGATTCAGGAACTTGTCCCTGCATAGAATAATTTTGGTTGTAAAAGACCTTTAAGGTCATCAAGTCCAATCATTAAGCCAACACTGCCAGGTTCACTACTAAGCTCCATTTCTACACATCGTTTAAATCTCTCCAGGGACGATGACTACACCTGGGAAGCCCAAATCAGAAAAGGTTGTCCTCATGCAGCAGTCATGGGGTCCCTTCCCAACCCTGGAGAAGTTTTCTTCTGTCTCCACTGCTGCTGGGATCCAAGTGCCCACAGCAACAACCATATAGCTATGGAGGTTTTTAAAGTTTCTATCCTGCCCTCCATACATGGAAGGAAATGAATGTCCCATACATGGATGGGACAGAGAAACCAAAGGATTTTCAGAGCCCACCACAGCCACCCTCCTGCACCCCAGGCTCAGCAGCTGCTGCCTTTGCATCTCAGCATCCTCACTTCCCACTCCCAGCCCTCCTCCTCTGGCAGGGGCTGTTTCTGCTGCCCCTGATCCCTGATCCCTCTCTTCTGCTGTGGCTGTGCCAGGTGGGTGAGGTTGCTGGGTGCATGAGCCCTGTGCTGAGGTGCTGGGGCAGGAGGACACTTCCAGGCTGAGCAGGGCTCCTGGGGACTTGTCCTCAGCAACACCCTCATTCCCTCCATTGATTTCTCAGCTCCTGAAACAGATGAGCACCCACTCTTCCCTTCTGAGCTGGAGCAAAAATAGTCCAGTTACATTTCTGTAATGACTTTGAAAGGGAAAGCTGTTAACTGAGGCTGTAGCCAGCAAACACTGCCCAGCAAAGCTGCTTGCTGCAGGAGTACCTGGCTCTTTAGGGCATATCCCAAAGCAAATGTGTGAAATCCAGCCTTTGTAGCAGTGTCACTGTTTCTGTTCATCTTGCTCTTGCAGAGCATGCTCATTCAGTCTTGGCAATGTGATTTTGTACAAACTCCACCTTTTTCTTTTCATGTCCCCTTCCCTCCAAGTCAAGCTTAGGTTTTGTTTTGTTTGTTGTTTTGTTATTTTGTTTTTTTAACTCGTTTTATGGCTTCAGGACATTGAAGGAAGGCAGATGCTATGTGGGATCTTTTCCCTTGGCTGGGAACTCAGATAGCCTCAGTCAGCCCATGTGGCAACAGAGAGGGCTGTGATGGGCTCGGATGCTGCCTCTGTTCAGTGGAAAGTTTGAATCCTTCCCCAGCACCATCTCTCTCTCCTGTGTTTTCTCCCGTCTGTGATGGGACAGATGTCACTCCATGTCTGGCCTCTGCACTGGTCTCCTCTGGAGGAGTTATGCCTGGTCTAAGTGTGCTATATGCAACAGAAGAACCACACTGTGATTTCTTTGCCTATTAGGGCACATTTCCAGAACTTGTCTTCTCCCAGCAGTTGTGTTTGTTGAGCTCTGCTGTAGGTGATGAGAGAATTCTGCCCTACCCCCTGGGATGTATCCCCACTTACACCAGTGCCTTTATGCACTGTCCCCTCCTCAGGATGCCTTCTGGCATCTCTGTTCCCCTCATTTGCAGTCGTGGGAAGATGCCTGGATGTCAATAAGCTGCCATGGTGATGGAGTGCAGCACCAGCTGGGGTGTGCACAGCAGACAAAGAGGGTTCCTGAAAGCTCTGCAGAACACATCCGTCACCTCTCTCCTCTGCCAGCCCTGACATCTGTCCTGGGTTTTCAAGTCAGGGACTGACTCTGCTAAATGACTTGCAGGCCACTGCAGAATGCTAACTGCTTCAAAAAAGAAAGCAGCAGCAGAAAGCCCACTTTAGACTTCCCTTTTCTTAAAAACAAGCTAGGTGGCAATGCTGAAATCAACTTTGTTAATGGACATGCACAGGGTAACTGAGCAAATCCCATTCTTTCTTACAGAATGCTGCTCACAAATAATTTGCTTAATGGTTACAGCTGAAGAATCTGTCCTGGGCTAAGGAAGCAACTTTAAAAGGTGGGTCACAAGTTAGTACAAGCAATAAAGGAACAGAAGAATTGCCAGGCTATCAGACCCTTCCTGCTTAGATTTATGTTGTGATTTAAAACCAAAAGAAGCTGTTTCAAAGTGAAGTATGAGAATTTAATGGCAGCAGTTATGGAAGAACTCGCCCACACTTTACATCTTCCCTATCTTTAATGATTAACAATTAGTTTCAGGCCTGATGAAGGAAGCTGAATACCTCTTCCACAATGCTGTTGTTGTAATTGATATCTCTGAGTGTTCTCTATTAAGGTGTCAAGACTGGTCTGAAATCTTCAAGTTTCTCCAGTCTTGGAGAGCATTGATTGTGCTTGAACTCACTGGGGACCAGAGCTTCTGGGTACCTTTTGCATCCTTTAGCATTCCCAACTTTGTCTGTTTTCTTTCATGTTAATTGGCAGAGCTCCTTAATTTCCCTACTTTACTGGCCCCTGCCCACTCCTTGCTTTAAATAAAAAACAAATTACAATTAAATTATTTGTGTCTCTTTTTGAGTAGCGATCCTGCTTATTTTCATTTACTCTTTATTTTTACATTGAGCTCTAGTTTCTCTGGGTTATCCAGCTGTGAAGTAGCAGGAGAGGAGTGGAAGAGGACCAGCAGCAGATTCATTTTGAAGCCCCAACCCAACCTGCAGAACTTTGTACACAGAAGATACGAATTATTTAAGTTGTGCTTCATCAGCTTATTTTAAAAGATTGCTTCTTTGAAAGTAGCCTGTCCAAAAGTGAGGAGGAAGAGTCCCAGCCTTTTGCAGAAGACACTGGACAGATGTTTCCTGGCAGTCTGTGCTCTGGAAAGTACCAGGCCTGAACTGCAAATGTGGGTTTCAGTGGGTACAAGGCCGGCTATGCTTAAAAGGGATTTATTTTATCTTCCCAGGAACAAGCTTTCCAACCTGGGCATAAATAGGGGTTGGGCAGAACAACTTTTGCCTCTGGCTGCTAAGGTACCTCCCTCCCCAACAACAAAACTGCTCTCAGTGCTCTGATTTTTCTTTAAACCACATCCAGTTCTGCCTGTTGTGCAAGGAGAAAATGGAAAGGCAGAAGGAATAAGCACTGGTGTCCTGCTGTGCTCATCTCAGCCTGAGAGAAGGGGGTTCTGCCACTTTGCTCTGGGATGATCTGACCTGGAACGCTGCATCCAGCTCTGGAGCCCTCAGCACGGGAAGGACAGGGACCTGATGGACAGGTCCAGAGGAGGGACATGAAAATAATCAGGGGCTGGAACACCTCTCCTAGGAAGAGAGGCTGAGGGAGCTGGGGGTGTTCAGCCTGGAGAAGAGAAGGCTCTGAGTGACCTTCCAGTGTCTGAAGGGGCTGCAGGAAGGCTGAGAGGGACTGTGTGCAAGGGCCTGGAGTGATGGGATGAGGGGCAATGGCTTTAAATTAGAGAAGAGCAGATTTGGATTGGATGAGAGGAAAAACTTATTTACCTTGAGGGCAATGGAACAATGGCACAGGGTGCCCAGGGAGGGGGTTGAGCCCTCATCCCTGGAGATGTTCAAGGTGAGGCTTGAGGAGGCTCTGAGCACCCTGATCTGGGTGAGGGTGTCCCTGATACTGCAGGGCTTGGACTGGGTGACCTTGAGAGGTCCCTTCCTATTCAAATTATTCTATATTGAGTGCTATGGGTTGGTATGGGAAGTCAGCTGAGAATGGATTTGGCCCAAGCCAAAAACTCCTGAGATTTCTTCGGTTCCATCTCTTTTTTGTGATACAGAAGAAGAAAGCCTAAGGCTCCCTTCCTGTGTATATGCGGGTCTAGAGCAGCTGCAAAAAAATCTTTTGTTTGTTTGTTTTAAAGAATCTCTTTAGTGTTGAATATTCACACATCATCAAAATATCAAATCTATTCTTCTTTCCCAAGTTCAAAGCCTTGGACATCCTGAGTTGAAGGTTCACACAGAGGTGCTATCAGTTGAGAGAAGAGAGTGTCCTGAGGTCAATCCTTAGTGCTTCACTGGTTTTTAACTTGTTCCTGTGTTGGGAAACAGCAAAGACAAGTATTTGCTTTCCATTTCCCAGCTCTCTCAAGACTGATTAACCTGCTGCCCATTCCCTTTCTAAGGGAAATTCATGCTGTTCTCTTTCTGTAGGACTAGGGAAAAAACAAAAAAAAAATCATTCCCATTACTGCTCTGTGAATCTCTGCCAAGCCTGGGCTGGCTGTTCTGCAGGGCTTGGTGGGCAGCAGGCAGAGCCCAGGGAGGTTAAAACACGGTTTTGCATAGATTTGAATATTACTGCTTAGTAATATTTGCTGTTCATTAGATACACTAAATTGCTATTATGGCCAGAGCCAAAAAATATGAAATGTTTAAATAAAACTTGTCATGTAGAAATAATACATCTATGGTATGCAGCATATAAATGACTCCTTTTAAAGCTGTATCTTAAATATGACTCTCCACTGGGCAGCCACATTCAAATTAAAGCATTAACATCCCCCAAGCTTGGCATGGCAGGGCTCTGAGCAGGGGTTGACATCTGTTGCAGGGCCCAGAGCTTTATAATATGAGAATTAAAGATGAAGCTTTAATGATGAAGCTGGGCTGGGATTCTCCAGCATTTGCTTGGTCCAAAGCTCAACATCCTGTCTGTAAATACCAGCCCTTTCTTAAGTGCTCCTGTTGATCTCTTGCATCCTCCACAGCAAGCAAAGTGGTGTGGGCGAGATTCCACCGTGCTCAGCAGATGCTTTCTGCTTTGTTAAAATCTGTTAAATTTATACCCATTCTTCCAACATGCTCATTCTTTGGTGAGGAAGAGAAGGAAACACAAATCTCTTTTTCATAATCATCTTTGCTAGTCATAGGGCAGTTGGAATAATGTGTTCTCTTTCAAATGAAAACAAAGGCATAAAAATAGAGCTTCAGAACACAGAACAGCAACAAGAAGATCTTTAAATAAGCCCCCTCAGAATACTGTCTTTTCAAAATTACTGCTTCAAATAGATTTGCCCCCTTGCCTCCAAAAGATCCTTTTATCAGGTCCAAATCTAAAGGCCATTGAGCCAGAAAACACTTACTGATGTTTTTCTAACAGTACCTTAGCCAAACCCAAACATCTGTATGTGCACACATGTCCAGTATCCTTTGCACTTTTCACTGGGTGCAGTTGTCTTCATTCCTGGGCATTGCTGTTCAATCACTGCTGCATTTCCCTCCAGGGGAGGCTGCATTTTGTTGAGAGATGAAGTGATTCCAACCAGTCCCTTGTCCACTGCAGTAACTCGTTTTCTTTAGGGAAAGCCCCTTAGCTAGGATGGGAACTTTTAAACCCAAACAAAATGGTACCAAACTTGCTTGTGGATGAAATAGGAGGAAAACCTTGGGGCTAAATGGATGTGATGAAATTAATATATTTTCTGGACAATATACCTTGTTCCCCCACACACTGGGTGAGGATGTGGGTCACCAGAACAGGCAGAGTGGTTGCTGAGAACTTCAGATTAGGAGTCCTCGTGGTTGTCAAGAAGCAGAGCAAATATCCTTGGGATGCAGCCTTCAGGAAGGCAAATCCCTCAGAGTTCCTGGCCTGGGAGTTGGGTACCTGAGCTGCACCAGGCTGTGCCCTTGGTTCAGCACAAACACCCTGGTTTGTGCCCTCTGCCCTGCAGGTACTGAATTACCATGGCCATGTTAGTGCTTGTCCAGTGATGACTCTGAAATCTTCTCTGCAATTCTTTTATGCTCAAGGAAAAACCTGGATCTGAGCAATAGAATAGGTCAGAGAAATAAAAGCCTTGCCAGGCTGGCAGCTAGAATTTCATACTCGAGCAGATTGTTGCTGCCATCCCAGCACCTCCATCACGGGCTGGCTTAGACACCAGTGCTGAAGCTCAGCAAAATCTAGCATTTGGTTTCTGGCTTTTCTATAAATTCACTGTAAGAATTTAGGCAACTCACTTAATTTCCCTGAGTGTGATCCAAAACCGAGGGAAGTCAAGGAGACCCTTTCCTGGAACTTAAATATACTTTAAACAGGCTCTTTATGGCTCTGCTTCTAGTCTATAAAAAGCTAAATGTTCTCTCTCTCTTGTACATTGGTTGTAAACTCTGTGTGGCAGGGTTTGTTTCTTACTGTTAGCACAACAGAGCCCTGGTTGTGGTTGGCATTCTGTAATTTAAGGTGAAGACAACCTGTGAGCACCCCACAAACAGGAACTCAGCTGCCTGGTATGCATCATGCTTCCAAATTTGATGCTACATGGGTATGGGGAAAAGTCAAGCTGCTTCCCTCTGTCTGGAAAACCAAATCAGACAAAAATTAAAAGCGAGGAGGAAGGAGTTAGGCTTCTTTATGGCTGTGATTTGGCTTCTGCTCCTGGGTGCTACCACCCACCCCCCGAGAGGGCTGCAGTCAGTCTGGTTGTAGGGCACTGAGCAAAGACATCAGTGTGCCTTAACCAGAAAGGATTCCTGCAGGCACCTCCAGGGCTGTGCAGGGCCTTTTCTTACATAAACAGCATGAGAGGGCTTAGTACAGCATCCCTCCTGCCAGAGCTGGATTCCTTTGCTGCTGCTCACCATTGGGGATGAGATGCTGAGACTGTTTGGAACTTCTGAGAAACTGAGCAGAAACTCTCCCTCTCTCTGCTTTCCTCCTTTCCTTTCCCTCTTCTGCAGGAATCTACAATCAAAAATGTCTTCTGACACCTCCTGCACAGCCTGAGGAGCAGAGCTGAACCCAGAGGTCTGCTTTGCATGCCTGCACTGCTCAGAAATGTCACGTTGGGGACAGCCAAGGGATACTCACTCCCAGCAAGCCACAGGACATCAGCTGCAAGCCAAGCAGGTTAGAATTCAAGTCACCAATTATACCAATTATCTTTATGACCTAACATAAAGGAGACCATGACCATGCTGCTTCTAAGAGGAGGCTGCAGCTGTGAAGCTAAGGGGATGCTGGTGTCTCAGGCTGGCTGGAGCTTCAATTGGCCATGGATGGATTTAGGTCCAGGTGCTGGGAACAGTGCTGTTATCTGGGATAGAGCAGGAGGACAGGAGTAGCTCTGGGATGGATTTGAGGAGGTTTGGATGATAAATTTTGTTTTGGTGTGCCTCTCTCTTTCTTCTGGAAATTCAGTAATTCTGGACATACAGGCACAGGGCTCCCATGTTAACACACTTTGCAGGAGACACAGAAGGGATGTGAAGCCATCTGGTCATATACCCTTACTACAAAAGTCTTCAGGTCACCTGCTCTGGCCAAGAACAGGTGGTTTCTCCAAATCCTGCTACAGCTATTTATGGCTACTGTGAACTTTGCTAATTTAAAAAATGTCCATGAAAGCATTTATCCAAAATGCCTTTACGGCATGTTTTAATGAGGGAGATAAATAAATAAAATAAATGTATTTATTTTATTGAAGCTGTGCACTAGAAATCTGTTCCATGCTTGGTGGGGACTGGTTGCCCACCACTGGGATGTAAAAGAGAGGAAATGCAGTTTTCCTTGGGAGCTCTTTATTACAGAGTGAAAAAAGTCTGTGTCCAAGAATACCCACTGATTTTGAGCTCTCCAGAGAAGCTTATAGTTTAGATGGTTTTTGCTTTTGCAGCTCTCTTCTAGAGGTCAAACCTAAGGTTATACAACATCCACTGGCTTCTGAAAAGGATAGATTTAGGTTTCTTTTTGCTCATTCACAATTTCTATTCTTCCTGTGCTACCATAAGTTCCATTAACCTGGAGTTAAGCTAAGGTTATGCTGTTGGATGACCATAATAAAATGCACTACCTTGACTATTTCTTTCATGGTCCTTTAAGAGCTCTATAAAGCTGTGATTAAATGATATCTAAGTTTAGCTCCTCTGAAGCATTTTGCTGAGAGCAGAATCAAAACCTTGTCAGGACCTTTTCTTTAATATGCCTCTGTCCCAGCAAGATGCAGAGCCCAGACTTGGCAACTCTTATGCTTATTTTAAGCCATCAACAGCTGAGGTGCCAGGAGCCCCAGTGCCTGTGCTTGTAACATGATGCTCACTTCAGGAACAGCCCCAGTCTCTGCTGGTCCCAGCAGAGGCAGCAGCTGGGAGCAGAGGGAAGGCTGAGAAAGGAGCCTTGAGAGGCACAAGATGGGCTGGGTTTGGTAAAGCTGCAGGCCAGAGAAAGGGAAAAAAGGAAAGGAAAGGAAAGGGGAAAGGGAAGAAGGAAAGGGAAAGGGAAGTGTCTTTCGGCTATCCCAGTGATCCTTGTGGCTGTTTTGTGCAGAGATTGAGCTGTGTTTGCAGAACAGCAGCAAGATAAATCTTGCTCTGTTTTTATTGTGTTGCTTTGTCACTGGAGTGTTTCAGATGCCTTGCAGTTTACTGGGAGGAAAGGGTTCCCCTTGGAGCCAGCCTGTCCCTGATGTGGTGTTGCACGGCCAAGCCAGGACACTGCTCCTCTCAGCTCTGGGTGATGCTCATGGCCACCAGACTGCAGGACACTTCTGAGGTGGCACCCCATTGAATCCCAGACTGGTTTGGGTTGGAAGGGACCTTAAAGATCATTTATTTCTACCCCCTGCCATGGTCAGGGACACCTCCCAGCAGCCCAGGGTGCTCCAAGCCCCATCCAACCTGGGCTGGAACACTGCCAGGGATGGGGCAGCCACAGCTTCTTTGGGCACCCTGGGACAGGGGCTCAGGGGCTCAGCACCTTCACCTTTGTTTTCTGAAAGAGGCTCATGTCCCAGTCAGTACATCACACTTTTTCATGGAACTTGAACACAGTGGTCAAGCTGTCCCAAAAACTTCACTGCTGCTTTACTGTGACAGCAGTCAGACCTAGCAAGGAGATGAAATCCATGGTTGGAGAGGGCTGGTGGTCAACACCAGGGTCCTCAGGCTCCTGCAGTCAGAAAAGTTAAGCAAGACTTTGTCCTGGAAGTGAACAGAGTGGCTGATGTTGAGGCTGAACAAGCAGAGTTTGTTGCTGTGCTGTTATTTTAATACAGGCTGTGTAACCTCACCTCACTCTGAACTCTGAACCTTTCTGGATGGGAACAGGAATGCTGCCATAGCACCAGCCTAGATGCAAAAGGCCTTGGAAACTTCCCAGGAAGTCTGGTGAATCAAAGGTGTGCAGCTTAATAGAGAGACAGTGCTTAAAACGGCAGCAAACCAGTAAGGTCTTGGATGCAGAGTCCATATTCACTCAGATTATCCCTCACTCCGGTGGCTTCCTCAGAAGAGGCAGCTCTGTAAGAATCTCTTCATCTGGAAAAGAGAGGAGCCATCAAGTGATGCCCATAGGAGAGATCTACTCGTGTGTAGCCAAGGGCTGTGCCCCAGAAGGCCATGTCCCCAGGATGCTGGGTTTTTTGAGTCAGTCCTTGCCCAGGAAGTGAATCATCCCTGTGCTGCCTGTGATGGGCAAGGGGACCTGAAGGTACAAGAAAGAACAGTGAGTTTTGGAAAGTGAGACCCAGAGGAGTGGCAGAACAAGGCAGAGGGGACTTCACACCATGGGTCTGTCCCAAAGCAATGAGCCAGCAGGCTGCTTCCACCTCTGGATGCAGGGATTAGGAGGGGAAGGGTGAAGAGGGGAGGCCCCCCCACTCCTGCCCTTGTGCTAGGACAAACATTTCTGTCCACTTTAGTCCCAATCCTGACACTCCATCACTGCTCTTGCACCCAAGTCTTTCAGTTTCTCAGGTCCTTCTGCTTCACAGAACACATCCAGACAGGCACTCCAGATCTTCCTCTTTTCAGCAGAGCCAACAAATCCTTTGCAAGTGAGTTCTCATCCCAGAAGTGATTCCCTCCAGTCTCTGTGACAGCTCTGAAGTGTTTTAAACTGAGCAGTAGATGTTACCCACACAAGAACCTTGAAATCACAGTTACTGTGCAGGATGTAAGAGGGACCTGTCAGCTGCAGGTCATGGTCATGCCCTGCCAAAACTGTTTGAACTCAGGACTTTGTTAGCCAATACATACTCACTGGGACAGGTCACTCTTTTCACTACATTTGCTGCTTTCATGCAGCTTAAGATGGGAGGCTTGAAAGAAGCATTTCTTTATTTCCAGCCAGCCTCCTCCTGGAATACTTGACTCAGCTGTTAAAGAGACAGAAAACTCACTCAATAGAAAAGGACTTTGCCCCCTTGAAGCTTTCACCTGATGTCCTCCAAGTGCACCAGAAGATGTATCAAGGCAAAGTCTTTCATGAGAGCATCACAGAAATTAAAAGGTATAAATGTCAGCCCATCCCCAGCTCCCTGTCACTTTGCTGAGCTGCTGGTCCAGCAGACAGAAAAGAATGGTGATTTTTCTTTTCTGTCCTCCACAAGGCCCTCTTTAACAGAAACCAAACTGCTCCTTTGAAGAAATAACCAGCAGGACAAAGCTTGCTGCTTTCTGGAGTGGGGCAGGAACAACCCCAGAATCTGTTGTGTCCCAATCATGTCTAGGCACCCCTTGGTGGAATGGAGCCTGGGTCACAATTTAGACTTGAACATAGGAAGAAAAAAAGAAAGAATTGGGTCTGACTTTGCTAAAAATATGGGATAAGTCCTTACACAGGGGCTTCCTTAGTCTGCCCTGAGCTGTTCTTGCAGGATGCTGTGGTTTTCCTTGTTGTTCCCCTCCAGTCAAGAATCCTTGCCTTGCATCTGGAAATGTCATCTGCCCAAAGAATGCAGCACTGTGTGGTGGGACCTGAAACTTCATCCAGGTAGGATCTACTCATAAGACAACATTCTGATGCAAAGCAGAACCCAGCCACAGCTTAGAGAAGCTTTAAGGTCTTGGAGAGCAGCTCCTAAAATACTGCAGTTTCTCTTTCTGGAACATACTGTGTAGCTTTTAGCAAGCCAGACCCAGCCATCCACTTTCCAGAAAGTGAACAGAGGCTGAACATGGCTTAGAGCAATGATACTGGGTCTTATAAATAATGGGTGGTGAGAAGAGATGGAGCTGACATTTTGTGTCTGGATGCTCTGAGCTCTGTAAGCACCAGCTTCCAGGTGCAAAATTAGGATCCCAGAGCATATTTTCTGATTTTTATCTTTTAATGTAGGTTAAACTCTGGCTCAGGAGATCAAATTTTGATCTTAGCATTAATGCCTTGTTCACCATGAATGAGTTATCCTATTACTCCACTGCTGTACTTTGAGGACTATCACTATGTCCAGCACATTTTTCTTTCTGGTACCTCTTCCATGGCTGGAAAGTCTCAATTGAAAATCATATGTGTAAACATTTAATCATTTATCCAGTTTACAATTTGTAAAGATGAGATGGAACTCAAATAGTGCACGTAGGGTAAAAATCCTAGTACTGATTTAGCCTTATTATTACCCTGTCAGGAAAATTCATGTTCTATTTGCACAAAGCATCCATTCAGTCTCCCTGTTGGCAGAAGCAGAGAGGTGGGGAGATGGGCTGAGGTGTCCTGACAGCTGAGAAGTGGGGTGGATGCCAGCACCTGTCACTGCTGCCAGCAGAACAGGCTTCTTATTTTCTTTCTTTTTTTTTGAGACTGTCTTGCACTGGAAACCCAGACATCCCAACATCCCAATTTCCTTCCTTCCTTCCTTCCTCCCTCCCTCCCTCCCTCCCTCCCTCCCTTCCTTCCTTCCTTCCTTCCTTCCTTCCTTCCTTCCTTCCTTCCTTCCTTCCTTCCTTCCTTCCTTCCTTCCTTCCTTCCTTCCTTCCTTCCTTCCTTCCTTCCTTCCTTCCTTCCTTCCTTCCTTCCTTCCTTCCTTCCTTCCTTCCTTCCTTCCTTCCTTCCTTCCTTCCTTCCTTCCTTCCTTCCTCCCTCCCTCCCTCCCTCCCTCCCTCCCTCCCTCCCTTCCCTCCCTTCCCTCCCTTCCCTCCCTTCCCTCCCTTCCCTCCCTTCCCTCCCTTCCTTCCTCTCTTCCTCTCTTCCTCTCTTCCTCTCTTTCTTTCAAAGGGGGAAAAGAAAATGGAATTCTTTTAAAATATTATTTGGGGGTTGAATTCAGCTGGTAAGTCATTTAACATGAGCAAGAAAATGGCTCTGAGATCCAGAATGTTATCTCTAGATGGAGTGATACCTACTCCCCACCAAAATGTTTTTCACCTAGAAAGTGAATTTGTGCAGAGAATATGCACTGCAGAGCATCTGCTGTGTGCCTGGGATTGCATTGTGATAATTGAAGGAGAAATTCAAGGATGCTGAGCAGCCTGGAATGTCCTGGCTCTGAGTGCACGGGGGAGCTGAATGCACTTTCTGCACTGTTCTTTTTCCCTGGTGTTTCCAGCTTGGGCTTGGCTTTTAGACATCGCTGGTAAAACATGTTCTGCTGTTGAAAAAAAAAGTGTTGTCCCTCAAACGACCTTCTGAATGAGGTAGTAAAGTACCAATATTTGATTAAGTGTGTTCTGTTAGCTGATGGGATGGGAAAGGAGGGGGAATAGAGGAGAAGAGGGAAGGAAAGTACCTTTGGTTTGGGATTGAAGGCAACTAAAGGATTTGTACAATCTGTGGATGTCTGAGTGGTGCTGTGCCAGTGTGTCCATCTCTGTCAGCCTCCCTCGTGCACTTCTCCAAAGCCTGGTTCTGCATTCCTATCTCTCCTCCTTGGAAGAGGCCACATCTGTGCCAGTGTGATCTGAAAAATACTTGGGTTGAAAAACCTGGGACATGATTGTGAGTCATGAACTGCTCCTCTTCATTTGTCCCCATGAGGCACAGGATTTCTCTTAAAAAACAACATAAACTGAGCAATGATCATCAAAATAAAATGTATTCCAAAGGGAAAAAAAAAAAAAAAAAAAAAAAAAAAAGAGTTTCTAAAAGTTTATTCACAGGACACAGTTATTGAATCTACAGAAGAGGTAAATATGAAACCTGCTGCCTGCATTCTGTCATCACGTAAAATGAAGCAAAAGGAGTTTTCTTTTTCCACCATTCTTTGCAGTTTTATTCTAAACAGCAAACAAACAAGCACAGCAAACTCTGCTCCTGTTCCTTTCATCCTTCTGTACTTCAAGGAAGACCTCTTTGACATTTTACTTTCTGCAGATCAAATAGCAAAGATTTCCCCTTTATCTTTTGCCTTCCTTCTTCTTCCTCCTGCTCTGATGTTACAGACCCAATCCAACTCTTTTTTCCCTGAAATCTGGGAAGCAGAATGGGTTTATCTGTGTGAAGCAGGGCTGGCTTGGAGCCCTTGCAGTGATGGGGAATCCATCAGCAGGGCCAGGTGCTGGAGGTGCTACTGAGGAGGGCACGTGGCTGAGTGGCTTCACAGCGGTGGCATGAGAGCATCCCAGAACATTTCCCACAGACTGTTATGAAAATCAAATGTCCTGGAAGCAGAGTTTTACAGATCTGGGATTCACTTTTGCTTCCTTTTCAGACAACTTTGTCTTGGGAAGGGTTCCCAGGGGTGGTGTGAAAGGAGATGAAGTTTTGGAATGAATTTGCTCAGCATTTGTGGAAAAAAAAAATAAATGCAATGCCTTCCAAAGAACTTAATTTTTTGGCTTATGATGACTTGGCAATATCTATGAGCAAACCAGTCAGCTAGGGGTGGGATATGAAGCACAACTGATAGGGAAATGTTTTTTCCAGTCATTAAGGCCTAGAGAAATAAGAAATTTTGCAATGGTCATCAGTCCAGTGGCTAAAACACAGGAGACCTGGGCTAAGGTCACTGTCTATACCACAAGTCCCTTTCTTCTGAAAAGTACTTTCAGTCTCTCTTACAACTAGCATATACTTGAGATGTTCTTCTGGGATGCCCAAAGGTACAGCCTTAACCTAGTGCTTTGTAGCAGTAACTCCTGTGTTAGTAGAAGAAACAAAGAAACCTCAGCTGGATTAAGGAAGAATAATTGTGGGCAGAATGGGAATCGAATTCACATTTTCTATGCCAAGCTACTGTCAGGCTTGCTCTAGTTTTGCTAAGAGATTTCATCCTGGATGTTCACCCATGGCTGTTCACCATGGGTGTTCTGTGGAAGCTGCTCTGTTCTGTGCCAAGTTTGGGGTTAAACTTCTCAGGATCTGCTGATGAGACAACAGCTGCTGTAGAATTATCAGTCAGGTTTACACAAAATATTGGGTGTATGGACAGAGATACATCAAGTGATGTTCTTTGGTGGATCTGTCCTCAGAGGGTCTAGGTCCCAGCTTGCATCTGCCAAGGGGTTCAGCTGAGAGAGCATCATGTTTTAGGTCCTGCCAAACCTGGGTTCTTGTCCATCCCCTCTGCATGGGGTTGGTGGCTGGAGATTTCTTTGGTTGCTCATGGGGCAGTTTATTCTCACACTAGAGCCCCTTTTCTCCCCAAGGTATTGCAGGAGTCAGGTGGAGAAACTGCAATAGCATCCAGAGGGAAGAAGTGGAAACCCTTCTGCAGGCTGCCCCAAGCTCAGAGATCTTTTCAGCCTTGCTGGGAGCCTGCAGAGTGGCTTTCTTTGAGAGTCTTTGCTGTTGTCATTTGACAGATTTTCAGTTCAAAATTCTTTTATCTAGGAATTTCACCACCTCTTCCATTGAAATTGCTCCCAGTACAGACAGAGCAGGGTGGACTCTGTTTTTCTTCCATGTCTCTTGATCCTTAGGACCCACAGCATGGTTCTTGAAGGAATCCTCTCCTGCAGGAGCTAGATCTCTAAGTGAGGCTGCTCAGCTCCTTTTAGCAAGGGATTCCTCTGACCTGAGACATCTGTGGAGATCACTCCAGCATCTGCCATAGGCCCTGAACAGAAGAAATTTCTTAAGTGGGTTATGGTGAGTTCACCCAAACCCTTCAGTGCCTCCTGAAGGCACTTCTTTTCCTCCTGGATGAAGAAAAAAATCCCTGACCCCCATTCCTGACATATCTAACAAACCTGCTGTGAGAGCAGGACAAGGAACCTTCTTATTTTCAGCATAGGAGGAGATTGTAATTATGTGTCTATTGTTGTAAGGAAAAAAGAATTACTTGCTTAGAATAATAATCTTTAAGAAGGTTTAGATACAATCTCAGTCTTCCCAGAGTTGCAGTGCTGCCTTCTCAACACAGCTTTTCAGCCAGCTAATTTTAAACTTCCAGCACTTGTCAAGCCTTGGATAAGTACTAATTCTAGCTTGCATCCCAACCCAAATTCAGGAAAGGTCAGAGAAGCTTAGGGATAGGCTGAATCACTTGAGTTTTAATGGGGGAATTTATGCATAAAGTGCAGTTATAATGAAAGAATATATTAAAAGCAGATGAAGCTCAGTGTCAAACAGCCATGCATAAGGTGCAGCTTCAAAACCCAGACAGAGAGGTGGCAGCTGATGGAACTGGTGACTCCGTGTGCTCCATGGGGCTTGCTCCCTTCCCTTTAATTATCTGAAGCAGCCACAGGCTCTGCAGGAATTTCTGCCTTGCTCTTGCACTCCCTTGGCTACATCTCACCTCCACATTCTTGATGCACTGTGTGGCATGCAGAAGCCTCCAGCAGAGCCTGGATGGGCAGTCTGGGTTTTGATGGTACCAGAGGTCAAAACAAGGCTGGAGAATTTATCCCTGATGGGAAACCCCCTGCCTGGAGGGGGAGCTGGGCTGGATGAACTCTCAGGGTTTTGGAGCCCTTTTTTTTAAAGGTGTGAATCACAGTTACTGTCTTCTCAGGAGCTATTGCCTGTTTAGAAAGCTGTTCATGAAGTTCATGGGGACTTCCTGGGAATATAACCACTTCTGTACTGTAAAGCTGAAGTGCTATAAAGCAGAGAGCTCCAGATAAGGAAATACGACTGTCCTTTGTTATCTCCACTTGTCCTAACAGGTGTCCTTGGGCTTGTAATTTATGCTAGGGTAAGGTAAGAACAGTCTGAGATATCTTTAACCTCATCACAAATCTTTCCCAGCACTGAGAGATTGATTTTACTATCAATAAATGGTGAATTGTGGACCAGGTCCCTTTTCCCACCAAGTTAATTGCTCTGGAAAATGTGGTTGCTCTCCCTTGCCTGGTGGTTGCTGTCTGACAACCATGCTGCACACAATGCTCTGAAATAAAACCCAAGCAGAAATATGCAGCAAAATGTCCAATTCCCCAGAAGTTTCCTAACACTGCAAAAGATAATTTGTGTGCCTATGCTATTACAATTGTTACAGTTTTATTGCAGCTAGGCCAAAAAGTCATCTTGGAAATGAGGTGAAATTATCCTTATTTGTCACTTTTGTGGGAGGAATGAATCATTCCAGGCACTTGCCATAGGAGCCTCATTCATTCCAGTGCTTTATGCTTGTGGATATATATGGTGTGATCATGGGCCTGGTGCTCAGGCTCGTGATGGGAATGACTGTGAGGAGGTGGAGAAGCAATTGCTGAATTTGCCTCTGCTCCAACTGAAAGAGGCATTTGGGTTTGAATAGGGACTTTCTTATCACACTATCCTAATTTTTTTCTGCACCATTCTCCATCAAAATGAGGATTTCATCTCTCATCCCATCATGTCATCATAGAAATTGTCTTTTTTATTATGTTTTTGAGGAATCCTGTGGCAAAAAGAAAAAGTAATCTGAATATACAGCAATGAGGTTCCTCAGAGAAACACAGCCTGGCAGGGGTAGGAAGTCTGTGACCAGCCAAGGCTCTGGATGATCCCTGTGAGATTTGTCTTTAGGATATGATTGCTGTTGATGAGAGCTGAGTTCCCACACACCCACCCTGAAATGTGACAGGAATGCCCCTCACCCCCTCACCTTCCCGTGCTCACAGAATCTGCCTTCCCCTTTGGCCAAAAAAAAGAGACAAATGACAACAAACATATTTCTGTTAAAGGGAGAAAAGTCCAGTGGGGTGATACAAAGGATACTGATCCTCAGCACCTAAATCAGAACAAAACACTCTGTAACCCAAAGGGCTGAACCAGAAGATGCTCCTGCAGTGACCTTCATTTGATATTGAGGTGCTGGAGCAGGTCCAGAGAAGAGCAGGGAGGCTGTGAAGGGATCCAGCACAAATCCTGTGAGGAGAGGCTGAGGGAGCTGGGGGTGTTCAGCCTGGAGAAGAGGAGGCTCAGGGGAGACCTCATCACTCTCTACAGCTCCCTGAAAGGAGGCTGGAGCCAGGGGGGGGTTGGGCTCTTTTCCCAGGCAGAGACAGACAAAGAGGGAACGGGCTTAAGAATTTTTTCCTAATATCCAGAGCTGAGGCTCTGCCAGGGGAGGTTTAGGTTGGATATTAGAAAGGAATTCTTTGCAGAGAGGGTGCTCAGACATTGGAATGGGCTGCCCAGGGAGGGGGGGGATTCTCCATCCCTGGAGGTTTTTAAGCAGAGACTGAATGTGGCACTGAGTGCCATGGGCTGGGAACCACGGGGGGAGTGGATCAAGGGTTGGAGTTGAGGAGCTCAGAGGTCCTTTCCAACCCAAATGATTCTGTGATTTCCAGCTGAAGTCCTGCAGGACCGTGAGGTCCTCTTAGGCTTCATATTGGCAACACATTTCCCAAGTGTCTCGTAGCTGCTCCTCGATCCTGAGCTCCCTTTACAGCTCGGAGCAGCTCCTGCAAACCACCCCTCTCCACAGGGCAGCTTTCCCTGATCAGAGTTTCCTTTTATCTGTTGGGAGGACACATGTACTAGGGAGAATTAAACATCCGCACAGCTCACAGAACTCTCAGCTCTTTTTTTTTTTCTTTTTTTTTTTTTTTCTTCTCCCCCTGCATGTATGAGACTTTTATTCCAAGTCTCCTGTTTTTTAGGAGGTCTTCTCCTAACAGTATTCTGTTTTTAAGGCTCTGATCTTTGCACCCTAATGCTGGAAACAGGGCCACAGAGCTGCTGGGAGGGCTGGAGCAGCTCTGGAGCCAGGCTGAGAGTTGGGGGTGTTGAGGCTGGAGAAGAGAAGGCTGCAATGGGGAGAGCTTAGAGCACCTTCCAGTGCCTGAAGGGGCTGCAGGAAAGCTGGGGAGGGACTTGGGACAAGGGCCTGGAGGGATGGCATGAGGGGGAATCGTTGCTGTAACTGCAAGGAAGTGTCACAGCTGCTGTGCACAACCCCCTGCCTGGATGTGTCACTTGTCACTTGTGTTTGCAGTTGCCAGGTGAGTGCACAGAACCAGGCAGGAGAGACACAGGTGACTGCAGGAAGGGACATGGAGTTATAGGGACAACCAAGGAACACAGGAGTTTTAGATTAAGGATAAAACTCTCTCTTCTGGGACTGCTTTTCTGCAGCTTTGCTGCTGCAGAAAAATAGTAATAAACCAAAATAAAGTAATTAAATCAAAGGGACTGGAAATGAGCAGATCCTGAATCTTGAACTCCTGTAATAAATACTTGTCTCTCAGATCTGCCTTTTGTTTGCAGCAGTCAAATGCAAATGAATGCATGAAAAATTGTATTCCCAAGTGTTTTATTTCTCTTGTAGTCATTTAAATAATGACAAATTGAGCATGAAGCTGACTGGATGTTGTTGCTGTCATCAGAGAAGAAGAGTGAGTGGGCTGGGGAAGGATATCCTCCCTCCCAGCAGTTGTCCAGCTGGAAAAACTGCTCAAAGGCAGAGTGAGGACATGAAGATGTGATTGTGTGGTGCTGGCATTTGCCTCCAGTCCATACCCACCAATGTTGGATTGCACATGGTTTACCTCCTGCTAAGTCAAGCAGAATGTGCTGGCCAGGAAACAGAGTTCCTATGGCAAATAAGTGATTCCTGACCTCACAGCCATCCCTGCCCTCCTAAGGCCACGGACACTGATGGCCCTGTGTCTAACAAGCACCAAAATTAATCAGAGTCAGACCTGTGTTTTGTGGGAAAGACAGTCTCAGGAAGAGAGCAGGGGAGGAGAGAGAAAGAGGAGGTTCTTTTACCTTTTCAAATACCTGGGCATCAGCTCCTCAAGTGGTGTAAGACACTGTGAAGCATCCTCAGCACCTGGGCTGGGGCAAAGCTCCATGAAACATCCTCAGCACCTGGGCTGGGGCAAAGCTCCATGAAACATCCTCAGCACCTGGGCTCCCCCAGCAGAGCAGCAGACCTGAGCTGTCAGGTGAAAGAAGTTCAACAAGATTAGGAAAAAGAGCCAGAAGGATATTAAGGGAATTCCATGCTGATCAATATTTCTTATTTATCACCACATAAATAGTCCTGTTGAGCTGGCTAATTTCTGCTCCACCTGCCAAATAGCTCTTGTAGAAAATTAAGTCTGTATGTTATGCACGTGGCTGGCAGCCCAGCCGAACCTCTCTGTGAAAAGTGGATGTTTCCATCTCCCCTTGGTTCCTGGGAAATAAGGTTGCCTTTAGGTTAAATGCCAAGATACTGATTCAACTTGTAAAGAAAATATTCCACGTGAAGAATACTGGGGCAGCACACAGTCTGGGTAAGTTCTTATTTAAACATATAAATGAAATTCAAGTGGCTGGTTGGGGTGAGTCTCAGTCTTTGTGAATTATCTGCTTGTTGCACAGGATTTGTCACAAGAGGTTTTCTATTCCCAGTATTTTATTTCTTTGTTTTGTTTTGTTTTTGTATCAATGCTACAGCAAAAAATGCCTCAATTCTGAACAGGCAGAACTTTTCTTGACAACTTCGTGGTAGCTGTGCAAAGGCACTTCAGCTTTTCTCACTTTCTTTGCTGTTTTCTGGAGTCAAGGTGCGGTTATTTGGAAGTCTGCAATCCTGACTGATAATTAGCCCTTTTAAATCAGAACTTTTCTCTTGGAATTTTTATTTATTTGTTTGAGGGTTTTTTTTTCCCTATCCTTTAAAAGTAATGGCCTCTTGATTTTTCCACTTAGTTATGTTTGCTGAATTGCTAATCAATGGATTAGCTAAAGGGATGGAGGTAACCAGCTAGCACTGCAATTGAGAAGTTCTTGGCCTGAGTGAGCCTCACTCTTCAATACTTAATGTGAAATAATAGCATTGTCAATTGCTTTTTGCATTTAAAAAGAAAAAAATAATGGAAAATGTCTTTAAAAAGTGCATATGGTTAGAAGTGTGTGTGGTAGATATTTTGTTCTGCCTGGTCTTGACTCTGCTGCCTGGACATTACAGCAGTCTTTAAAATGTAGTAGTAGTGAAACCAATATTAGAACAGCTTTTGACTGCTCAGGGCCAGAATTTTATGGTATTTTGACAGAAAGGGACTTTTCCCTGCCCTGACTCATAGAGGAAGGGAATGCACCCCCAAGGATATTTTTTATTTCCCATCCACTGCTGTCTTCAAGGTAATTGTGAAGATGAGGTGGAGGGTTATGGATTTTTAAAACCTGTTGTCACTTCACTTCACTACTTATTGCTCAGATGAAGTTTATCTGCACAGTGGACATTGATTTCACTCTATGAAGCTGTCTGAAGGTTTAATTAATGTTATGATCAATCTGCTTTATTTATTTCTGTCAATGGCTCTTTCTATTGCTTGTGCCCCTGTTTCCCAGTGAGAGCCCTATGCAGGAACATCACCTCTGTAAAGGCTGGGATGGTGCAGCCCTCCTGATCCTTGGCACTGGGAGTTCTCCAGGGAATTCTCTGAAAAGTTAAGTGTCAGCAGCAAAAACCGTAGAGTTCATTTCAAGAACTCCATTTCTGAAACTGCTCTCAGTACTGCTATGTACTTAGGTAAATGGAAATATATACATACACACGTATATAAAACTACCTCTGTATGACCCTCCTATAGGTTCATGTCTTTGTTATTGCCTCTTCTATTTTGATCATATATTTTGGATCTGAGTCATTCAAAACCATACAGGAGATTTTTGGTGTGTCAGATGTGTTGTGGCACTTTTCCATCTTTCCCACCAGAGCTCTGGGAAAAAAAACAGAAAGCAAAGTAGGTTCTAATTTGGGGGCAAAAACTTTCATGGCAAAAAGAATCAACTTCCATTGCTTAGAGTGTTTTGCAAATCTGAGTTAGTCAAGGCAGAAATGGAGGGTAAAAAAAAAAAAATAAAATATTTGATTGGACATTTCAAGATGAGATGCCAACAATTTTAAATTCAACACTTTTTTTTTTTTTCCCTAAAAATATCCTTCAGCTTCTTTTAAGAATACTTTAAAAAGCCAGCTCTGAAAGCATCTTGATAAGGTAATAATAGAACCCCAGACTGGTTTGGGTTGGAAGGGACCTTAAAGATCATTTATTTCTACCCCTGCCATGGTCAGGGACACCTCCCCCAGCCCAGGGTGCTCCAAGCCCCATCCAACCTGGGCTGGAACACTGCCAGGGATGGGGCAGCCACAGCTTCTCTGGGCACCCTGGGACAGGGGCTCAGCACCCTCACAACAAAGAATTGCTTCCCTAAAGCTTCCCTTTTTTAGTTTGAAACCATCCCCCTCATGCCATCCCTCCAGGCCCTTGTCCCAAGTCCCTCCCCAGCTTTCCTGCAGCCCCTTCAGGCACTGGAAGGTGCTCTAAGGTCTCCCCATTGCAGCCTTCTCTTCTCCAGCCTCAACACCCCCAACTCTCAGCCTGGCTCCAGAGCTGCTCCAGGGCCCCCTCTGGACTCACTCCAACAGCTCCGTGTCCTTCTGGCCTTGGGGACCCCAGGACTGGACCCTGCCCTGGAGAGGGGGTCACACCAGAGCCTCAGAGGGTGTTGAAGCATCACCCAAATCCTTTCCCCTGATCCCCTCCCTGTTATTACTCTCTCCTGGCTGCTTTTCTGCTCCCAGCAGTTGGATGTCTCACAGCTTGGTGCTCTGGCATCTCCCTAAATATACTGGGAGTGTTCTGCAGAGTGGGTGGGGAGAGCAGCTCAGCCCCACAGGGGATGGGGTCTGTCACACATCTGTCAATACAAAGAATTCAGCACTAAAATCTCTGTGCTTTCTTTGCCCCCTTCAAAAGTCAGATCCTATAAGCAAATGATGGTTCAAAAGGCTTATTGAAGGAAAATGTTAAATGCCTTGAAACAGGCTTTATGTTGGTATCAAGGGAGCACTGTGGATGTCTCTCTAGCAGAGGTGACTCTGTACCTAAAGGCCTTTTTCCACTCTAAGATGAACTTTCACCACCTGATCTTTGAGGCTGGGATGCTCCTGCCTCTGTCCCAAGGATCCTCCTGTCCCACCCCAGAGCACTGTGAGATCTGCCCAGATCCCCAGGCCAGTCTGTAACAGCATCCCACAGGAACGAAAAATATTTAAAAAACAACACATAACCCACAGAGCCATGCAGCTCCATGGAAGGATGAAACTCATGAAAACAAAGATCTAAAAACCCCCAGAATTAATAAAATATATCCTGCCCATGCATTATGAAACACATCTGCCTGCAGACTGAAATGCCAACTTTAATTTTTACTTTGGCTTGGGAGGCTGGTAGGGATGAAGATGACTGCATGCACTAGTGAGCACACACCAGCAAACATTTGCACAACCCTTTTTCGCTCCTTCCTTCCTTTTTTGGGTGCCTGGCTCCAGCAGAAGGGTTGGGGAAGCACCTGGGAGTGCACAGTTGAATGTTTAATGTGAGATTTGAAGTGACCAATCTCCAATGTAGGTGAAGGCAGAAAGGAATAAATGCAGAAACGCAGAGGGGGGGTTGGTGGTCCCTCTCCTGGGGGCAGGCTGTAGGAGGGATTATTGCTTCTCCCTTCTCTCTTCCCTGCCCATTAAAGCTGGAACATGTTTGCTGATGCTGTGTGACTGAAAAGCAGCAGTGAGGCTCCCCAGGACCCCTCTGTAACCAGCTCAGCTATTTCCAGGCCAGTGCTTTTTGGCCCAAGAGTTTCCAGAAGAAAAATATTGATGGCAAACCACACAAGAGGCAGAAACAGAATAACTGCTCTGTGCAGGAAGAGCCCCAGACAGCACCTGCCTTGCAGACAGGAACAGGATCCTTTGCAGCCCTCCCTCACTGTGGTCTTCTTAATGCCCTCCCACATCTTTGGTATCTGCATCAGTTGCTGCTTTTAACAATATGATGTAGCTGTGGGAGAAGCTCCTTGCTATACACAAACACCCATCCCTTCCTCAGGTTATTTTTCCTGGGATTTTTTTCTTTCCAACGAGCGCGCAAAACTCGAGAGAGAAGTGTACCAGCACCAGGGTCAGAAACCTGCCCAGGATATATTGCAATGCATCCAAATCAAATATATATATACCAAGTTTGTATAATATGTTTGTATATATATTTATTTGATCTATTTATATGAATCAGATTTGTAAATCAGAGCAGGGACGTGCAGTAGTGTGTGTGATATCCCCCAGCTGCAGAATCCCAGTGCCTCAGTCACCCTGTCCCCTGCCCCTGATCTCCTTCTGCAATGGGGAAGAGGTTGAATACTGGGTACAGCAAACAGCAAGAGGGAAAATTGGGAGGTTTAGAAATTAATGTTCCCCCAGTCCTTCCTGGAAGGGGGTGTTGCTGTCACTGGGGCTGTTTCTGCTGCAGCAAATGCCAGGCAGCTCCTTACAGGAGAACCTTCTGCCCAACATCAAGTTGGGTTTTGTACTTTCAAAGTTGCTCTTCAAACCTGCACCAATGGACAAGTAGCAGAACTTTTCCTGCTATAAATATTTGAACAGCAGTTTGTTAACTTTTGTTACTCTCAGTGTGGATTAATTGCTATTTTATTATCAACTTCAGCTTCTATTAGTTTAGGATTTACATCTTAAATGATAAAATCAGACTTTGTCTTGAATAAAACATTGTGTAACCTCGATGAGTTCATTAAATCCTTGAAGGTGAGCTGGCAGATTAAAGGCAGCCCAAAGATCCTGATGTGTTTTACAATTGTAGGAATACTCATTTGGAGTAATGAAACAACATTGCACATTCCAGCTTCAAATAGATGGTGATAAATACTGCTGCCTTTTGAAATGCTGTTGCTCCTTGTTATCTCCCACTAACAATTAGACTTCTGCACCTCTCTTCTCCCTCCTCAAAAGATAATGAGGTGTCATTTTACATTATTAATCACACAAATACCTAGGGATCTAATGAAGTAACCTTCTGCATGTTTTTTTTCCACCTAATTACTGGGGCTGGAGTCGGATTATCCCTGTGGTCCCAGCAGGGGTGTTTGTGCACCAAGCATGACCACTGAGTGCCCTGAGCCACAAGTCCCACCTGTGCTAACTCAGTTCTGTAAGAGGTAGAAGACATTTATCCAAAAGGGGGTGGAAACCCATAGGAAACTTTCTTGTCTGTTGCATTGGGAAGTCTTGGCTTACATCTGGAGTAGAACTGTTAATGGCAGGAGGATGGAGTCCTCATGGCCAGCCAGCTCTCCAGGGGTCAGCAATGTGGCCAGGAGGGTCCGTGGTGTCCTAGGGGGCATCAGGAAAAGTGTCCTCAGCAGATCCAGGGAGGTTCTTCTTCCCCTCTACTCTGCCCTGGTGGGACCACACCTGGAAAACTGTATGCAGTCTGGGGCTCCCCAGTTCCAGAGACAGGGATCTACTGGAGAGAGGCCCAGGGAAAGCTGGGAGGATGATGAAGGGACTTGAGCATCTCTGCTGGGAAGAAAGAGTGAGAGCCCTGGGGGTGTCCAGCCTGGAGAAGAGAAGGCTGAGAGGGGATCTGCTGAATGTCCCTCAAGATCTGAGGGGTGGGGGGCAATGGGAGGGGGACAATCTCTGTTCTGTGGTGCCCAGTGATAGGACAAAGAATAAAGGCCTTAAATTAGAACATAGGAAGTTCCACCTCAACGTGAGGAGAAACTTCTTGTGTGAGGCTGAGGGAGCCCTGGCCCAGGCTGCCCAGAGAGGTTGTGGAGTCTCCTTCTCTGGAGCCTTTCCAAACCCCCCTGGATGTGTTCCTGTGTGCCCTGCCCTGGAGGATCCTGCTGTGCCATGAATCTCCAGAGATCCCTTCCAACCTCTGACATTCTATGATTCTATGATCATCAGTCCCAGAGCTATGCATGCTGTCCTGCCAGGAGACATGGCATTAGTTATTCTTAGTTATTCCTGCCTGCTGTGACTGATTATTGTGTACACACAGGCTACTGGGTGTCTGGCTGAACCTCCTTTCAGGCTCAGCTCTATTCCAGGTCTCTTCTGCCTGCCCTGTGCAGGTTCAGCTCCAGGCAGACACCCTGGGCCATCAGACCTACCAGAAGGTGCTGGAGAGGCCAGGCGAGGAGTGCAGGTTTGGGACTTACCAAGTGCTCCGTGCAAAAAAATCTGGGATCTTCTGCTTATGGGAGCTCCAAGGCCACTTGGAGCCATCTCTTGGCTTCATCAGGGAATGGGGCACCCTGGGTGCAGGAGCTGAGCTGCAGGACCCTGTTAGGCACTTGCTTTTCCCAAATCAGCTCATCAGGAGTGGGGGATGGAGCCCTGGGGGAGCTTCTGGCTCTGCTTCTCTGCAGGACATCACAGCCATGTGCCAGGGATGGGACAGAGAGAGGGCGGGTGGAGGCAGAGGTTTGTGTTCTGAATTGAGAGGACTAAACAAATAAACACGTATGTGAGAAAATAGCCTAGGGCTTAACAGAGAAACAGGGCTCTCAGAAGAATTATTGGAGAGGTTCATTTAATCCCAAAGAGATTCAAAGGGATAATGGCAGAGGAGAAGCTCTGCAGACCTCCTCACCCTGTCTGCTGGAGGTTAGGTGGGCTTTGGGGTCTGATTCATCTGCAGGCCTGGGGGGAATTGGATGATCCAGATGACTAAGGATGAGATTAAGGTTGAATTTATTTCATTGGAACTAGTTAAATGGGATGCTTTTGTCCCCCAGGTTTTCTGTCTGAACTTGCTCCAAGTGAGTGATGAGCACAAGTTCCTCCTCTTTGGGGTTGTTTGGGCAGCAGCTGCTGGCATGGGGGTGCTGGGGGAGCACGGGGTACCTGCTGCTGGAAAAGCTTTTGCTGCTCTCTGTGGTGGTGGACTGGCTCGTGGCTGTGCAGGAAAAGTCCTCTCAAGGGCACAGTCAAACCAGCACTTCTTTGCCTTTCTTTTTATTCCTTGAATTCACCTTCAAAAAGCAGGGTCTGAGTGCCACAGTTTATTCTGAGGTTAACCCTGGGCAGAAGCAGGATGACTCCAGGTTTCCTCCCAGTGCTGTGTGTGCTTCTCCCCTCCCAGTTGCATTTTCTTGACTTGGGGAATGTCTGCCTGTATAAAAGGAAGGCAGAATATTTCTTTACCCAAGATTTCTTGGGAAAATCTTTAGTCCCTTCCCCCTCTGTGCATGCTGCAGAACCAGAAACCAGGGGCAAATATTAGACATTTAAAAAGAGATCACCTGAGCTCTAAGCCATCCTGGTGGTTCTCCCCAGATTTCAGGGTTCTGAAACGCTGGGGAGCAGCTCTGAACCCTCACCAAGGAGGAGAGGAGGTCACAGTCACCACCTCCTGGTTCAGGAGGAGGGAAATTGGGGATTAGGAGAGGGAAAGCAGAGGGGAGGGAGGAGGAGGAGAGCTAGGAGGTGGCTGCAGCAGTGGGTGAAGGAGCCTCAGCCCTGGCTTTGAGCTGTGCTGGTGGTTTCTCCAGTGAAGCAGAGAGCTCTGGCAACCCCTGAGTCACCCCTGAGCCACCCCTGAAAAACTGCAGCACGAGGAGTGAGAAGTGAGCCTGGGCAGGGGGCTGCCTCTATGCAGGCTCTGAAGATGATGCTTTAATTACACTGATTAGCTGGCCATGCTTTCCATGGCAATTGTCTTGTCATGGCTATTTAAAATCTATTTAAATGTTTGGAGAGCTTTGCTGGCAGTTAATTAACAACTGGATGCAAATATGTAGAAGGCAAGAACGTGCATATTTTGGGTGCACACACACATGTTCCTCTCCCCACCCCTTGTGCTGTCCTACAGGACCCAACAATGTCCTTGCTGAGTGACATCTTGGAATATGTCATTACAACAGAAAGTGTTGCAGCATTAGAAGAAGCCATTGAGACTCCTACAGATTTGCTGGTACCTTCCAGGAAGCCATGGGCCCATCCTCTTCCCTCCCTTTGCTACAGCTCTGTGCAAGCTCAGACAGAAACCTAGAGGAGATCTGCACTGGAGAGAGAAATCACTCCTTGCCTGCCCTACAGCCAAGTCTGGGAGACATCTGAATTTTGCCAAATCCTTTTAGTCTCCATTAAAATTTTCTGAAATCAACACTCTCCTTGCCGAAGAGCATTTCTGTTCACCCGATTCCTACCTGCAGGACCAGCAGAGGACATGAAATGGTGCAAACTGAGGACGTGGTGCTCTTCCCATGAGCTCCAACTTTGCTCCTTCCTTGAAAGCTTTGGTCAGAGGGATTTGCCTTGGGTGCTCGTGGCCAGAGCATCTCCAAAGAGGAATGTCAGCTCTTCCTGTGGGGCTGGATAGCAAAACTCAGCCCAGGCAGAGCTGAGGGACATATTGCCACCCCACCCCAGGCAGTCACCCAGCTCCCCTCTGCTCCTTCCTCCATGACCCACACAGTCTGCTCATAAAATAACAAAATTTAATCTCCCTTTTTTTGTCTTCTCTTGACTTTCTGTATAAATTACCTCATCTGAGGTGTCACTAGAAATTGATTTGTTATGCTAAATACTTGCCAAATAAATAATGAGCTCCCAAATTAGTCTATATGCAATAAGACAAGGAGTGAATTTCTAGTGATTCTTTTTATCATGTAAGGATTAAATTATTTCAGTGCTAGCTTCCCAGTGCTGGGCTGTCACCAAAAAAATGTGCTAGTGACACTTTAAAAACACCAAGCCCTGCTCTGTGCTCTTTTATAATATTAAATGTCACCACTTCCTTCATTTTATCACATTATTACAGCCTTTTCTTGCCTGGAAGGAATCAAATTAATGAAAACTGAAAGAATCCAAGGTGTTTACCCATACATCTCTCACAAAATCAGCCTCCACATTACAGAACAAGTTCTGAGGTGATGCCATGAGGCAAAAGACCAAACCAATTTAAATAAGGCTGATTACATCCCTAAAAAGAACCCAACCAACCAACCAAAGCCAAACCACCAACCCAAACCTAAACAACACTGATGCCTATTTTAAGGTACTGATAAAAAGAACAGAACATTTTTTTATTAGAAATTCTTTATTTGCTCTGCTAAGGTAGAGCAAACCCTTTTCTGAAGTGTGTCCTTGCTTCTAAAGCCATGTGTTTTCCCATCTTGTTTTATGGGCAGCTCCTAGGGGTTTTTTTTTTGTTGTATTTGGGTTTTTTTTTGGGGGGGGGGGTGTCGTGTGTTTTTTTTTTTTTTTTTTTTTTTTTTTTTTTTTGATAGCCACCTTGGAGTTGGTAACATTCCTGCCATGACATTTGTAATCATGGAGCCAGGACACTGATAATGGGGTATGAAACTCTGCTCCTCCCAGGCCAGCAGTGTCTGCAAGCACAGAACCCCAGACTGGTTTGGGTTGGAAGGGACCTTAAAGCTCATCCAGCCCCAACCCCCTGCATGTACAGGGACACCTCCCACCAGCCCAGGTTGCCCCAGTCCCCTCTGTATCATCTGCCAACTGTGTAGGAGCTGAGGACATCAAGGACAATGTCACACCCCTGGCAGTGTCACCCCTGGCACTCTTGGCAGAAGTCAACGAGTCATGAGCCACAGAAATTGGGAAGTCCCATGGTCCATAAATGTGAAGTGTGGCTGCCTCAAAGCCAGCACCTCACCCTGCCCCTCTCTGACACCCAACAGATTTGTGGGTTTGGCCCTGAGGACTACAGGGAGGAGGTGGCTCTTACCCTCACATTCATCTTCAGAACCAGATGAGACAGGAATGGATTTCCCACACTTAGCACAACACCTTCAGGAATATGAATTCAGATCTTCAGAGCTTCCTGCTGGTGTCCCTGGCTGCTGGACCACAGCTCCTGTCTCTGGGCCACCAAGCCATCCAGGACAACAGGTTGGAGAGGCACAAACTGCTTTGGAGGATGGGTCAGAGGATCCCGGTGTGATTTCTGTTCTACACTACCAGTTTCTCTTCACTGACTGTGAGGACTCTCTTCCTGGACTGAAGCTAGCTTCTGAAAATGTCCAGGGGAGAAAAGAGAGACAAAAATCTGAGGAAGGTGGAAAATTTGGAGGAAACCCAGGAAACCCTTTTCTTAGCGAAGGAGAAAAATCATCACCACTGGCCAAGGATGTCTGCCTGCTTTTGATGCAGCTTTCTCTGCTGTAAATGGAGATGATGAGGATTGCACTGGGCAGCTAAGAGCACTTTTCAGTGAAGTGGGATGTGACCACTGATGCTTGAAGGCGCTTACTGTTATTTATTGATATATAAAGCTGCTACGAGTTTTATTTAAAGGAATGCCGGGCACCATTACTGAAATTTGTTAATGTAACAAGAGTTTCATCTTACACCAATGCTGCCTTGCTAAAGCTCTGGGCATTTTTTCCCCTGGGCTGTATTGCTGCAGACCTCAGCTGCTCAGCTCAGTGTTGTCTTCTGCCCCTCCCTGAGATCACTTCACCTGTGGGGGACTTGGGCCATGAATTCCAGTTCAAGCCACTTCAAACAAAGTCTTGCAGCACAGAAAGTACCTAAATGATCATTTATGAGGTGCTTGAATTCTTTAACCATCCTCTGGCTCCCAGGTGAGACCTGGAGGAGGCAGAGGCTGCAGAGCTGGGTGGGCATCACCTTTTCAGCAGCTGCTCCTACCCCTGACTTTGCTGCTCATAACAGAGAACAAATGTGTGGAGAAATGGTTTCCTGCACCCATGGGCAGGGAATGAGGCAGCAAAAGTTTCTGGCATGGACTGCATCTTTTAACCATGATTGCCTTCCTCCTTAAGAGAATTTTTTGGGGGGTCAGTTGTGCCAGTAGCAGCGGGGAAAAAGAGAATTGTTGTTGGCAACTCCAGGCAGAGGAAATGTGGGAGAAGGACATGAGTGTTGAGTTCAGGGGGAACAGAGCATCCTCTACTCCCACCCTTGTCTTTGCAGTAGTGCTCATGCTTCTACTTTTCCAGATTTTTAAAAAAAAAATTCAGCAGTCACTGAAAAGTCTTTGAAAGAAGCCTGTGCTCCCTAAACAGCAAATTCATTCAAATTAGTGATGTTACAATTTTTTTTCATAAAATAAGAAAAAAAATCTGCATTGTCACAAGAAGTTAAAACTCTGAACATTCCCTGTGTATTTTGTGTTTTGTTTTGTTTTTTTTCTCCCCACTTTCTCATCCAAAATTATGGATCCTTTCTTGGCTCTTCTTGAGGTTCTGGTTTCGTACTGGTGTGGTATGTTGAAACAGTCCAAAGAAGCCAACAAAGAAGAAAACAGCAAGTCTGGAAACAGAACCAGGCAGGCATATGAGAACTACGTGTAGGAACATTATGAATAACCCTGCAGATAAACCTGTGCCCTGGGCTGCGTTTTTTTATGAAAATGATAGTTTGCCACAAATTATGGATAATTGTGCAAATGTCCCTTCTGTCACAAAGGAAGCATTCTGCTTGGAAAGGGAACACATTCTCTTTTGAGAGTTTTCTTCCTGGAAGATGGAAAAAAAGTTTTGGCAATTTCTGATGCCCATGGCTATTAGACAAAAGGCAAAACTTTGAGCATCTCTGTGTTACCAACATTCCTCTCATCCTAAAGCCAAGCCATGGTATTCCAACAGCTTCTAGGAAGAAAACCAACTCTGTGCTAGTAGAAACCAGGACAGGTGTAAAACGGAAGCTGAAGAAGAGAGCCCTCTGCCTGCACAGAGCCAGACAACAGCAAGGTGATGTGGCCTAGGATCCAATTTTTGAAAAGCTGCTTTTGACAGTTTGGGTCACTGAGAGCTGGTGGTGGCTGTGCTGCCATGAGCAGTTCTAATCATCCACCCTGTACTTATTAATAGCTGCTCACAGGCTGCCTGCAAAAAACATCTTCCCTGCTGGCAGCCAATGTTTTCAGAAAGAATCCTGGAAGATCTTGCCCACCTTTGACTGGCTGCCAAGGCAGGAGAACCATACCAAGGTGACCAGGTCAAATGTGGTGAATTTAAACCTGTCCAGACTCCAAGCATTCCCTCAAGCACCACTTTTACTTCTGGGTGCACTTGGGCACCCTTGATCCACCTCCTCCCTCTGTGATGGGATGAGAAACCATGTAAGCAGACAGTAAATTCAGGTTTTTATTTGGGGAGAGAAAACTTCTTCTTCATCCATTTTGGCTTCACACACCAAGCTGACCTCTCCTGCCCTACCTTGTCCCGGGCCACTGCCTTTTGCTTTCCATTCACCAATATTTATCACTTTCCTTCCATCTTTTAGTAGCAGAGATGCACTGTGAAGCAGGGCTCTGGCCCAGCACTCTGTTGTCAAGCCTGCCTGGTGAAACTTAGTACAGAATGAGGAGCAAATGAAGGTAAGAGCAGACATCAGGGAGCCAGGATTGCTCCATGAATCAGAAACTCCACATCACCAAAAACCATTTTCACATGCAGTCTCCTGGACTTTTTTTTCCCCCTCCCTCCTATTTTTCTTTTTTCTCTAATTAAAACTACTGTCTAGCCTCACTTCTGTGTGTAACTTGTCTAAGACACATTGCCAAGCCCCAGATGTGAGGTCTGGCTGGGGTAACTCACCGTCTTCAGCTGTGTCCAGCACCACTGAAAGCTGAAAGAAAATGTAGGAGAAAAATGTCACCTTTTTTGATGCCTTCTTCCTTTCTAGAGAGATTCTGATGTGTCCCTGTATTGAACAGCTCTAAAGACCCCATCTTTTGAAAATTACAGCTCTTTACACTATTTTTGCTTCCTACACAGTGGTTTGGGACAGGAAATACAAATATTTTATGCTGCTGAAATGAGAGAAAGCTTATCAGATACATGCAGAAACTTCTCAGGCTGTTCCTTTATGTCTTGGAGAAGGATACTTGGAGAGCATAATTTTCTAATATTACATCCCACATGAGGAAAAGATTGGTCCTCTTATGAAAAGAAATGGGACCTCAACTTTTGAGCACCATTATCTGTATTTGCCTCAGCATCTTTGTGTCCCAACATTCTTCAGGACTGGGGAACATGGGCAGATGGAAAGTAGAGGTGGGCACCAGAGGAGAGCTTTCTGACCCCCTCAGGTCAGAAACTGTAGTGATTTGAAAAGACCAGGAAACACTGGCTCCTGGAGCCACTACTCTGAAGCTGAAAGCAGCCACACGTGGGCAAAAAACTTGTGTGTCAGCAGCAGCAGGAGGGCACACAGCTCTGTTCCTCAGCACAGAGGCAATGGAAGGTTTGAGCTATTTTCATGTGGCAGCAAATCGAGGGCATTTACTGCAGGAACCACAATAACTGGCTCCCATTACCCAGTTTATGGGGTGAACTTCTGCATGCTCATTCAAATTCATCTGCTTGGCAAATTAGGAGCGTTCAGTGGCTCATGAATCTCCAGATATGTGAATGAGATCAGCTGGGGGTGTCTGTGGCTCTTTTTAGCTGCAGACATTAGTTTAGTAAAGCATGAACAGAGCCATGATACCAGTCACTAGTGTGGAGTCACAAACTGTTTCTCAGAACGCCTCTGGAAACAGGGCATGCCAAATTGCTTTGCAGCACATTTGTGATAACAGTGCTGAAGAAAATGCCATTTAAATGCAATATCCCACTAAGACAGAAAAGGGATAAGGGAATACATAAACCAAATAATTAACGCCTCATGGATGAATCCAGTTGTGTGTGTGGAAAGGAAACGGGGAAGTAAACAGTGGAATAGAAGGGGCTTTAGAATTGTAAGCCTTAATTTCCCCTTTAAGGAAAGATCAAAATTACATTAAACTGAATGCCAGCTGATTTCAATGGGGTTTGAAGTGATTTCTGGGAAATGGTAATAATAAAAACTGACAGCACCATAGTTGACTAGAGATGGGAATTTCTTTTCTGAAATAACTTAAAAGATATTTATATTATAAAGTGGAAAGAAAACCTGCTGTCTTCTAAGGAGGGAGAAACTATTGCTAGGTTGTCTTACAAATATTAAAACAGACATTTCATAGTTTACTTCTTACAACTTTTTTCTAAAGCTCCCCAACTTTCCTGGAGTCCAGGCCCTTGGGAGAGGAACAGAAGCAGCAATTTTGGAAGTGAAGCCAAGGTTTCTGGCATCCTGTTTAGACTAGAAACTCCTGTAGATCAAGCTCCAGGACAATATCCTGGAGAGACTGTCCAGGTCATGGTGGATGAGAAGTTCAACGTGAGCCATCAGTGTACACTTGCAGCCCAGAGAGCCAACCAGATCCTTGGCTGCATCCAGAGAAGTGTGGCCAGGAGGTTGGGGGAAGGGATTCTCCCCCTCTGCTCTGCTCTCCTGAGACCCCACCTGGAATCCTGCATCCAGTTCTGGAGCCCCTGTTACAGGAGGGACATGGAGGTGCTGGAGTGTGTCCAGAGAAGGGCCAGGAGGATGCTCAGAGGGCTGGAGCACCTCTGCTGTGAAGACACTGAGAGAGTTGGGGTTGTTCAGTCTGGAGAGGAGAAGGCTCTGAGGAGACCTCAGTGTGACCTTCAGGATCTGAAGGGGCTACAAGAAAGCTGGGGAGGGACCTTTTGGGATGTCAGGAGTGATAGGACATGGGGGGATGGATTCAAACCAGAGGAGGGGAGATTTAGATTGGAAATTAGGAAGAAGTTCTTCCCCATGAGAGTGGTGAGACCCTGGCACAGGTTGCCCAGAGAGGTGGTGGAAGCCCCATCCATCCTTGGAAGTTTTTAAGGCCAGGCTGGATGGGGCTCTGAGCAACCTGAGCTGGTGGGAGGTGTCCCTGCCCGGGGCAGGGGGGCTGGAAATGGATGAACTTAAGGTCCTTTTCAACCCTGAAAATTCAATGATATTCTAACTCTGGACAGACTGGAAGTCTGGACCCAGAAACTTGTGTCTGGAGCCAGGTCTCCCAGGGCCCATCAGCTTCCAGTGCTGGGCACAATCTGCCAAGGAGACAGAAACCTGTAAGCCCTGAAAAATACAGCTGCTGAGCTGGTTTGTTACAGGGGAGTCTGTGCTCCAGCTTACCCCGATGGAAAAAGACAGCAGTTTTCCCTGTAATATATTTCAGTGCTGAAGAGCTGACCTTCCTCACTGCAGACATGGGCTGCTGGAAAATTGCCAGCTAGCTCTGAAGTCTGCAAGTTCTGTACAGCACGAGCAGCAGTACGGAGCTCCCTCACTGAGCTCCTTCCCTGGCTTCATCACAGCCACTGGAGTGATGGGAGACCTGCTGATGGGTCCCAGACTGGCACCTTCTGTCATAATGCTCATAGACCAAGAAACATCAGAAAACAGTGAATTTTGAACTTTAGTGACTCCTGTGGATTAAGCTGGAGTGTGAACTGTTGAGTAAAGATGAGGTATTTAAATACCCATTCCTTAATAAGGTCCATCCTTCTAAACAGTCAAAGATTAGTTCTTGTGGAAGTATGTTATTCCCTCAACAGCAAAAGCAACAAGACACACATTTAATTCCCTTTCTTTTTAATATAACAACTACTAACAGGCAAATACTGACAGCTTATTAATCAAACTCACAATCCCTTTGACTTAGTAGAAACAAGATCAGTAAGAGAGATCACCCTTTAAAAAAACCCCTTTTTTGAAACTCCTGAACCATTTACATCACATGTGTATTTGTAAATTACTCATTTGCTATTTAGCTTATATTATATTTAATAACTCCTCTTTCTTTGGCCAACCCTGTACCCATAGCCCTCCCTGTCCCACAATATCACCAGATGTGTGGCATGTCCAAGCATTAGCATTGCAAATACCTTGGAAAACCCAGTCTCATTTCTCTGGTGTCTTTTAAGGAGATTTGCCACACAAATCCGTATTACTGCACATTCAACAAGTTAATACTCTCTAAGGCTAATTGTTCTCTTGCCTTTATTACAGGGAACAATATGCCCAGTCTTATGTTAGAGATGGAGCAGAACACACTTACTTAACTCTTATGTCCAGTTTCCTGTAATTATTTTATGTTGGATAGAAATGAAGAGCCATAGAGTCCTTGAGCTAGGTCGTGAGCAGAGCAGATCTCCCTGGAGTACCATCTCTCCCAGCACAGAGGTAGCACATGGCCCTGGCAGGTATGGCCCTTCCCCAGCGTAGCTCTGCCTGGAATTGCATGGACACAGAGAAACCTCCTCTAGGAAAACCTGCCCAGCACTGAGCCAGCCAGACTGTGGTCACAGAAGGGATTCAGGCACCAGCTTCTCTATTCTCCTAGCCATGACTTCTTCCTCCTTCTGTAACTAAGGCTTTTCCTCATCCCAGGCAGGGGGCTTTTCCCTTCTGGGATGTCTAGACAGGCTGCCTCCTGGTCCTTGACCATTCATCATCTATGACTGGAAATGACCTTTCACTTTAGTACTGGGATACAAAAGGAGTATCAAAGACCCTGGCATGTGTTTGATGTGGTTCAGGGCTACAGGTAGAGAGGAGAGCAGTGAGGATACAGGGGAAAAAGTGGCTGAGGGAGAGAAGATGCTACTGTAGCCTGCTTAAATGCCTGTGGAGAGGAGAGGAGAGGAGAGGGAGAGGAGAGGAGAGGGAGAGGAGAGGAGAGGAGAGGAGAGGAGAGGAGAGGAGAGGAGAGGAGAGGAGAGGAGAGGAGAGGAGAGGAGAGGAGAGGAGAGGAGAGGAGAGGAGAGGAGAGGAGAGGAGAGGAGAGGAGAGGAGAGGAGAGGAGAGGAGAGGAGAGGAGAGGAGAGGAGAGGAGAGGAGAGGAGAGGAGAGGAGAGGAGAGGAGAAGAGGCTGCTGTTCATGGGGGAGATGGTGAGGTGAAGCTACAGAACAGGAATAAACTGGTTAATTAGATATTATTGTTGCAAATAAGATTTCTGATACATGATAAGAGAAGATCTGTAGCAGCTTCCCCTGGGGAAGCTTTTGAGACAGTTTGATAAGCTGGTGACATGGGAGTCAGGGGCTTGGGAAGAGAAGACACCCCTTGAGTCCCTCTGACTACATTCCTGCCTCTGCCCTTCCCTTGAGGCCCCAGCTTTCTGCATCTAGTTATCCTGTCATCAATTAGCATGGTAAAAGTGAAAGCAGGTTGACAGCTTTGTCCATGCTGCTGTCTGCACCACCTTCAGCTCTACACCCTGGAGAAGAAAGGATTTCCATTCCTTAATTCCATGTCTGAACAACATTTCTGGTAAGTACAGGAAAATAATACCCAGCTCAATCTCAGGATCTTAGATGCTCTTAAGACTGGGAGAGTGAGTTTAAAGGATTGTGCACAGGGAGGGAAGGTTTAAAGGGAGATGAGACTGATGAAACTGCAAATGGACACATGTAAGCATGCTTCACGTGTTAGGAAAAAGACATTTTTATAAACCTCATGCACAGTTTTTGTGTATTGCCTGGGCTACTGTGGCTGGTACCTTATTGCTGCTTGTACTTCAGAGGCTGAGGAAAAGGGTCCAGGAGGTACCAGTGCAGCTGAGGGCAGCTGCAGATGTGGAGGGGCCAGTGTGGTGCCAGCAATCCTGAGCTCTCTGTTAGAGGGATTATGAAATCAAATGAACTGCTTCTTGCCAAGCAAGAACTGGCAGAAGGTGCACCACCACCACAAGTGCATGTTGCAGGGATGTATCAGCTTCCTGGTGAATAATGCTGTCAGTGAGTCATTCAGCAAGAATAAAACCCTCTGGTGAGGTCTCTGATGACCTAGACACATTGAATATACCAGTTGGCATGCCTCGGGCTTCAAGAAGGCTGTAAAACACAACAAAAATAACCCACTGCTTTTATGTTGCCTTAGGCCAGTTTTGGGCTGAACACCTGATCCAAGGCCCCTTTCTGCTCCTTTAAATAGAGCAGCATTGGGAAAAACATCGAGTTGGATAGTCCTCTACCAGCTACTTGCATTTGCTGTGAATTCTCTGGTAGAAGTGCTCCCTCCTGCCTCACCCAGGCTAGGATCCCTGCCTAGAAAAATGGCTTTCTCCTGCACGTTTATTATATGCAGCTGTGTGAAACTCTCAGCCTGTTCAATTAAAGAGCCCATTTTCCCATTAACTGTCTCCTTAGACAAATGTGAAGTGTATTTAATGTTCACTCAGGATGAAGCCAACATGTTTCTCCTGCTGTTTTACACTTTCTTCTTAGTAGGGATTTGTCGTCTCTGACTGTTCAAATACCTTGAAGTTCCTCAGCATTTACCATCAGGGAAAGGTAACAAGTGTGGTGACAAAGAGTGACTGCCAGATGAGCCTTGGAAAACGGATTGCTTTAATAGATATTACTGAGGCCCTTTTGCACCCTGCCTGATGCTGAACAACCACCCCATCCATCACACTCACCCTGGCTGAGCAGCAGCCAAACAGCCACCCCTCAACAGGCTTTTTCTCCCTTCCTCCTGTTAGGAAAAGTGCTGGACTGGAGCCATCACCTTTCCTGATGGTCAGAGGAGAGGCAGTTAAGAAAAGAGAAAACTAGCAACACATCTTCTGCATCAACTCAGTATTTTTATTAACATGCTCTGAGAATCAGCTTCTTCCTGTCACTGGGACCTTGCAGCACATTATTATACTAACTGAAAAAGTGGCTTCTCAGACTTTATTTTCCCCTTTTTATTTTCTTGTTTCTTAAGCACTGTTTTTCTATGAATCAAGTAGCTGAGAAAATATATGTAGATTCTCAACTATGTGAAAATACTTTACCTGAAATATAAGCCTCACACTGGGCTGATGTATTAATTCTTTTCTCCTGGACAGCACTAATCACTCTCTGTCCTTTTTCAAGCTGCAAATCAGCACTTCTGCATTTGCTATTTGCTGCCTTTCAGTAAGTTTGGTATTGGCCTCAAAATGGTGCAAAGGAAGGGAGGAGAAGGATGAAGCTCCTCAGAGCCTGATCCTTGCCTTACCCACATTGTAAAGATACATAATGAGTAACTCAGCACGACTACTCACAAGCAACAGCAGCCTCAGACTCCATAGCAGCTTTGGCCCTTGAAACTTATCTTCATCCTAAACCAGCCATGACTACAGGCCAGAGATAACTGTGTCTGTTTGGGACCATCCCACCTGATAGGGAGCAGCCTCTCCTCTTAACTGTCACATAATCACAGAATGAATCATACAACCACAGAAATGTTAGGGGTTGGAAGGCACCCCTGGAGATCATCAAGTGGAACCTCCCAGCAAGGGCATATTCTGAGTGCCAGGAAAAGCCCAGGGGCAGGAGGGCCCGGCTGGAATGGAGGGAGCCACAAGCAAGCACTTGGCAGCAAACTCTTTATTGAGCACACAGGGTGTAAAGTCAGTGTTCTGCTGCCTGGTGGAAGCTGCCCAGGGACTCCACACCTCTCTTGCCTCCCCCCTCCAGAGGTCATTGCACAAGCCCTCCCAGCTCACAGACTCTCTTCTGAGGGGGTCTCCTGGGGTTCTTTTTGGACAAACTTAATGCGCAGCACTGTGCGCCGTGTTCGGGCCCGGCTGGGGGGTTTTGGAGACATTGGAGGGAGGGGCTGTTTAGCAAAGTGTGGAGCCATGGAGGTGAGGGATCCCTCAGCTGGACAGCTGTGTCCTCCATCTGGTGCAGTAGGCAGCCTTGGGACAGGCCTCTCAGAACTGACTGGCCACGGTGACTGACAGGTCCGCTTTAATACGGACTCCACAATGTCTCTTGCCACAGCCCTTACAGCCAAGGCTCCTGGCTTTGGCTGCCCGTCCCACTGTGACTTCTTCACCATTTCAGCAGTCTCTATCAGACGGGTTCTGGCCTGCCCAGTCCGTTCTGCCTGGTGCTGCATAACCCTGCAGCTGGCATTTGGGATGCTGTCCCGGCCATTCCTGCGCCTCACTGGCAAGACACGGGCCCTGCTCTTCTTTGGCAGGGGTGGTAACTTCGCTGGTCGAGGCGTCCGCCGCTGCCCTCCCAGGAGAGAAGCTTTGATGTCTCCTGGCAGTTTGTGGACATCCTTCCATTGGGCCAGGGGTTGCTGAATCACAGAATCATTTGGGTTGGAAAGGACCTCTGAGCTCCTCAACTCCAACCCCTGATCCACTCCCCCCGTGGTTCCCAGCCCATGGCACTCAGTGCCACATTCAGTCTCTGCTTAAAAACCTCCAGGGATGGAGAATCCCCCCCCTCCCTGGGCAGCCCATTCCAATGTCTGAGCACCCTCTCTGCGAAGAATTCCTTCCTAATATCCAACCTAAATCCTTTCCTGCAAGGTGACACCAGGCTGTGGCTCGGACAAGCGCTCAGGGCCCTGCGTGCTGAGGCTCCAGGTGGGTCCCGGCCAGGACTCTGCTCCCGCCGGGCCAGCGGGGCAGAGGAGAAGGGCTCCCCGCCGGACCCAGGCCCTCCCCGCCCGCTTTGCCCACCCCAGCATCCATCTGCTGGTGCTCAGCTCCCGCCGCTCGGTCCTTTCCGCGCCACAAGGCCCGGCCCAGCCCCACAGCCCTCCCCCCCTGCCCTGACCGCCTCCCCGGGCTGCAGCGGGGAAGCCGCAGCCCTCGGCAGCGTGCGGCGGGCTGGGGCCGCCAACACCCGCTCTGCCCACCTCTTCCTGCCGGGCCATCTGCTCTGCCTCCTGCCTGAGCGTGGTCAGGTACTGCCTGTACTCATTGAACTCTTTCAGAGTGCAGACCACCTGTGGAGAGACGAGGGGAGGATCACCCCAGCCCCGTCACCCCCGCCACACAGACGCCTTCCCGAAGCAGCCCCAGGGGCAGGGAGGGAGCTGCTCCTCCCTCTGCGCTCGGGGATCCCTTTGGATCAGACCCACGGCGTCCGAACCTACTTTGCCATCCCTGGTGACACGGCCCTCTCTCTTCAGCTTCTCCAGGTTGTCCTTGCGGTGGTAGTACTCCTGCAGATGGGGGTCATGCAGGCTGTTGTACTCCGTGCTGAAGAGGTGACAGTAAGGATCTCTCAGGTTGAAGTACCCGGGGGGCCGGTGAAGCTGTGAGAGATGTTCAGAGAATGTTCCAGAACAGCAGAGACAAATGCAGTTCTGAGCTCCTGACACAAGCAGGGTGCCACTTCCAAACTCCCAGACACAGCCCAGTTCCTGGCTTCCTTCCCACCCGCGGGGAACATCTCTGGGCTTCAGAGCCCCTCCAACAGAGAAGAAATCCTGAGCCTGCATCCCCCCTCTGGTGGCTCCAACTACGGTGCCAGTGGGAGCACCAGGAGCTTTTTTTCTGTGGGGGTGAGAGGGTTGAGCCCAGCACAACACCTGCACAGAGCTAAGCTGAGATGTTGCCTACATCCTTGTCTTTTCCTCTGGCAGTTCACTGGGATTGCAAAAGGGATCTGCGATCCCCAGAGGTGCCAAGTTGTCCTGCTTGGGAAGGTCAAGGTAGTTGGAAGACTCGGCACCAACCCTCTTCTCCATCCTGGCTCTGGACAGCCTGGAGCACTGCTATGGGTATGTCCTCCAAAATTACCCTCGGAACAATGAACCCAGGAGCTTCCCTGGACTCCCCAGGCCTGCCCATCTGAAGAGCTGCAGCTCCCGCTGTAATGCAGGTGGCCATGGGGCTTTTCTGAGTGACAGGGACCCCATAACAAAAGAAAGCTTTTCTATCCCTTGCTGCTTCCTTTACCTTTTCCCCCAGCTTTGCCCTGGTGAAGACAGGCTTGGAGTTGGGTGGCACAGGGATCTTGACCCCAAGTGGCAGCTTCAGCAGCTCAGGGTCCATCGACAGTATAATTTCCTCTCCTGGCTTCTGTCCTCTGGGCCCGAGCTAGGAAAAGACAGACACTCAGGCACAGCTCATCAGCCTCCTGCATGGCAGTGTCAGGACAGGGTCTGTCCTCTGGCCCTGCAGCAGCCCCCGCCGTGTCCCGGGCTCCCTGGCTGAGCCCTCTCCATCCCTCCACTGCTCACCTCTCTCCTCCTTCCTGCTGTGCTCAGCAGTGGCTCAGCCTTTTGGAGGTTTGCAGAGACACGACGCTCCATGGCTCCTTCCCAGAGTTTTCCTAGAGCTGTGATCCTGTGCTGGCACCTCTTGCTCCAGAGGCATCTGTCTGTAGACCACACAGTTGGGCTTCAGCCAGGGACTATATATGGCCCACGCCCAGGGTCACATCATTGTGTAGCCAGGTAGCTGCACTGTGATGTCACTGTGTTGCTGTGCCATCACCTGGGTGCTGTCTGGCACCCTGTTTTGGGTGAGGGGACTCACCTGCAGGCAGCCCCCTCTGGACAGGCCTGTTGGGCACCCACTCTTGCTCAGCTGGCTCGGAGAGGTCATCTCCAGAGACCCCTTCCCACCTCCACTGCGCTGTGATTCTGTGAAGCAAAGCTGGGGGGCAACACAAGAACTGCCACACCACAGATGCTCGGTTCTGGCTCAGGTTTACTCCCTTTTCCTTTGTGCCCTGTCATGGGTAAAACACCTTCTCAGCTTGGGGAACTGCACTCATGGGGATTTTTGGCTGTCATCCCTGATCCATATCTTGACAAACCAGAAGACAAAGGCTGAAGGAAAGGCCCTTGCCTCAGGCTCCCCTTTAGCCCAGACCCCCCACTGCCCTCTTCCCCATCTCCCCTGTCCTCCTTTCTGCTGAAGCTCCTGCTCTCCCTTCCTACCCCTTTTAGGCTGGACTGGGTCAGGCCTCTCATGGTTCCTCTCCATCCCACCTCGGTCCTGCAGCCCAACCGCTGAGCACAGTGCCTGCACGCCCGCTGTGGGATCAGTGGTGGGGATCAGCTCCTGCCCGACCTCCTGGCTCCCAGAGGGTCTCTCCACTGTTTCCTGTCCATCTTCTGGGGTGGATGGTCTTGGGAGAGGACTGCAAGTATTCAGTCTGGGGGTCTGTTTATGTTCTAAAGGCTGGAAGATTCTTGTTGGATCCCACATGGAGATTCTTGTTGGATTCCCCAAGGACAAAGTAAAGATAACATAGAATCGGGTGCAACTACACAATTTTTATTCAACACAGACAGAACTGGTAGGCATTAAAACTATAGTTGTGTCTTGGGTTAGTGCGGTGTTTTTTGGAAGCAGGGGTACTATAGGGGTGGCTCCTGTGAGAAGCTGCTAGAAGTTCCCCAGTTCCAATCCCTGCCTCACCTCTGCCCAAGACCGAGGAGATATGGGAAGCTGGATGCTCCTCTGTGAGTTACATATTCAAGAAAGGGAAAATGAAAACTGTATAAATATAATAAAAGGACCCACAGAGAGAAGTAGAGAATTAATTGAGAGAGAAATGCCAGAGCAAAGACACCAAGGTCAGTGAAGGAGGGGGAAAGATGCTGAGCAGAGGTTTCCCCACAGCCCATGGTGAGATGGCAGCTGTCCCCCTGCAGCCACGGAGGAACATGGTGGAGCAGTCCCTGAAGGGGTAAATACAGACTGGTAACCCCTGACATGCCACAGGTGGGCCAGTGTGAAGCAGCAGCCTGTGCAGGATAGCAGAGAGGGTCAGATGTGGACCTGCAGCCCTGGAGGACCCCGTGCCAGAGGAGGTGACTGTTCCCAAAGCAGCCGTGACTCTGTGGGCAGCCCGGGCTGGAGCAGTTCCTGAGGGACTGCAGCCCATGTACCAGGGGTTCCTGAAGGACCCATGAGAGGAACCCCACCTTGGAGCAGGGGAAGAATGTGAGGAGTCCTCCCCCGAGGAGGAGGAGTGACAGAAACACCATGTGGGGAACTGACCCTAAAACCCAATCCTTTTCCCCTGTGCCTTGAGAGGGAAACAGGAGTGAAGTAATCCAGGCCTGGGAAGAAGGGGGGGTGGGGGGACAAGGTAGTAAGATCTGGCTGTTTTCTCTTTCTCCTTGTAGATAAAATTAGTTATTTCTTTTCCTTCTGAAGTTGAACCTGTCTGGGTTTTGCCTATTACTGTAATTAGGGAATGCAAACTTCCCTATGCTTGTCTTGCTTAATGAAATTTAATTTTCTCCTCCCTGTCCCATGGTGGGGGAGAGGTGAGCAAGCAGAAGCCTGGTTGATACCAGCTGGGCCTAAACCACGAGAAGTTGTTAGCCCAGTCCTAGAGAGAGAAAAGAGAAAGAAGGAAGGGAAAATAAAGCACCACCCCAAGGTAGAGGGAGAGAGTAAGAGAGATAGAGATAAAGAGAGAGAAAGGAAAGTCACTGCCCAAGGCTCCAGCAGTGTCCCATTGGTCTTGTGGCAGAGAAGAAAGGGGGTGGTGGTGCCATCTCAGAAAGAGGTGAGGGGTTAGAGTCTTTATTCCTTAAAATGAATACCTTTTAATATACCTTTTCATACCTCTGACAATACCTTAAAAGGAAGAAATACATATTCTTGCTGTACCACAGCTGCTAGACAATCGTTACTTGTCCTGATTTAGCCTAGAAAATTCTGTAGAGTAGTAACCCACATTGTAGTTTGCCATCTGCTGGGCTAGCAGAATTAGCAGGTTTTGGCTAGGTCCCCTCATTGTCTCTCCTAATTAACAGCATCCAAATTGGGCCTGTCAAGGTGCTGCTTTTTCTCAAACTTCATGACTTCCCTCTTAACTCTTGTCAAGGCCTTCAGACTACTCGAGACAAATATATCATTCATCCCACTCAGTACAGAGAGAAAGAGTATCACCATCTGCAGGATTCTGGGGCCTGGGGTGGTAGTTCAGTCCTGTGCAGAGCTCCAGGAAACATTTCTTTTCTCCTTCCCCCCCCTACTATTGTGTGCCATTTCTTGAGGGGCAGGGGAGGCCTGTGGGGGGTAGGGCTCCAGTTTCCCTTTGTCATTTGAGATGAATCCTGACTGGAACCTCACAGGGTCAGTGCAGGCCCAGGATAACAGATCCACTTCAGCACTCAGTCAATGCTCTGACTTGCCATGGGCCTCTTGGAACCTTTGGCTACATCTGTTTCCTGTGGCTGCATTTCTCTCTGACTTCTTCGCTGCCACTCCAGGCATTTCAGGCAGAATGGTTCTGTCCTGCTCTATCCTTTCAGCTTGGGATGCTCTCCCCAGCATTACTGCACCTCAGTGGCAAGACATGGGCCATGCTTCTGCTTGGCAGCAGCTTCAGCTTTGATTTTTGAGGCCTCCACAACCACTCTGCTGGGCTGGAAATGTCGATGCCTTCCAGAATTTTGTGGGAACGCCTTAATTGGGCAGGGAGCTGCATCAGCCTTTCCTGGGGGCTGACACTTGCTGGTTCCTGCTTTTTGTAGGGGTGGAGGTGGCAGCTGTGGCTCTGACAGTAGCCATCAGCTCCACTCAAAGTGCCAGGAAAAGCCCAGGGGCAGGAGGGCCCGGCTGGAATGGAGGGAGCCACAAGCAAGCACTTGGCAGCAAACTCTTTATTGAGCACACAGGGTGTAAAGTCAGTGTTCTGCTGCCTGGTGGAAGCTGCCCAGGAGCTCTACATCTCTTCTTGACACACAGCTCCTCTGGGCATTGCCCAGGCCCTCCCAGCTCACAGCCTCTTTTCTGATGGGCACTTCTGGGACTCTCCTTGGATAAGCTTCACATGCAGCACTCTGCTCCTGCCTGAGCAGGGGCCTTCAGAGCCACTGAAGGAGAGTTTGTGTTTACTGGTAACATATCCCTCTCTCTTAAGCCTTGTCCTTACATTGTGAGTACCTCTGCAGGTGGGGGCCAAGCAGGCTGCTGTACTCAGTGCCCAAGAGATGACAGTGAGGATCTCTCGGGGTGAAGTGTTCCGGGCTCTCCATCCCCTCACTGCTCACCTCTCTCCTTTTTCCCACTGTGCTCACCACTGCATCTGCCTTTCAGAGGCTCTCAGGCTCAAAGAGCTCCATGGCTCCTTCCCAGAACTCTCTTAAGGCTGTGATCCTGCTCTGGAACACAGCTGGGCTCTAGCCAAGGGCTATACATAGCCCTGTCCTGGGGTCACATCATGGCGTTGCCAGGTCACTGCAGTGTGACATCACCCATGTGCTGTCTGTCATCCTGTTTTGGGGGAGAGGGGCTCACCTGCAGGCACCCCCCTTTGGGTGCCCCTTTTCTGACAGGGGCTCCTGGGGCTCTCATCAGACGAGCTTCACACACAGAACATGAGTATGAAGAACAGTGAAGATATTCCTGAACAGGAGTCAAGAGGCAGGTCTGATACAACTTTTATTATTTTCCTTAACTCAGCACTTTTCCATCAAAAGTTTCCTTGTTGGTTCTTTTGCTTAAAACATGACCTGGAATCACAGCACAACCACATAAAGCTCAGGAAGTGCAACTTTTCACTGGGGCTTTATGTTCACCTACTGCATGTATTGCTTTCTCAAGCCTTTCCTCACTCGCATTTTGTAAATGTACCAAGATTCCTAATACTATTTGCTAACTGTTTCTTGTTTCCAGGCTGTGTGGAGCAGGCAGCTATTTGTCTATCTTACAGCCAAGGTCTCCTTCTTTCCACCTCTTGTAGCTCTGCTATCAAGAATTCTTTCCTCACTGTTCATGTGCTCAAGGAATAATTCAATACTTCGCACCCCAAGTTAAACAAGCAAACAAAAAAATTATTTGCTGACATTATACTGTGTCAGACATGAATGTGCACACAGGTATAGCCTGAAATTGTTAAGTATTTTATCTTTAATGTGGCATTTCGGAAATTCCTATTTCTGGGCTGAACTGAGCAAAGAGTTTAGATCTTCTAAGTTTTGGGTGTTTAATAATGTTTGGTCACAGGCACTTTGATTTTTGTCCAAGCTTAAAAGCAACTAGATAAATTCAGAAAGGTTCTTCAAAATGGAGAACTTTGCTTTTCAGAGAGGCTCCAGATTGCTACTGGAAACAGAAAGTGCAACTTTTGACACTTTTGTCACAAAATTGTTTATTGGCAGCTACAGCTGAGCATGGCCACGATTATTTATTATTTTTATTCCTTCAACTCCTTTATTTGGCAAACCCTTCTATTCTAGAGTGCTCAAGTACAAGCAGCTATTTTTATTCTGAGATTAAAAGAAAGCTAACATCCAGACTGGTCCAAATTACTTTCATATTCTGAATTTTCTGAACTGCCAGATCTCTTAGGAAATCAGCCCTTGCTATGTCTAATCACAAGGATAACATGCAAAAAGCCTAACCACTGCCCTGTCTTTATCTGTGTGGCTGACACAAGCCAGGATTCTGGCGGATCCTTGGCACGCTGCTGGCTCACATTCACCCGCCCAGGAACCGGCACCCCCAGGCCCTTTTCCACCTGGGGCGTTTCCCCAAGCACCGTTCCATGGGGTTGCTGTCACCCAAGCCAGGACCCGGCACTACGCCGTGCTGAACCCCCTCCGCCCGGGAAGCTGCCGCAGCCCCGGCCGGGACAGAGCTCAGGGCCCGCAGGGTCCCGTGCAGAGGCGCGGAGCAGCGCGGAGCAGCGCGGAGCAGCGCGGAGCCTCCCGCCGCCTCCTCCCCCGCGCCCGGGGCCGCTCCCGCCCCGCCTGAGGCGCAGCCGCTGCTCCCCTGCGCTCAGCGATGGCGCCCCGGCCCCGGTGGCCCTGGCACCGCCTCTGCCCCTCAGCCCTTCCCGCCCGAGTTGTCGGTATCGGAGCGGTTCTGCGCTGTTTTCTCTCCATCTTCTGGAGTGGGTGGTCTGGGGACAGCGCTTCCAGAATTCATTCTGGGGGTCAGGGCAGGCCCAGGCTGGCAGCCCTGCTTTTAGCCAGTGGTCCCACTTGCCATAGGCTTTGCAGTGGAACCTTTGAATATATCTTCTGGCTTTGGCTGCATTTCTTGCCCTGAGTTCTTTGTCAGCACTTCAGGCATCTCAGTCAGAATGGCTCTGGACAGCCCCGTTCCCCCAGGGGCTGCTTAGTTCTGGGGATGGCATTTGGGATGCTCTCCCTGGCATTCCTGCACCTCACAGGCGAGGCAGGGGCCGTGCTTCTCTGCGGCAGGGGCTGCAGTTTTGCTGCTCAAGGCCCCCAGCCATCCCGCTGGGCCAGAAGTGTCAATGGCTGCTGGCATTTTGGGGACATCCTTTCACGTGGTTTGGAGCTGCGTTTCCTGGGAGCTGACCCCAAGTTGTCACCTGCTGGTCCCGGCTTTTTGTGGGGATGGGGTTGGCAGTTGGGGCTCTGCCAATGCCCAGCAGCTCCCCTCAGTCACTGACTGACTGCTGGTGTTGGTACCACCAGGTTTACACCTCCTGTAGGCCCCCTCAGTGGCTCCCAGCTCCCCTCAGTCACTGACTGACTGCTGGTGTTGGTTCCACCAGGTTTACACCTCCTGTTGGGCTCCCTCAGTGGCTCCCAGCTGAGCTCCCGGAGGTCTCTCCCCCCGGCTGGTGTTTCCCTGACACAGAACAAACCCCCGGGGGCGGTGGCTCTGCCTCTGCGGGCCGGGAGCAGCAGCTCCACTGCTGCAGGACACCGGGAGCATTTCTGTCCCTCTCTGCCTGCTGACCAGGGAGGAGGAGGGCTCCGTGGTTTGGGCAGCCAGGAGAGAGGAGCTGCTTTAGCCAGGGAGAAGGGGGCTGGATGTGGAGGGGTCAAGGGGGAGCCCTGGGGACCATGTCAGGCAAAGGGGCTGGGACAGAGAGACCGAGGGAGTTCAGGGCTCATCCTGATCCCCTGCCCACAGCCCCCGACACAGCAGTGCAGGTGGGAAGGCCCCGAAGCTGCAGAGTTTCTGCAGAAGGAGGCCCTTGGTCCTCGGGCTGTGACTTTCCCTCCAGGGCCACCTGCACCTGGTGTTCTTTCTGCAGATGGGCAAAGGGGGAAAGCAAAGACTTGAGAGGTTGTGTGGGTAGGACAGTCTCTGTCCCCTGCTGTGGAAGAATTGTTATGAGGTCCTTGAGACAAATTAAGCACATGTTTCTGATTTAAGAGATACAAACAAATAATGAAGGAGCAATGCCTTGGGCAATGTCCTACTGCAATAAGCAGTTCTTCACGAAGTCTGAATAGGTCCCTTATGTCCTCCAGCATCAGCACCCGTCCCCTGAGCAGTCTGCCTGGGGTACATCCATGGGGCCATGAGTCCCTCAGCAGCACCTCCTCTGCTGCCCAGAGGCAGCTCCTGAGCCCTCCCATTCCAGGAGAGCTCCAAGACACTCCGCAGGCTGTTTCTTCTCTCATCCCCAGGAAAAGTGCATTCCCTTGCAGGGAGTCTTCCTGGGCCTGACAGCTCTGCTTCCAGTTTGAGCCCTTCTTCCCGTGGGGCCTTTTTCCCCTGCACGCCCGATCCCTGCCCAGGCCCAAAGGACCACTGCTGAGCAGTGACACATTCTGAGTGCCAGGAAAAGCCCAGGGGCAGGAGGGCCCGGCTGGAATGGAGGGAGCCACAAGCAAGCACTTGGCAGCAAACTCTTTATTGAGCACACAGGGTGTAAAGTCAGTGTTCTGCTGTCTGGTGGAAACTGCCCAGGGACTCCACACCTCTCTTGCCTCCCCACTCCAGTGGACGTTGCCCAAGCCCTCCCAGCTCACAGCCTCTCTTCTGAGGGGGGTTCCTGGGGCTCTCAGATAAATTTCACTCAGAGCACTCTGTGCCGTGCTCCTGCCCGGGCACTGGAGGGATGGGCTGTCCGGAACACTGGGGCCTCATGGAGGGGAGGGTGTCCCCGGAGGGACAGATGTCTTGTCCATCTTGTAGGGTGAGTGGTCTTGGATTCAGCTGAGGGCTCAGGGCAGGACTCCAAAATTTCTCTCAGTGCCATGGAGCCAGGAGCTTCCCTGGACTCCCAGGCCTGCCCATCTGAAGGGCTGCAGCTCCTGCTGTAGTGCAGGTGGCCATGGGGACTTCTCTGGGTGACAGGGACTCCATAACAGAAAAAAGCTTTTCCACCCCTTGCTGCTTCCTTTATTTTTGTTGTGGTCAGGTACTGCCTGTACTCATTGAATTTTTTCATAGTGCAGACCACCTGTGGAGAGAGGAGGGGAGAATCACCTCGATTAGTCCAAATTACTTTCATATTTTGAATTTTCTGAACTGCCAGATCTAACTCTTAGGAAATCAGCCTTTGCCAGGTCTTATAAGCACAGGAGTAACATGCAAAAACAAAACAAAACCCAAAACAAACCAAAACAAACCAGCAAAAAAACAACTTAAAAAACCCCCAAACCCAACCATGAAGTGAAAACCAGGGATGGAGAATTAAATACAGCTCAAAGTTCTGTTCCTTTTCCCCTATAAATTCACTTGCTCAACTGAGAGCAACAAATCACCCTGCAGGGAAGAAAAAACGCAGTTGTCACTGTTGTTCCACTGCAAAGGCTACAAAAAATTTTAAAAATTAGTTTTACACAGAAACCAGAATAATTTGCAGAATATGTGAGCAGCGTTTTAAGTACATTCCAGCATGCCCAGCAGCAGTAGTAAATTTAAGAACACTTTCCTTTGAAACGTTATAGGCCTTAACATGAACAGCCAGTGACAAAGTTTTTAAGAAAAATCTTAAAAAAAATCTATCTGTAAACTCCTATGTGAGCCAGAGTATTTGCCCCCTGATAGCACAGTTATCCATTGTGCTGTGATTTTGCCTAAATGTGATCTGGTAAGAAATATTCGCAGGTTTTCAATAAGTAATAACGTTATAGAATTGAAAATAAAGAAACTAGATTATTAAAGTTACAAATCTTTGTGGTCTTTGTACCTTTAATAAAACAGTTATCTATTAATAATGGATACTGCTTCTACCCAAAACGTGCTTTAAACAGGAGAAAAAAAATAAAATAAATGACCACTGGAATGTTGCCAACATTTCTTTATCCTCCCTAGCCAAGGCTGACAAAAACACAGTTACACTGATAAACTGTTTGTCAGTTACAAAGGTTTAAAAATTTCAGAAGCTCAACGTAAATTGCAGACTAGATGTTTAGCCTTGGAGGCATGCAACAGGAAAAAGTCATCTGGAGCATCCGTAGAGATAAATGTTCTAACTCCACAGCCCTCTGCTAATGGAACAGCTTGGCTGGTGTGGAACACAATGCAGACATCAGTATAGCCTTAAACTTTAATGTACAGAATGCCAGGAGACCTCAGGGCAGTTGTACCTTGAATGTTTGTTAGCTGAAATGATCCTCATGGAGTAATAGCCTATTATGAAGAGGCTGGAGATAATTCCTTAATGGCCAGATAAATTGTGTGTGTGTGTATATATATATCTATATAGACAAGGTGTGCAGGTGCATCTAGGGGTGTGTGAGCATGTATTTCTATATTTCTGTGTTTTTCAGTGTGGGGGTGTGTATAACTGTGAATCTCACAGTTGGGGTTGGTGAGCTGGGAGTGGTGTATCCAGAGAAGTCTCAGCCATCCAGTGTCCCTAGAAAGGAGACACAATTTTCCATCTCCTCGAGTTCATCCACTTGGGATACATTTTTAAGGGGCCTCTCTCAAGACAGTTGCAGACTTACACCATACGGTCTGGGCACCATCAGATCTGTGTTTATGAGGCCAAAGGCACTCCCAGGTGGTCCCAAGGCACCCATCCTGCTCAGACCTTTCTCCCTGCTGCCCATCTGTCACTGTCCCTGTCACCCACATCCCTCTGACCTCAGCAGGGCATTTGCCTCCGGGTGTGTGTAGGACTCCTTCCTGTGATACCCCAGTGAGAGTTTGGGGAGCACAAGCTGTTTGTTCTCCATGTGCATGGGGATGACTGCAAATGCTGGAAATGCCAGGTCTGTTGTCTTCATTGAGGCAACCCAGAAGTCGGGAAGAGATGAGGGAAGTGCTCCAGGACCCACCAGACCTCTCCCCTGGGCATGGCTTTCATTGCACAGCCAGGCCCTAGCTCCAGCTCCCGAGTCTGAATGCAGGGAGGAGCTGTGAGGAGCAGCAGACAGCACTGCAGTGCTTACTGGGAAGATGGATTGCAGCTTTTCCAGTCGTCATCCTGCAATCCCCTTATTTATGGAATGAGGATGTGATTGTTAATTATACCTCCTCTCCTTAGACAGAAGCCAGCACCTACACAGCCCCAGCAGGGAGGGAGGGCTCAGCGTGCCAATCCAGCTGCAGGTAGGGGTGACACAGCAGTGACACAGCCTCATGTTATTCTTTACTTTTAATGAGCAGGGTCTGTGGTGAGTGACCTGCCCTTTCAGGCTGCACGGGAACATTCATCCAATTGTCTGGGATGATAATTGCAGGTGGTTACCAGTCCTGAGCTCAAAATAGCCACCTGAGCCAAATGAAAACATTTTCCGTGTGGGTGAAAATATCTTGTTTTCTCCTTCAGGAAAATACAAACAGGAAAAAATTCAAATTTTTTTTTTTTTTTTTTTTTTTTTAGCAAAAATGTTCAAGTATTTTGTTGGAAATGCTCTAAATATTTACAGTAAGATGGAACTCTTTTTACTGACAAAGATTTCAAAACCTGGGAGTGGAAGGAGAAGACAATTTTTTTTGATTTTTCAGTTTTGTGGGGAGAAAAAAACATCACAAAAAGTTAGATTTTTATAAAGAAAATTCAAACAATTCGATGCAAATGAAGTAACATGAGCCTTTAACAATACTGAGAAACATGCCCAGCCCCATTTACCTTCCTGTGGGCTTTGTCCTCTGACCCTGCTACTGCAGTTCTTGCCTTGTCCTGATGCCTCCCAGCCAGCTGGGCTCCACATGTCACACCTGGAGGTTTGTACCTGTCCTCCCCTCCTGCCCCTCCTGGCTGGGTTTTTTGGCTGGGATGTTCTGACCCAAGCTTTGCTGGGCTCTCTGCCTGCACCCAGCCCATGGCATGAAGCACAAAACAGGTCTGTGGCAGGTGTGAGAGGAGCAGGGCACCAAGTGGCATTTGGGAAGCTGTGTGTCACCTCACACAGAGCAAAGTGGGTGGTTACATGGAGATTTTGAAGGTTAAATGCTAATCAGCAGGATTAAATGCTAAACAGACAGGATTGTCTCCCCATGCAGGGAGGATGAGAGAGCGAGCTGAACATGCAGAGGCAGTTATTAAATAATTTATTTGTTTGAATTTCTTGAAGAGCACCTGAATGCTCAGCAAGCTTTTGCTGACACTGCTTTACAAAGGCAAATACCCAAGAGCTGAGAGTTTGAGAAAGAAGGAAAGAAAGAAAAGAAGAAAATTATTTTTAACTGCTCCTGCAAAGTATCTTTGTGGCTTGGTGCTTTCTTCTGCATGTCCCTAATCCCTAAAGCTTTTCAAAGGCTCTGGGAGCACCTGGGACTCAGCAGAGCTGTGCCCGTGGAGTCCAGGCTGACCCAGGGGCACTCAGCATGGCTGGGAGGACAGACAGCTCGAGGAGGACACTTCTGCACACGGGTGGGCATCATGCAGCCCCTGCTGCCCTTTTCCACAGCCACTGTATTATTTCTAAGGGCCACATCACATTATCATGGTATCTATGTTTAGTTTCACTGGAGGAATCTTATCAGCTACCAATTGATTAAAAATCGTCAAAATGCAAATACACTGATGGGCACACCTGGAGGAAAAGTAATTTATTTTGAATCACACCCAACTAGTCAGCTGGCAACTCTGCACTGCTACCTTTACAGACTTCAGCCTTCTTCACTGGGCTTTGGTTGTACTTTTACTCACAGAAGCACACATTTCACACCCATATCTATGGTGGCAAATGCTTCATTATAGTTGTAGGTGGCAGAAGATGACCAAGAAGGATGAACTGTAAACTCTGGAGGTGGATCTGATGGAAAGTTTCAGATTTGCAATGTAGCAGAAGAAATTCCAGTGACATCTAAAGTTACAATAGGTGCCTGGCTTTTTTTTATCCTAGTGTTTGCACAGCAGAAATGGCCGTGTATGGTGGCTCAGTACCTGGCATGGTCTGGGCACAACTCAAGCTGAGATCACTAAGGAATAATAATTAATTAGTCCTTGTATTAGTATTAAACAGTTTTTTCGCCGCTGTTGCAGATGGGCCTGGTGACAGTCCAGATTATCTACAGGTGCATCAATAATGTGTGAAATCACACTAAAGCAGGAAACCTGCATGGTGAAAGCAGAATTTCTGCTGCTGAATAAGATAACCTGATGAAGCTCTGTGTCTGGGACAACTGTACATGTGCTTTAAATGTCTTCATCCAGATGTTCACCACACTAAACCAAGGCTGCTGAAGCTGGACTGGGGCCATACTCAATCCCAGCTGAGATACTGTTAAGCAACTGGTTCTCCCCTGTGACAGCATCATAGTGACAGCTGGGAAATGGTTAATCACAAATTAACATTTTTAACACACTGAGGCTGGCATTGCCTTGGGAATGAGAGGGGGGAGCTCCTGGCCTGTCCCTGAGGAGCTGGGGACCTCTGAGCACAGGCTGAGTGCTGCTGCACTGTGTTAGAGAGGTAATTCACCCTCCCAAGGGGCAACTGGGACACTGGGTATCACATATCTGATGGACTAGAAGCCAGACCTCAAGGGTTTCTAATCTAAGCTTATAAATAAGGGAAAGGGATGCATTTCAGATGTATGATTCTCCCCCACTCCCTGAAAATGTCTTGCTATGGCCCAGCATTCTCCATCTTTCCCCATGATCCCTGCAGACCCATCAGGTTTCCCAGGCACAGGAGGCAGGGCTGCTCTGTCTCCATACATAGAATGCCACAGACACCTTCCATAAACCTTCCATCTTCTGTTGCTCTCATTTTGTTTTCTCTTCTTCCTTTCTTCTTCTCCTGACTCTTCCTTAGAATGGGTCAGAGCCATAGCCTGGTGTGTTCCAGCAGTTATTCCAGAGCATGTTCAGGGCAGCCATACCCTCTGTCCATTCCCCTCACCATGATTTGCTATTACAGTCAGGCCTGTCTCTACCTCTGAATTCTAGGAAGCAAATTTTGCCCAATAAAGGGAATCAATAATCTCTGTGCATGTTCTCCTTGCTGTTAACAAAACCATCACATAAGCAGTTCTTCAAATCTCTCAGCTCTCCTAAAATATCAGCTGCACTGTGTTTGATGAAATTAGCAGAGATCTTTTGTGGTGTGAGGAGCCAGCCCCTTTCACCTCTCTGCAGGCTGGCTGGAGGTCCTGCACAGAACTTTGCTTTGCTCAGAGCTCTGGGGAGATGAAGGGCAGGGGGACAGATGGGAGAGCAGCTCCAGAGGCTTGCAGGAGGCTTGGAAACTTGCAGAAGAGGGGGCATCTGCCTCTGCTCTGGCTGTGTTACAGATTCATAAGCAGGGGAAGAACAAGGCATTTGGCTGGTGAAATGAGAGGATCTGCTTGCAAGGGGGTAACCTGGTAGCAGGAAAATAAAGGGCTGGACTGTGGAGAGCTGGTATGGGTGGGCTGGGGAGCATCCTGTCTTGTATAGCTGTTTGTCCCAGTTGAACACAGCAATTAACTGAATGACAGGTGCTCTGTATTAATCCCCATCCCTGATAAAGAAAGGAGAGAGACTTGTGGGTTGGAAACTAAACTACACAGCTTTAAGGAAACAGTAATGATAAAAAAGGAAAAATTATTAAATATATACAAACATACAGAAAAATTATACCATGTTCCTCCTCCTTCCCCCCCAGGCTCTGGGACAGTCCAGGCTGGAATCCTGGGGTCAGCAGCAGCTGGAGGCAGAACACACAGATTCAGGCTGGAATGGATCAGGACCACAGGCAGAGGAATGGATGGAATCCTCCCAGGATGGTGAAGCAAACAGGGACAGGTGAAGAAGGGTGAAGGGAAGAGCAAAGGGTGAAGGTGAAGAGGTTTGACCCTTGTGATCCCTCAAATTTATACTGAGTATGATGTGTATGGGATGGAATACTCTGGTTAATTCTGGTCACCTGTCTTGCCCACTCCTCCCTACAGGAGGGTTGCAGGGGTGACCTCTTTACTCCCTTTCTCTTTCTGGAGCACAAGATGTTCCTCAGAACCCAGCAGTGGCCCTGGTTCTGCAGCCCATTCTCTGCTGTAACTATAAACATGGAGTGTTACCAGTCCCAGGAGCAGACACTGACTGAGAAACTTCTGTTAATTTCAGCAAGTGCAGCTGCTTATGAGAGACTCAGCTGAAAGCAAAACTACAAGACAGAAAATTAGCTCTCTCCTGGCCCAAACCAGGACACTGTTGCATACTGACAGATGTGGAATTGCATGGCTGTGCTCCATGCATCTGCCTCCACAAAACACAAACACCAGCTTCCCAAAGGCAGATTTTCTGTAGATGAACTATTTTGATAGATCTTTGTTTGAAAAAATGTATCTTAACACAAGAATAATTCCAGAAAACAAAACAAACCCAACCCAAGGGCTAGTTTACATTGCATGCTGCAGTAAAAAAGACTGATAGAAGATATCTTAAAAAAAAAAAAAATCAAAAAAGGGGAAACATATCTAAAAAGCCAGTATTTTTTCAGAAAAATTTTCATTTTCTGCTAAAGGCCATTTTTCAAGCAAGTGACTCTTTGTCACCCTTGTCTTAGGGTTGAAAAATGTTAAGCACCATCTCCCAAGGCCATGCTGGAGAGGCTGGGGGGGAAGGGGAGCAGTTGCATTTCTCTGCAGGGGCTCCCAGCCACAGTGGCTGTGCCTGGGGTGGCTTTGTGGCTACACTCACTCCTTATCTTTAAGTTCAGTTTTGCCTCTGAAGTCTTTGGTGCTACTACTCGTGTCATCTCTGTGGTGTTTTTTGAGGTGGGTAGTTCTGCTGGAAGGATCAAGGACTCAGTGGGGCCAGCACCCCATCTGGATGGGCATCCTCTCACCTACCCCAGGTTATGCCAGGGTGGCTGTGAAGCTGTAGCCCCGATGCAAATGGGCATCACACAGCTCAAGGTCTGGTTTTGACTCACAGAGCTGGGAAGAGGGAAGCTGCTGGGACTGAAGACAAATGAGGGTGGGCTCACCCATGGGTCTCACAGCCAGGCTGCTTCCAGAGGGCTGTTTCTTTGCTGGCACAACTCTAAGGCAGGACACAGCCATGCTACCATGGAGCATGAGTTGAGCATTGGTTCACCAAGGGATCTGTGTCTGTTAGGGTGCTGTAACATTCTAAATGCAGTCATAAAGCCTGCCTTCAGCTTCTGGGAGCTAGTTCCTCCAGCACATCATCATCCCAGCTGGGCTTCAGGAGCAGAGTGAGCAGCCTGGAGCTGAGCACCCACGGGCTGTAGCTGTGTGTGGACATGCTCTGTGCTCTGCCCCACTGTCCTGTCCCCAAAGGCTTGACTGTTTGCACAGAAACCTGGATCCACACTCCAGTAGGTGAGCTCTGGATGCTGCTGCTGCATCCGTTGTATCCACTTAGTGGCCCCTGTGCCTGCTGCTGCCCTTCAGAGGAGGCTGAACTGTCTTGCCAGGCCTCTGAGAAATGGACTTTTGTGCAATGCCAGCTTATTTAGACCTTTAACCTAAGCCAAGCATCATGTGCTTTTTAATCTGGCTATTTAGACAGATCTGCAGTGAAGCTGGGAATTGTTCCATTACAGAAACTGTGGTTAAAAATGAAGTTATTTTTCTAATGGGCCAAATATATACATCAAAACATTACAGAAAAGACCCAACAACTGCAGTGTAAAGTGACTTGGCAGGATCTATTGACACATTGTCTTGCTGCCTGATTTATTGCTAATGTGGGTTTTATTGCTGGAATGAAATATCCGTAGCCAAAGGTCTGATATTTATCCCTGCAGGCTCCTGCTGTCAGATAGCCCAGTGGGACCTGGGGATGGGAGCAGGGAAGGATTAGCCTTCAAGAAAGAATTTGGTTTGCAGCCTCTGTGCTCATTTCATCTTGGCCTCTTTGAGATGGACAAGGTGACTCTGAATTCCTTCAGTGGTGGTTCTTGTATGGTAGAGGAGCCTGTAAAGGATGAGGTGACCAATGGACTCTGTGTGTACCCACACATGTTTTATATGGAATGTTCTGTTGAGGCACAAACTATTGATTTTGCAGAGTATTTTCACCTGAGATTTTCAGTGTGACTATAGGGATTTCTCTTTTCTTCCTCAGCACCTTTGTGACTTGGGTTTGGAGGTCAGGCTGGTCCCTCTGCCACCAGCAGCCCAACCCAGGCTGCTGCTGATGCCCTCCCTCACTCTCTTTGACTTCCCAGCCTTTTCTTCCTAAAGAAGCTCTGTCCATCCATGGCAGCACTGCAGTGATGTGAGCCACCATGTCTCTCCAGTCTCAGGGAGACCATAGCTGTATGCAGACCTCAAATTCTTCTGAACTGGTTTAGACTTGGAATGAAGGAACAAGGTTCTGTGAAGGTTCCTTCTGCAAGATATGAAATTTAATTATCAAGCTTACTGTTAATATCTGACTGTAACTTTGCTCAGATCTCAACTATGACTAAGCATGTCACAGCATCACAGAAAGACACAGAATCACAGAATCATTTGGGTTGGAAAGGACCTCTGAGCTCCTCAACTCCAACCCTTGATCCACTCCCCCTGTGGTTCCCAGCCCATGGCACTCAGTGCCACATTCAGTCTCTGCTTAAAAACCTCCAGGGATGGAGAATCCACCCCCTCCCTGAGCAGCCCATTCCAATGTCTGAGCACCCTCTCTGCAAAGAATTCCTTCCTAATATCCAACCTAAAACCTCCCCTGGCACAATTTGAGACCATGCCCTCTTGTCTTGCCAATAGTTGCCTGAGAAAAGAGCCCAACCCCCCTGGCTCCAGCCTCCTTTCAGGGAGTTGTAGAGAGCGATGAGGTCTCCCCTGAGCCTCCTCTTCTCCAGACTGAACACTCCCGGCTCCCTCAGCCTCTCCTCGCAGGATTTGTGCTGGATCCCTTCACAGTCTCCTTGCTCTTCTCTGGACCTGCTCCAGGACCTCAATCTCCTTCCTGAACTGAGGGGCTGACCTGGCACTTGGATTGTTGAACCTCATCCCCTTGGAATCATCCCAACTCTCCATTCAGGACATTTCATGGTTGGCATTTCTGGGAGAAGAGGTCCTCTCCTCTGCCTCAGAACCAGGTCTCCCCTTTGGTCCTTCCTTATCACTGATGACTTCTGGCCTTATGGGTTCTTTGTTCTCCTGTTGGCCTCAGTGACCTTTTCACACGCCAGCTTTGCGTTAGCAAGAATGAAACAGGGACACTCTCAGGTCCCTCAGACAGGAACTACTTAGTGCTGACAGTTTTAGTTGCTCTCCCTTCATTCAGCCACGTTTCTCCTGACACCTGTGTTTCATACAAATATATGGTAAAAAAAACCCCAGGGCCAGTGTTCATTCCTTCTTTCTGTATTCATGAGTCCCTTTCTCACTGGCACACCCTCCTTTCAGCTGGCAACTGCCTCATGTGCCACCAGAATTAATGGTGAGACAAATGCATCCTGAGCACTACAGGTACCTCCTTATTCCTGGCACTGTGCAGTGACTGTGTGACATGTAGACATAAGAAGCAGAGAAAGTGCCTTGTTCAGACAGGGTAGGACAGACTCAACATCCTTTCTTTCAGGAAATTCTGTCAGTGTTTTTTTAGTGGGTCTCCTGAGTTCCCTGGAAGATTTTTTAAGAGTGGTGGGAGTGTATGGGGAGGAAAGGCTCTGGATCTGGTGGGAGTAGTGGTCAAAGGGTCAAAGCCATGACTGCTTTGGATTGCTGTGCCAGATGACCCTGGTAGCTCTTTTCAAACCTGTCAGTCTATCTATTGGCTTAATCTCTGTGGCTCACCACTTTATTTATGTTACTCAGCACTGAATGCAGTGACAGGCAGGATCTTGTCATGGACAAGTTAAGTCCTTTTAACTATGATTGACAGTGATCAGTCAAACAAACATGAAGGTTAGAGAATACTGACTTTCTTTCAGACATTACCTAACTGGGCTAAGCCCAAGCTCTCTATCAGACATCTCCCTGTTTTGAACAACTTCCTCTATATTCATCAGGCAGGCAGCTTTACAAATTGCTGTGATGATGCTGACAGGTTTGATGGGCTGAGCAAGAGGAGATGGTTCGAGGTGTCCTATAATCAAAGACCCCAAACTTTGATGGGCATGTGAAAAAAGAGAAACAATTTTTTTCCCCACCAAACCTGTTCAAGCTGAGCTTTGGAGTAAAGACTTCTGGTCATGCTTGAGCAGGGGGTGATGGCTGCAGCTGCCACCAGCTTCTGTCTGCCACTGTCTGGTTCTTTCCCCACCAAGTAAATCTGAGGAACTTTCTGGAGAGTAAAGGATAAGAGCAAGTCAGTATTAAGGGCATAAGTACCCAGGCACTTCTTTAGAAAAGCCAGGCTGGAAAATGAGATCAATCCCCAAGCAGGCTCAACCTCAAGTTTTGAACCTCTCTGAGAAGCAGCTGGCTGCATGTCACATTGCAGGGCTGCATTACTGCACCACAGGGGAGGCACTGCTGGAATCCATTGTAACAGAGCTGAACAAAATGGGAAGTGCTTCTCTGAACAAAGTCTCAATAGCTGTATTTTGGGCAGGCCGGGGGATTCAAATCCATTCTGTTTGATCAGAACTTCCTCTTACCACTTCCCCTCTAGTGTGCGTAGAATCAATTTCGTACAAAGAGTGTGTGGATACAGAAGTCAGCCCAAATCCTGTCTACAGTGTTTGACCTGAATTTTTTAAGGGACTTACCTACACACAGGCATGTACAAAATCTAAATTCTGCCAAGTGCCTTGCTTGCATGAGTGGTTGTGCTGGGAAATCAAAAACACACTAATGCAAATTGACAGTTGTTTTTTTTCCACACAAGCCGTGATCAGTACATGGCAGTGCAGAGACCATGCTTGCAAATTAAATATGCACTTAAACATGCATTTTTTACGACTAAACTTCCTTGGAAAAGATTAGTCCTGCATATTAATTAGTTAGTGACCAGAAGCAAACTGGATCCCAGAAAATATGCTCACTCAGACAAAAATAAGAAGATGGTTGCAGATATACATATGCATGTATTTCTGTTTTGCATGTACAATTAGCTCTAAGTGCACATATTTCAGAACAGCATCTAGATTCTGTCTTTTTAATTAGGCTGGTGGCCTTATGGAACATTTCCTGTTGCTGTAAAGTGCTAAGTAGGGAAAAAGGAAAGAAATCAGATCTGGAGAACAAAATGCACTTTTTTCTCTTGACCTGGCAGGAGTCTACAGGAAAAGTCTGTGCACCCATAGGAATCATCTGCATAGAGAAAGATTCTGGGTGTGCAAACTTGACAAGAGCTGACACGAATGTGTGTCTGAGGTAGAGAGCTGTCAGTCTGCCTTTCAAGCACTGTCACAGCTGCTCAGTTTTGGGCTGGACAGGCTGTGGCTTCCTTCTGGATGAGTGAACTGGATTGCAGATCCTGGTGTGTTAGCCATTAGAATAACCCAAAGATGTCAGCAAGAAACAGGCTGGTGAGGTATCTAATCTGACAGAGAACAAGGAGCACATCTTCATGGTGAGCACTTATTCAAATGGCTCCAATTCAAAGCATTTAGAGGCTTTTGTTATCAAAAGCTCTGTCCCAGCTGTCATGTTAGCCCTGAATCTTGTGACCAAAGGGAAGGCTCTGTGGGTATGGACATTGCATCCCCTCCTGTTGCCCACCTGCATTGTTGGCTTTACCATATTCTGGACCTTTCCAAAGCTGTGCAGAGCCACTTATCCAACTGTCAGAGGAGTTCTGCCTCCAATGGCTGAGCAAACCTCAATTACTCTAGAATAATTGGGGCAAGAAAACTCTGTGTTGTGGTGGGAGCTCTCCTCAGTAGCATTCTGCTCAGACTCAGGTTGCTGAAATAATCTGATACCAGTGGCTGCTTATGGTGCTTCTCACCCCATGTGGATGCTGCTCCCAGACTCCTGCTCATCATGGATGAGCACACAGACACTCAGGATGCATGGCCACCTTCCAAAAAGTGGGGGGGAAACTGGGAATAGGAGGCCAGTCTAGGCAGGTCCTTCCTCTTTAGCAGCAAGGAAGCAAATACAGACTGAGTTTAGGCATGCAGGGTGCAGGTTTGTGACCCTTTGCTTTGGAAATGTGGTGCTTAGGGCTTCACCAGCTTTCCTGCCAGCCTTCACTTGCCTCCCACTGCTGGCTGCTTACACCTAAACATTCCTTGTTGGAATGGTGAACATTCCTTGGCATGGTGAACATTCTCATAGTTATAAAACAGTAGGAATAGGGGAAAATGAAATCCATTAGAAATACAAATCTGGGCTGTTAGTACTTCTCTTGACTCGAGGGGCTGCAGACATGGGTCTGCTGTTCTTATTATGTCACACCTCATACAAATAAGGGATAAAATGGCAGTTCCTGCCTCAGTGAGCAAGACGACGTTAGGGAGACAGCTGAGTAGAAACATGAGTTAGAACTTCTGACAGCACAGTGCTGCAGCAGAATGTTATTTTAGAACTTGCTGCCTCAAGGGGGTTTGGACTTTCTTGGCTTGCAGTCAGCTAAAGATGCTGATGCCAATTTAGGAAGAATTAATCGTATTCTCTCAACTTCGGGCATTTCTCTTAAGTTGCCATAAGTAAGATCTATTTATTTTTTTTTTCCCTTCAGCTTGCTCTGGGTATGTGGCTTTGGATACAGTATAAAAAGCAGAACCATCAAATCAGACTTACAAACACTGCTGTCATTCAGCTCTCTCCTTGGCAAAAGCTGTATTAATGTATACTGAAGTGTCTCAGCTAGTGATCAAAATCTTTCTGCATTGCCATGGCAATGCACAGGAAACTGAATTCCAGTATGACAAAACACCTCATCTCTTTACCCAGTCATTAGCACTGACATTGTACAAACATGGAACACTGAGAACAAGTAGGTGGCAACTCTGGCCTGGGGCAGGTTGGGTACCTGGCTCTCCTGCAGGGTGCTGGGGATTATTCCCTCTCAGATCCTGTGATGGCTTTGTTTTTTGTTACTTGATGACTTTCAGAATCCTCTGCTTTTGGACATGTTTGGTTTTTGGGATTTGTTTTTGCTTTCTCCCATCTCTTCCCCCTCTTGCATCTTAGATTTTGCTTGGCAATAATTTACTTGTGGCTGTGGTTGTTATAAACAAAATGCAGCAAGGGTACATGGTGAAAGTGTCTGTGTGGTATTATGTGTTCCCTCCGCTCCCAGTCTGCAGCATGTGCCCTCTTTCTTCTACATTATCACAAGAAACTCTTCTTCTCTTGCCTCAGTAATAACCATTGCTTTTCCAGAATCACCTAATTATTCCCACATGGATCCTTCTTTACCTGTGGGCTGGGCAGGAGGCTGTGTGCTGATGGTAGCCAAACACCATGACTTGGCTGACTTGCAGGCTTGCAAAGTTTTTCAGGCTGTGCTGTTTGCAGGTCTCATTTAAAAATTCCTAATAAAAGGATTCAAAGAGTAAAATACTTCAAAGATAAGATAAACAGAATGTTTTTTCAGTGGCACAAAAAAGTTTGGAGCTCTTCTTTCTCTGTGTTTGTTTTTGGCAGGTCTACAACTGCCAAGCTCTAATGCTTTTGCAGGTATTGACAATCACTTGCAAAGCTTGAGCCCAGCATTTGTATGCACCCTGGCAGAGGTGGTTGCCCTCCAAATACCTGCACTGTTCAGTCCTTTAACTCTCCAAATCAGGGGCCAAGTTGCTGGGACCAAAGCAATGAGCCATCTTCTGCCTTCCTCTTGAGGATGAAACCAACCAAAAGGGGCTGCATGTTCTCAGCTTCACTGAATTCAGTGATCCACTATTTTTCACTATTATTATTGCTATTATTATTTCACTATTTTTAAGATTTGGTTTTGTGCCTTAAAGCACAACGTAAAAACACATTCTGTTGCCTATACTTGTTCACAAACAGGAGGCAATGTAAAGCCAGGAGAAGTTCTTACAGGAGAATAGACCAGAAATGCACAAAAGTGAAGATCTCTTCTGCTGCAGGGTTCCCCATCAACCTGGCATTTCTGTATACAGCCAAGGAGTTTGTATCAGCTTTCCCTTCAGAGTTTGTGTGTGCATGACTTTTCTGTGACACTCTCAAAAATTAGATTTATTTTCTATATTATTTCATCTTATTTGGAAGAAAAACTAACATGAAATACAGACAAACAGAATGATCCTGTCCAATTCTACCTTGGAAGCAAATTTGCTTTCAGAGTAAATGACAGAAATGAGAAGAAACAGCAAGTAAAAAAGAAAGTGCACAGACTAAGTCTGATTTCTAGGGCTATGTTTTTCCAGTAATGGAGACTTGTGTTGCTTTCACCCCTGTCTCCACTGAAATCCATTAAAACTACTGTATAACCTCTCATCCCCCTTTATAACTCGGATGTTGTCACTGCTTTTCAAATCCATCACTCCCCAGAATGTCTCCCAGGGAAGGGCACAGGGCACTCAAAACAGGAGCTGCACGGTAAGGAAATCCATTGTCAGGGAGATGCTCTGGAATATACTACAGAGGGTGGCACTGCAGAAATGTCCCTCTACTTCCTCCTGATAACATCTTCCTTGTGAGCTGCACCAAGGCAGAGCAGAGAAAGAGAGGCATGTGCATGGCAGCAGACACCCCGGAGCCATGACATGAATTTGCCAGTAGCTCGGTGTATCCAGGTGAGGAAGTTGCTTTCCTCAACTCCTCTTACCCTCCGAGTCCCTCTCAGTGCACACAGCAGAGGCTTGAGCAGCAGAAATGTCACCTGCGAGTGACAAGCAGTGATTGTGCCAAACTGTCCCCATGCCCCAGGGCTACATCACTGCCACAGTGCCTTGGGCATCTGCCTCCTAAAACAGGGCACCAGCACCTTGTCCCAGCTCTCGGGTTGCTTGACAGTGCATTTGCTTGTGCACAGTCCACCGAGGAGATTCTCCAGCTTAGAAAAACCCTGATGTGAAAGTGGTTGGAAGCACAGAATGTGCCACCCTTGTTCTCATGTCCTCCCTGGGGTCACAGCCATGGCTGGAGCCAGGATGCCAGGTTTGGCCACTCTTAGCAGTACAATTCACACCCCCTCGCACAGCCTACGCTGTGCTTGGCTTCTGCTGCCTTCCCAAATGGGCTGCTGTGGGTTTCAGAGGCACAGCATCACTCCAGCTCACCCTGCCATGAGCCTGGGTTGCTGGCAACACCCGTGTCCCTGAGGAAAGCTTCATCTCCACCAGCTGGGTGGCAGGCATGCTGTACTCACTGGCTGATCACTTCTTAGGGCTCCTACCCTGTTCCTGGCTACTGTTCTGTCTTCTCATAACGTGCTGAGAAAACAGAATGGGAAGAGTTAAATTGTCTGGGGTGGGTGCCTGCCTCCAGTTGACTGCCCCCCAGCTGCTTTGTTTCCAGATCCATCTTGCAAGTACCATTGAACACTCTTTTCAGATAAGAAAAGGGTTTAGTGTAAATGAACCATGTTTACCATAGAGTGAAGCAAGGGGATGGGATTATTCTGAAGGGACTGCAAAATAAATGAGTCCTGGTCCCTAAAGCTCCCTTGTGGCAGGAGCTCCTGCTTACAGCGTGCAGGACAGGCTGCTGGAGCCCAGCTACCTACAGGCAAATTCATCTACTGTACAGAAATCTTGAGTCAAAATCTTTCCTCAGAGCTCCTGCAAAGCCACTGGATGTCCCACTGCAGAAGAAGCTGAGTTCAAGTCTGACATCCCAGTGTGTCTTATCCCTGCAATTAAAAACAGAAGATATAATGAACACAGATGCATTTTCTTGCCAAAGAAATAAATAAATGAGAACTATTGGCTAAATATTTATTTGCATTAAGATCTAAGCAGCTTGTGCCAATACAAGCCACAATATCTTGTTATTTTACACTCCACAAAACCACATGAAAGCAATTAATTGATCAGACTTCCACTGTGCTTTGCTTAGGTGCTTGTGGTGGGCCAACAAGACCCAGCAGCATTCCTGCAGTCTGTCTGCCTGCTTAATGAAAGGACAGCTACGCCGAGGTACGTGGAGCTGAACCTCATCATCTCCTGAGCTGGTTTTTCAGCCCCTCCCCAGATCATGAAGGGTGACATCTCCTACCTGCTGAGCCCCATCCACCTGCCTCCAGCTCCTCTGCTCCCTCTGGCTCCCTGTGGCCCTTCCCTCAGCACCAGGGAGATCTCAGAGCACTCCTTCCTTCCTTCCTTCCTCCCCTGGAGCTGCTCTCTGCTGCTCTGACTCCTCAGCTGGCACTGCTGGGAGCTCAGCATCACAGCCAGACTTCAGTGAGGAGCTGCAGGTTTTAAATGGAAATATGTTCTCTAGCGTGGAATTCCCAAGGCTCCTCTGACCAAAGGAAACAATATGAATACAGCCTCATTACAGACTAATGTGTGTTCCCAGGCATCCACAACCATCCAGGCAGCTCCGAGTGGGCCACAGGGGAGCAGCGGAGGGAGCACTATAAAAGCTTTATGAATTACAAACTTGCCAAATTGCTGTTTAAACAAGGAAGCAAATGGCAAGACCATCTGCATCAGATTGAAACTGCTCATAATGCTGTCACTTTGTGCCAATATGGTGTGTTTAAGCTCTTGTGTTGGCACATACCCAAGAGACACAAAAACTTGTAGCTTGAACAGCACCATCCTCCCCCCCTACCCTCCCAAGTCATAGAATCTGAGGGCCCTGCTCCCATTGCTCTCGGGTTTCTGATGGAGCCTGTAGCTTTCCCCCTTCATGCAGGCCAGGGCAAGTCCTTGCCTGTGCTGTGGGTTCTACCTGCTGGAAGCCCATAGACTCCATCACTACTCCCTCCCTCCTGTCTCCTCATGGTCCTTCTCTGCCTCATCCCCAGGATCAGACACCTCCCAGCCCCACACATCCATCCTCAGCAGAGCTCCACCAGGCCAGGGGTTCTGATGTCCTCACTGGGCTGAGAGAGACATTAAAGTGACTGGTGTCGAGCTCCAGGATGAGCCTGTATCAGCAAGGGGCTGCTCCCAGCTCTGCTTGGCTGGAGCAGTGACCTCTGTCCCTTACCCCCATCCCTCATCCCTCCATCCCAGGACTGCACACCAACCATCGCCTCCTTTCTGCTCATGCCAATCAGCACGAACCTGGAAAAGAGCCGAGGGAAAACCAAACCACCAGCCCAGCACTCCTCCAGTAGATCTTTATCTGATCTCTTCACAAGGAGCTTTCAAATGAAAATAAAACAAGTGACTGATAATTAGCTCTAAAGACACACAAGCCATTGTGCTCTATCGTGTACATGCTCTTTGATAATAGGCCCAGCCTCGTGCCATGAATTGCTAATTAATTCGTTCTTAGCAAAATGTTTTGCTTAATTAAAGGCTGTACTGATTTATAAGCACGTCCCTAAATATTATTCACTTTGCATCTGCTGAAAAGAGTGCAGACTGTTCCTGGGCTCTGGGGTTTTTTTCAGATCATGCCACTACACTCAGCCATGCTCCCTTCCACGCTGATTGTGACAGGTTCAGAAATTATGAAAACATAAATACAAAGACAAAAAGCTAGTGATACCCACATCATTGGAAATATCCTCACAGCCCCAAAATATTTCAAAGCGTGACAAAACCAGAAAGAGAGAGGGAAGAGAAATGAAGCTCCTGGCCCGGCTCTGTTCTCACTCCTGCTGGAGTGAATCCTGAGCCAGTCCCCAGCCTGATGGGAAAGCAGAGCAAAGATCTACCTCCTGCAAAATCCCTGCTACTGAAATCAGTCAGCCCAGACCTGTCCGCAGAGTCCTGGTGGCTTTTACCTGGGGCTGGTGGTCAAGAGGCTGTGGCCCAACTCAGAGTGCTTGAAGTGCCTGAAGGACCACAGCAGAAAGGAGAGCAGAGAGATGGGAGCCAGGCCAGGCTCAGGGGAGGTGTGGGGGATTTCCTGGAATTCTGGGATTTTCCTTCTTCCCCCCCATTCATTAGTCAGCCCAAATACCTCTTCCTCCTGTGTCTCTCCCCTCCTCATTACTGATCTCTCTCTAAGCGAGTGGCTTGGTGCACAAGCTGTCAGGGCGGTGTGGAATAGTCCAAACCTCCCCTGGATCTGTAGGAAAGTCATTTGGGCTGAGGTGTCGGCTGCCAGCTGGGGAGAGGCACTTGGGGAGGCTCCCGAGCCATGGGATGGGCTGAGAAGGAGAGCAGATGGAACTGGATGCTCCAGGAGTTCTGGTTGTGACATCCTTCCAGGCTTCCTGGTGAGACCTGGAGCTTCCTGAGCCATGAAATGCCAGACACCTGGGAGCCGGGAAAGGAAAAAAATATCCCGTGTGCCCTGACCTGCCCGGGCTCTGGGCTCCTGCTCGGTACCAGCAAGTGCCACCTACACCCAGCACAGGGCCCAGAGGCTGTGGCAAGCAATCCTCAACTCTCCTGTCACTCTGAAACAGGTTCCCCCCCACGATCGTTGCACTCCTCACCCTCTTTGTTTGAACCAGATCATCGCCTTTCAGAGCTTTTCCATCCCTGCCTGGCAATTTCATACCATGGAGAAATCTTTTGCCTTCCCAGGTTAAGTCTCTCCAAGAGTTAATTACCCTGGCTGGTGGAAATGCATGCCCTATTTCTAGTCGGAGTGTTGGCTGCCTACAGAGACATTATGTATGCTGAGCACTGGATAACACATGCTTCTCTGAATATATTTGCAACTTGATAATATTGCTCTGGTTGCTTCTTGTGCTTTACCTCTGATCCCTGGCAGGGTAGCTCAGGATTGTTCTGCTCAAGCCAGGAGAGCTGACAAGTCCAGATGTGGACTGTTCTTAACTGCAAGGTACAGTTGCTTATGACTAAAATACCACGTGTTTAGGTTTGGTTTTTGTGGGGTTTGGTGGGTTTTTTTGGTTTGTTTTTTTTTTTTTTTAATAAGGAGTATAAAAGGTTAAGCTGCTGCAGAGATTCATATTTAATCTCTGCCGATTACAATATGCATATCACTTCTCAAAAAAGTATTTTGAGACTTATCCCACACAGATTTAAATGTGTCCGCATGAAATTTCCATGGTTTAGGCTCAGTTTTTCAAAACCACCTTAAGGAAATGGGGTGCCCACTTCTTATTGACTCTCATTGACTTCCCTGATTGCTTTTGAAAAACCCCACCCTTAATCATCGTTATTATGCCATAGGAAAAAGATCCCCTTGTTATCCCTGACATTTCCTGGATACAGGCAGCACTCACAGCTGCCATGGCTCACCTAGATAATATAAAATAAAGCAAACTGCTGAGATTATTCAATGGACAAGTGTTGAGCGTGTTACAGGTGGTGATGGCCAAGCCTGAAGGGTGGTTTAGGAACAGAAACACACTGCAGGGACCTGCTTGCCATATAAACCAGTGGGCAAAGGACCCTGGATGAAGCTTAGGCTCCTTTTGGTGTTCTGCAAGAATCAGACTCCCCCGAGCTGGAACCTGTCCAGGTGGGCTTTAAATGTCTCCATCACTCTCTGCAGTCCCTTTTCTACCATCTGGGGCCTTTTCCCAGACACTGAACCTGAAACCTTTCCACTTCCAGGCTGACCCTCCCGAACTCTCCAGCAGCCTCCAGAATGACCCCTGCCCCAGTGCCAGATCTTTTGGACAGGATCCCCAAAATCTCAGTGTCTCCACAGAGAATCACAGAATCATTTTGGTTGGAAAAGATCTTTAAGATCATAAAGAGCAACCGTAGAGCCAGCACTGGCAAGCCCCCCAGACCCTGCTCCGCTTAGAGGGTCTTCTGCTTTGACTGGGGATTACATTGCCTGGAGCATCCTCTGGCAGACACTCACTGGGAAATCCCCAAAATACAGACCTTTGCCTTTTCCACCCCAAAATCATTACAGAACCACTCTCTCCATTTACACTCATGACTCACAGCAGAGCAAATTGTTTAAAGCTGCAGGCAGAGGTAACTCTGGGCTGAGCTTGCAGGCTGCTGGCTCTGGGAGGGACTTTGTGCTCCTGCAAAGGCTCCGTTTGCCTTCTGTGGTACCAATGGGAAGAGGAACCTGCAGAGGCTGTTGGGGACAGAAAAATATCAGCTGCTCAGAATTCTTGCTCCTTCACAGCTGAGTTCCAGCTGGCCACCAGGCTGTAAGTACAGGTTTGCTTGGGTTTGCTTGGAAATAGCACCAACCCTTCAGCTGTTGCTGTCCTGCAGAGGTTCATTTGGGAGGCGAAGGCAGAAGGGGGTTCAGTGAGGAATGCAGAAATCCCAGTTTGACTGCTCAGAGGCCTTCATGGATTAATAGAATTAATTTCTCTTAGGAGGCATTAATTGAAGAATGTGCTGAGGTTAAGGACCAGGTCAGCTCTTCAGAGTGCTATTTCTCCTACATAATTCACTTACAAACCACCAGGACAATCTGTGCAGAGTAGGAATGAAGGATAGATGTTCTGCTCCCAGGACCTCAGGGAACATAACCTGGGATTACAGAAAACTTTAAGTGGAAGTCTTAGGAAGCTGTACAAGGCAGCTGTTTTATTAGATGAGACATCCAGCACTCCCTCACCCTTCTTTAAGATCTGCAGCTCCAGGTCAGGTCTGGGTAACACAGAGAGGGAAGGGACACTTCTGAGCCAGCACAGATTCTGGTCCCTCTGCTAAGCTGCCCAAACATGGCTTAGCTTGAGCTCACAGCCCTCCTGCCAGGAGCTGGCAGTCTCACCCCTCAGCCCTATTAGGAGCCAAGCAATCAACAACAGCTCAGCAATTGTTTTGTTGCTAACTGCAGCAAACACCCCCCCACCCGAACATCCCCCCCCCCCCCAAAAAAAAAAAAAAAAAACAAAAAACAAAAACAAAGCCCAAACCATGGTGGGAAGAAGTACTTGGCTGGAGTTTGTGTGCTGGTGAGGGAGGGATGGAGAGAAGAGGCTGTGATTCCCAGGCTGTGACATCCCCAGCAGGATGCACCCCCACCCTCAGGACCCCCCCTGCAGCCTCTCCCACCCCACTCAGGTTTCTCCCACCAGGGCCAGGTTGGGGCAGGTGCCTGGCCCCATGGCAGAGGGGCAGCAGCCAGCTCCAGGGGGATGAGCAGATGAGCCAGGAATCTGCCTCCCTGCTGCTGCCAGGGGCTCTTGCTGCTCAGATATTCAGTGACTGCAATGAGCAGGATGGGAGATTAACAGTGACCATTAAAGCTGTACCAGACCCTGCATCAAACCAGCACAACACACCAGGCAGAACCTGTACATCTTCTGTGACTTGTTGCTCTCCGGCAACATTTAACCACAGGCAGAAATACTTTTAAATGCTGGAAGTATTTTCCCGTGAGATTTATCAAATATTAGTGCAGCAGCAATATCCATCCTTGAGAGAAACTTTTAAAAAGAAGACCTTCAAAATCCTGACCTCCCTGGTTCCCTTTCAGTTCAGTTTTGGGCCAGAGATCTCCAAAGGTTCATTTGAACCTAAGTTTTTTCTGTAAGCCACAAGAGGCAGACCCACAGTCTGGCAGTGAGGCAGATGAGGGCAGAGAGACTGAACCAGGTGACTGTGCCCTATGACTTCTTCATGTCCAAACGGCTTAGAAACGTGGTATTGCTCTTACTTACTGTCTTCTTCAGAGCTCCTATGGCAGATATTCAGGTAATGAATCCATCCAGCCCTGCTCCACTAATGAGCCCTTAGAAGATGAAAGATGATAGAGGAAGATGAAGTGTCTGGTTTACAGTTCTTAAAAGCTTAAGAGAAATGAAAACACATACAAAGAACCCACACGAGGACAATTTTACTGAAGATGGAAAACCAGACTCAAAGGTAGGGGGTTGTGCCAGACTTAAATGCTTCTTTATGACCACATTTCATCTTCCTTCTTTAGATGCATTATGATAAAATTTAATTACAGCATTGCACAGCTTCCCCCAGCCAGTGCTCTTTTGAAGCGGCACAGCCACTATTTGTTTTAATTCACTTGGTTTTGTTTGATTTTTTTTTTGTTTATTTGTTTGCTATTTCAGGTCTTACTACACTGTCTAGACCAGTGCTGCTCTGTCTCCAAGTTTTTGAAGTGACATAATTAAGTCTTTGGATTGTCAGAAGCCCAGGTTCTAGTGAGGTGCAGGAGATGGTCACAGCAGCTCTCCAGAAGTGCAGCTGCTGCTCTGTGAGGAGGGATGGGTGCCCAGGTTGGCTTCAGGGCACCCCACAACCATCAACTCAGCTACCTTTACTGGAGTAGACATTGGAGTTACTGAGGAGCTCCTGCTCTTGAGTTTACAAGTGATTAGACAAGAGGTAATGGGCTCCTGTTGTACCAGAAGAGGTTTGGATTGGAGGAGAGGAATTTCTTCACTGGAAGGGTTATCAGGCATTGAACAGGCTGCCCAGGGCAGTGGTGGAGTCACCATCCCTGGAGGGATTTCAGAGCCTGTAGACAGAGAGCTTGGGCTATGGCTTAGTTAAGATCTTGTCAGTGTTAGGTTGTGGTTGGACTTGATCTTGAAGGTTTTTCCCAACCAAGGTAATTCTGTGGTTCTGTGATCCAGAGTCTGGTGAGTGGGCATGCAGAACAGGCAGAGGAAGCAAGAACTGTCCCCTGAGGACAGGATTTGTTCTCAGCCACTACTTCAGATTTTGCAGCACAGGGGATGTGTGTGGACAATTTGTGCCATAATCCTTTTTTTGTGCTACAGCTCCATGAACCTGGTGAACTGTGGCAAGAATGACTTCTGGCCATTCTCCAAACTCACAGATCAGGGTCTGCACCCTCCCAGCACTTCCAGCCCTTGAGATCCAAGCAGAGCCTGGCAGTGCCCAAGTGCCCAGCCCTGGGTCCTCCTCTGCCCTCAGGTCCTGCTTTTGTTGGGACCTCCCTGCTGGGAGGTGGGACAAGCACATCTTGGGTACCAATGTGCTCATCTAGTCAAAGCTGTGCCCTTCCTGAGCCCATCAGCTGTGTCCATACCCCTGCCAGCAGCACACACCAGCAGAGTTCTCCTCTCAGGCAGCAGCTTCTGGAGCACCTGACCCATGTAAGCCAATAACATAGCATGGGGTTTTCTTTCTTTGTTTTGAGTTTCTGAGATTCTTTTTTCAGTGCTGGGGAGTGTTTCTTGTGTGGACACCCTGTGCTTTGGGGCAGCTCAGGATCTGCCTCAGCCCTTCACAGTCTCCAGAACTCAGAGCCTTCTTGACTCATTTCTGGTCTTTTCTTTTCTTTTCTTTTCTTTTCTTTTCTTTTCTTTTCTTTTCTTTTCTTTTCTTTTCTTTTCTTTTCTTTTCTTTTCTTTTCTTTTCTTTTCTTTTCTTTTCTTTTCTTTTCTTTTCTTTTCTTTTCCTTTCTTTTCCTTTCTTTTCCTTTCTTTTCCTTTCTTTTCCTTTCTTTTCCTTTCTTTTCCTTTCTTTTCCTTTCTTTTCCTTTCTTTTCCTTTCTTTTCCTTTCTTTTCCTTTCTTTTCCTTTCTTTTCCTTTCTTTTCTTTTCTCTTCTTTTCTTTTCTTTTTTTTCTTTTCCATTGCCTAAAGCTTTGCTGCAGCTTGGTGACTCTGTTCACACAACCCCCCATGAAACCTTGCCCATGTTCAGGGGTGCTCCTGCCCCTGTGGATTGGTGGGAGCTGGGTCCTGGGTGAGCTGCATGATAAGCTGATGTCTGGAAGCTGCTCAGCCTGGGGCCTGCCCTCTTTCTCCTGCCCATCAGGAGAGCAGAGACCCCAGCAGACACCTCCACTGGATTTCAGAGAGGTATTTTTCTCCATGGTGTTTTTCTTTCCCATAGACACAACTGTTTTCTTCCTTTCAGACAGTTTTTTTTGAGTGATTTCTTGAAAACAAAGTTGTGGAAAACAAAGTTCCCTTTTAAAGATTTTTCTGTTGTCAGTGAGAAGTCAAAACTTTGCAAGGAGGAGAAAAAAAATCCCCTCTGTTCCACTTTGCTCAGAGAGAACACTGTGGGCCAGTATTGATCCTGGCCTTGCTGCTTCTCCATCCTTGCTGCAGTTGGTTTTCTGTTATTTTCTTTTCTCTTTGCCAACTGACATCCTCTCCTTGGCCTTCTGCTCTTTCCCAGGACTTTTTTGCAGCTCTTCTCTCATCCTGCATGGCTGCAGGGAGCAGTTCCTGCTGCTGGGGGTTCCTCAGGTGAAGGGGAGGCAGCAGTGGTCCCTCTGAGCTGAGACAGGTTTTGTGCAGGGTCAGGCTGCTGGCACAGCATTGCCCTGGTCCCATTGGGAAGGTGTCACTGGGGTCACAGCTTCAGCTTGGGTGGACACAGGTTTGAAACAGCTTGGGTCAAGCTGCTGGTACCTCCATTCCCATCTCATGTGCTCTGTTGCCCTGGAAACGAGAGAATCAGGGATGTGACAGCAGCTCTGCTGCCATTCAGTCAGTCTGGGCAGAGTGAAGGGGCTGTTCCTGTGACCTGCTGCCCTTCTGGAGAGACACAGGAGTTGCCAGCTGCACAAAAAGTGGTGTTCTGTATTGATTTTTGGGTAGCCTGCCAAGACCACCTAAATAAAAGCTGGCACTGTGATGGAGATTGGAGCTTCTTAAGAGGTCCAGCAAAGCAGATACATAGAGCTGTAATCTAAGATCAGCATAAAGATTGGGCATACAAATCATTGATCCTGACCTGACCTGGCTTGGCAGTGATGAAGCCCATGACCTTCAGTCCTTCTGTGGCATGCAGAGAGTCAGTGGGAGTGCCTCAGGACTCTGGTGTGCCTCCCCAAGGCATTGGTGAGGGCTGCTAGGTGCTTATCAGAACAACTTAATCCACCAGTCAGCAAGGCATCAGAAAGTCAATGCTCAATCTCCATGGTCTCATTCTTCTGACAGCCAAGTGTCCCTCAGCTTCCTCTGGCTTGGACCTGAATGCAGGGTGCTGGGAGGAATGGTCCTACAAGATGGGTTGATGTTCCTGGCCCTATGAGCTGCAGACCAGGAGCTTTCTGTGGCAATCACCTTTCCCAGAGGCCCAGAGGGAAGGGGATGCCTGCAACTGGTTCACACCCACAGGTGACAACATCTGGCAGGGACCTTGGTGCCCCACAGTGGAATGGGATTGCCCAGATACTGATCTGGGACCAGAGTCTGTCTCTCTGGACACCCACTTTGGTCATAGGAATCACCTCTGCTACTTCACTCTGGATTTTCAAGCAGACCTTGGTGGTCAGGCAACAGTTCAGAAGCAGAACCCATGTTGCACTGGATCCATATGCAGGTGAGAGGCTGGGCCGTGCCTTACAGAAGTGCCAAGTCTGTGATCAGAGGTTTCCTGGACTTGCATAACCCCTGTCAGGATGGGTGTATTCCTCAGAAAAGCTGCTGCTAGCCAGCAGGGTCATGGTGATGGAAGAGAAAGGTCTGTGCCTCCTAGTGCCGAGAAATGCCCATTAGTCCCCTTAATCCTGCTGGGCCTCCAACAGCAAACTCCAGAGCTCCCCAGTTGTCATGTTTTTAGAAATACTGTGATTTTCAAGCCACTCACCTCATGTTTTTTACACCTAACCCATGATTTTCAACTGCCTGGGATTGCCAGTACTGCTGTTAGCCAGGAGACAGAGTGGTGCATGGGAGAGAAGTGATGAGAGAGGAGCAAAACCCATCCGGGGCATTTCTGATGCCAATGACCACATGCAAATAGATCAGATTTTCAGCACGTCCCCAGCAACTAGAATGTGTTTCATGTGTCAGAACATTTCAAACAGCCTTTTGCCAATGGCAGATTTTATAATTAGAGTTTAGCGAGTGTCTGTTCTGGCTGCTCTGCTCTGCCTGGCATCCTGCCCACCAGGCAGCTCCATCACACTTTGCTCCAGAGGGTCAGGACTTACATGGTATTTCAGTATCAATGAGACATTAACTGATGCTGGGGAAAGGTTAGTTCCAGCCTATAAGTAAAACCCCATTCTTAATATTTTTATTAGGTTTGGTTGTTTTAATATTTTTGTGACTAAAATTGTCTAGAAGATAATGAAGTCCCATCAGTTCATGGAGTGCTCAGATACAGAGGGGGGTTAAATGCAGGCAAATCTGTCTTCCTCCTTGCCTGAAAATCAGAGAAAGAGTTGTAATAGAAATGCACTGCTGGTGTTCTCCAGCACTGTGCAATAAACAGTGCCCTGGGAAAAAACAGATTTCTTCTGCAGAAATCCTCAGTCTTGTTTCACAGCTGGGAACTGAAGTTTCTGGCCTCCCATGGCAGGATGGATGCCCAGGTGCTGATCACCAGGCTGTTGTCCCTACACATTTCCTAAGGGCTTCCAGAAGCCCAGCTTGTGGCTGCTGACTCTTTAGGGAAGAGCAGGAGCAAATCCTGTACAAGTCAGTGAACAAATGAATTCTGGCAGCTACAGGGGCGACACAAAAGTACAAGTAACTCCTAATATTTTAGACATTTTTCAGGATTGTCCAGTACAGCTCATTACAGCTTTAACAAACACATGCAATGCATGAGGGACAATTCAGCTCAGCAGTGTGGTGGTGAATTCCCACACTCTGTTCATATCATACCCACCTTCTGCTTTCTCTCTCATTGTTACCACATATTTCTAATATATAGAAAATTGTTCAGCTCAGTTGTTTTTCCCCATATCACCCACTGAATAACCTTTTATTTCTCATTCCCTCCTTCTTCCCAGAGTGTTAGATCTCCTAATTCATCTGATCAAGTTCTCACCCTCTCATTAATCCAGCAGACACAGGAAAGTGGTGAATTCAAAGAGAGATGAGAGGGCTGGCAAATCCACTAGATGTGTGAGAACAAACTCATGGAGCTGATCACAATTTAGGTGAGAAGAATGTGGATGACATCAGAGAGCATATGGTTCTATGGTAGATTCAAACTGATGGTTTGAGACCATGAACTTGGAAAACCCTGACCTTTATAACCTCTTTTGGGGCTAGAAAAGGCTGGGAAGTGTGCAGCTGGGGGCAGGTGAGAGACCAAGCAATTATTTGGTAAAAAAAAGAAGGAAAAGGAAAGGGGAAGGGAAAGGGGAAGGGAAAGAGAAAGGGACAGAGAAAGAGGAAGGGAAAGGGAAAAGGAAAGGGAAAAGGAAAAGGAAAAGGAAAAGGAAAAGGAAAAGGAAAAGGAAAAGGAAAAGGAAAGGGTTTGTGCTGTATGTCTGTCTTCCAGTGGCTTTTGAACTCACTGGGCTGTTTGTATCCCATTTTCAAGTGCTCTTCTCCAAGCAGAAGCTCCTGCAGCCCCAGCAGCTTCCTCACAAGTTCCTCTTTGTTTGGTCTCTGTTAGAAGAGGAATCCTGACTTGCTAGAGAGGGTCTTTTCCCTTCCTCACAGGCTGACAGCCACCACACAGGTCTGATCACATGCAATCAGATAGAACCTACACCTATACAACATCTTCTTATCTGCTTATCCTGTGGGTACTTCAAAGGAGCTCCCAGACAAACAAAACGCTCCCATCCATCCACCTCCTGCCTAGATCACCCTGGTGTCTTCTCTGTAAGATTTCATACACATGTCCAAACCAAACCAAAACCTCCTGTTGTAACACCCCACTGCCAGAAAAGGCTTTCCTGGGGCTCTGCCATTGTTCCTGCTTTACCTGGGAGGAGAAGACAGCACACACAGCTCAGATTACAGTTGTTATTTCTATGAAGCAAATGTCCAGCCTTTGGGTTTTTTTAAACAAAAGTTTATCTATCATTACCATCCCCTATCATGCCCATTCCACAGGCTGCCAAGAGTGAACCTGCTGCATAATGATTGTGATGAGAATGACTGGAGAGTGCTTGGTTTGACTTGGTCCTTTTCCTTTCCTTTCCTTTCCTTTCCTTTCCTTTCCTTTCCTTTCCTTTCCTTTCCTTTCCTTTCCTTTCCTTTCCTTTCCTTTCCTTTCCTTTCCTTTCCTTTCCTTTCCTTTCCTTTTCCTTTTCCTTTCCTTTTCCTTTCCTTTTCCTTTCCTTTTCCTTTCCTTTCCTTTTCCTTTCCTTTCCTTTTCCTTTCCTTTCCTTTCCTTTCCTTTCCTTTCCTTTCCTTTCCTTTCCTTTCCTTTCCTTTCCTTTCCTTTCCTTTCCTTTCCTTTCCTTTCCTTTCCTTTCCTTTCCTTTCCTTTCCTTTCCTTCCCTTCCCTTCCCTTCCCTTCCCTTCCCTTCCCTTCCCTTCCCTTCCCTTCCCTTCCCTTCCCTTCCCTTCCCTTCCCTTCCCTTCCCTTCCCTTCCCTTCCCTTCCCTTCCCTTCCCTTCCCTTCCCTTCCCTTCCCTTCCCTTCCCTTCCCTTCCCTTCCCTTCCCTTCCCTTCCCTTCCCTTCCCTTCCCTTCCCTTCCCTTCCCTTCCCTTCCCTTCCCTTCCCTTCCCTTCCCTTCCCTTCCCTTCCCTTCCCTTCCCTTCCCTTCCCCTAACAAATTGGGTAAAACTGGGTGAAATGTGATCTCTTTAATAACACACTGATCATCTGGCCCACTAGCACAGAGAAACTGGAACAATGTGTTCAAATGGTGGGCTTGACAGGGGAAAAAATGTGGCATTATTCTGTATTATAATGGAGAGTAGAGCATATAACCTACTGTGCAGTTTGATAGCAGTATTAAACAAACAAGAATAAGTGTTTGCAGAGAATCTGAATATGCTGCAGAATGACCAAAGCTCGAGTGGCAGCAGAGTTTCTGATTAATCAACAGAATAAAAAAAAGGGAAAACCTATTTCAGGGTTCCTGAACCTATTCCCCTGAACTAGTGGACCTTTGCCAGTTTGAAGAGGAATTACAGGCACAAGGGGGGTTGCACTATATAGATCTGTACTCTGGAGAATTAAGTGATCAAAAAATGGCTGTTTACAGAGGCTGACTTGACCCAAAAGTGTGCTCTATAAATTGCCACGTCAATGAAGATGCCCACTAAAGATGCCAGGATGGTGCAGCAATGTAAGATCTGTGCAGGACATAAACCAAGGGTCAGGCATAAACACAGCTCAGGCAACACCCACTGTGGGGTTTGCTGTGAGAAACAGTTTCTCAATGCAAATGGTTATTGATTTCCCAACAAACTTGCAGAAACTGCAATGAATTACGGCACCTGCCGTAAATGTGGAGGTCAGTGCATAATCATGGCTTTCAAAAGATGCTTCCTGTGGATTTCGGAGTCCTTGTTTGCTGCTGATGGGCTAAAGATCACTGATAATGTTGTACAGTTTCCACCTCTCAGGCTGACAGAACCAAAGTGAGACGTGGCCAAGAAATGGGAGGAATAAAGCTCAAGTGAATCCTGTCCAGGGCCTGCTCTCTGGGTGACATCTCAGCAGGATAAGCCATCCACCTCAAAGCAATGTGAGACCTTCTGCACTTCTAAGCATATACAGAAGAAAATGTTTCTGCCAGGTTTTAAGCATGAGCTCCCATGGCATCTCTGGAGAAGACCTGGCCAATGCTAGAAAGGTTATGACTTTATTTAGCTACATCTGGCAGCTCTCCAAGGATGGGGACATCTTCTGTGCTGGCCTGTTCTGAAAACACACCATCCTCCTGCTGAAAATGTTCTCCCTAACCAGTTTCTCCCAAGCTGAAAGTTACTCTTGCCAGCTTTGACAGGTTGACCTCCAGTGTCACCACTTTCACCCCACTTCCAGCCCTCAGGATGGGCTCCTGGCAGCACCACTCCTGGGAGCATCCTTCTTCTTGCCCCTCCTGCTCCCTGCTGTGTCTCCTCTCCAGGGACTCCCACTGCTCCCATGGCTGCATCCAGAAATACTGCAATTGTTTCTCCTTATGCTGTTTCCTGTCGTACACAGGAGCTGACCCCAGGTGAGGTTAAATTGTCTCTTCTAGCCAGGAGTCTGAATGGAGCCAACCCTCCTCCCTTGGAGAATGACACCAGAAATCAGACAACCCCAGACTGGTTTGGGTTGCTCTCATGGCCAGTCCTTGTGTGTTCTCCATGAGCACCACCACCATTTGCATCTGATCGAGATGCAGTTAGCAGAACCTTCCCCGGGTATTTCCTTTGTAAAGACACTTGAAATATTTAAATACCTAATATTTGCTGAAGCTTACATGGTTAGGAAAAACAGGGGGGACAGGTGTCTGCCTCTGACCATCCTAGCATCATCCCTGCATTCTGACTCAAACCTCTGCAGGCACAGGACGGGGCCAGAACTCAGCTGTGAACCTGAGTGTGGCTGGAACCCCACTGGGACCAGAGCCCTGCTGGCAGGGACACCTCCCAGCAGCCCAGGGTGCTCCAAGCCCCATCCAACCTGGGCATTGCCTGGGAGTCAGTGGAAGTAAATGTGGATTTCCCCTCCTCAGGGACTCACTTCTGGAACCAGAGGTGCTGCTGCTCACACATCAGCAGTACAAAATGCTGATGGAGCTGCAGACAAATGACATTGCCTCAGCTCACCCTGCTGGGATGGATCTGCTTGGATTTGTGTGCTAGAAGGAAAGAAAGAAGAGGTCAAGGCAAAGGGAGGACTCTCAGGGAGAGTCTCTGAATTGGGTGGCTTTTCAAGAGGAGGACAGTTCAGTGTCTTTGTACTGCAGCATCTTGCTTCTCTCAGAATCACAGAAAGTTTGGGCTTGGAAGGGACCTCAAAAGAACATCAAGTCCATGTCCAACCCCCTGCCAGAGCAGGGTCACCTACAGCAGGTAAATGACCTGGGTGTCTGCTGCCTGGGTGTTCTGGTTTGAGAGGACCAGGATAAAAACCAGGTGGGGCAGTTCCAATGGGGAGCAGCTGTGCCTAGGGGAGGAGAGGATGGGTCAGGAGACCCAAATGGATCAATCACAGTGCTCCTGCCCATGGTGCCCACTATAAAATGGCTCCCAAGAGGATCCTCTTGTGGCTTCTCCAGCTGCTGTGCTGCCTGGGTTGGGCTCTGTTTGTTAGTTTGCTCCTGCTGCTCATTTCCTCACTGGAGAAGAACATCATCCATTGAGCCAGCTCACCTCCTGCCTTCCCAGGTAGGACCACCTTGGCTGCTCTGGGGCTGCTGGGGACTTTCAGTGGGACCCTGGGCTTGGGCACCTCCATCTGCTGCTGAGCCCAGTCTGGGACTGTTCTGTTTGGGTAGGAATTGCCAGCTGAGGAGCCTGGGTTCCATATTTCCACAGTTTATATTCAATTGTGATTCACCAGCAGTGTTACAGCTTCAGTGAACCCACCTGAGCTTTTCTTCCAACCTTAAAGTCTCTCTTCCTTATTCCCTTTTTCCCCTGGGAGGGAAGTGGGGGAACTGCAGAATCTGTCCCCTGGTTACAGGCCAAAGCTGTGACACTGGGGGTACCAATCTCAAAGAGAAGCTGCTGTTACTTTGCAAGGTTCAGCTGTTGCTTGGAAAGTGCTTAGAATTTAAGGTTTGCACACTCAGAGGTCACTGAGTTTATACATGACTTCAAATTCCCGTTTTTTGCTTCTGACAGTCACATTAGCTTGAGTGAAACCTCCCTACAGAGCAGATCCCAGGAACTGCCCTCAGACATTGCTGCTGTCCAGGAGGTGAGGTGGCAATTTGCTGTCCTGGCAGCCCCAGGGATGGTGGCAGAGGCTGTTGCAGGCAGCTGCTTAGGTTTAGATATATCTCAAATTCTAAATACTTACAATTTCTAGATATTTGTTTGCTCCACTGGTGCACAAACATGCTTGTGGACTCTTGAGTCCTCTGCTGAAGAGGAAGATTTTAACCTGTAATCTACTTAGACCCTTGAATTCCATGAATCTGAGTGGAAAAGGGATGCTTCTCAGTGCTCTGGGCACCCACCCCAGAACCTCAGCTCCCCCTCTGCTAACAGGGAGCTCTGGGGAGGCAGCACCCCAAGCTTCTTACTGCCTTTTCTGTCCTGGTCTGTGCCATGGAGATGATTGCAGGAGGGAGAAAGCATCTCCTGGGGTGTTCATGTGCTGCTGAGTCGAAACACACCCTCAGTACAACCAGAATTTGCTGAATGTGGACTCGTAGTGGCTCTGTGTATGTGGCAGAGTTGACAGGGACAGGAGCAGCATGGCTGCAGATCAGGATGCTGATCACCAAAGTCTGCAGTGACCATAACATGCAGCCTGGGGGAATCAAAGTATATACTGTGCAAAGTCATTTTTAGCAGCTGTGTCACTTTCTTTTGTACATGGATTAAAGATATTGGTAAAAAAAAATGCGATTACTCTGGAAATACCAACCTGGAGCTGTGCTCTCCTCCAGTGTGCAGCCTACACTTGCAGAAAAGGGCTCTGGGCTAAGAGATGCTCTAAAAATATTTAGCTCAAGCAGCACTTCCCCCCCCCCAGACATTTAAGATTCCATGAATTGTTAATAAGCATTTAAGTGCAATAATAAAGGATGTATATGTGCCACTACATAAGAAAAAAAAAAAAACCTGTATCTTAGGCACTGGAAAACTAGTTGCTGGGTTCAGGGCCTGGTTATTTTGTGAGCAAATAAATGTCTTCAGACATGAGCTGAAAAAGAGCAATTTCAAAGCAAGTGAGAGAAACACACAGCAGATCGTGTACAGTAACTGTGGCATCAAAATTGCAGCAATAAATAAGAGACAAAAAGGAATATCTCGGGGAGGCAGATGGATGGAGCGAGGGAGAAATCTCTGCAAATGGGATTTCCTTGTGCATATGGAAAGCATTAAAGTTTCTGATGAGCTCTCTCCACCTCCACAGCCTGGCACAGTGTTACTGCCATCCCATTGAGGTGTTTCAGGGGCTGTTCCATCCATCAGGAGCTGTCCTGTCTCTCTTTTGTGACAGCTGAGGTGTTCTGGTGTTCAGCTTTGGGTGGGAGGATTATCCTGTTATTAATAAGGTGCAGCATTGCTCTGGCTCTGGGGGGGTTTTGCTTCCTGAGACAGTCAGTGTCAGGCAGCTCCAAGGCTCTGAAGGTTAATGTTGTAATAAAGTGGGGTTTAATAAGTACGAGGCAAGCACCACATTTGCTTGATGTTAATTGGTATTTTTATCTGCTCTGAAAGGAGGAGATTGCATGGTAAATGGGTTCACTGAGAGTGAGCCATGCCACCTGCTCCCAGAGGGCAGGGAGAGACCCAGCAATTCCAGCTGGTGCTGGGAAGGCAGGAGAGCTGCAGGGCCATGGCCAGGTCCAGATGAGCATCGTTTGGTGCTCTGGAGGCACAGCACTCATCAGAGATTTCACATCCCAGGAGATCACCCCCTTCCTGGCACCCCTGCTGAAGGATGCTGATGATTTCTGCTGGTGGAATATGGCCCTTAAATCTCTGTCCTGTGGTTCCAGCTGGGGTTTGGGGTTGGCCATGTCTGCAGGAGATGTCACAGAGAGGTGGGCGGGAGGGTTTTGGGCAGGGGCAGCCTCCATGGAGGTTCCCAGGTGGGAAGAGTTCTTGGTGTCTGCCCCTTTCTCAGCCCCAGCCCTAGAGCTGGCGCTGGGTCAGGGAGGAGCAGAGTGGGACTCCATGGGAGCAAGCCATGGGACTTGGGGCAGCACAGACACCAGAGAAGTCCCCGTGGGACAACTGGAGCACCCAGTGCCCCCAGCACCATGCTGGGGAGGGAGCTTTGAGATGGTTCAGAGCCATCTTCATGGCCCTGCACTGGGACCAATCCCAAGGCCCTGAGGGCACCTGCCTCTTCTGAGTGCAAGAGACAAAATTCTTGCTTTCTGAAGCCAGAAGCTGCCTTCTGCTGCCATCACAGGATTTGTGGCAGCACCAGCATGGCTCAGTGCCAGCACTCAGCACCCTCCCATCCATCCTGCAGCTCTGCAGACATTACCTGCAGCACCATAACCACAAGTGCTGGGAACCCTGGGCAGCTGAGAGAGCTCAGGACAAGCATCCTTTGGATGTGTTCAGCAGGCATGTGGTGGGCTTGCATGGCAGGAAGGGCATGAGGACAGGAAGGGGCTAAATAACTGCTGGGCAGGGAAGTCCTGAGTGTGGTGGTGACTTCTGGTGTGAGGAACCAGGCTGGGTAATAAACAATAAGAGAGCTGAGTGCTCTGCAGTCAGTGGGAACAGCGAGAACCCCCCAAACCTCACTTCTTGCTTTTGTCATCTCTAGATAGCACTTGTCTTGTAACAGGGCTTTCATCTCAATAGCACTTTTATCTTCAAACATGTCAGATCTTTAAAGAACCAGAAAACATTAGCAGGCAAGGAGAAACTTTATTCTCATTTTTTACAGGTAAGGGAAAGAAAAGGATGCAGCTGGTTTAATGAGCACAGACTGTCTTTGGATGGGTGCTCTTGTACCTAAAGGATTTCTGGGTTCTTCTCAGTGCCATGGTCCACTCTTAAATCAGGACTGGTCAGAGTAATTCTTGCTCAGGAGAAGTGGCTGTGTTGTGCTGTGTCACTATGACTGTGTGTGCTGGTGCTTTCAGTGGCTTTGGGGCTCATATTCTGCATTAAACCCTAATAAAGGAACCTGTGGTATTTTCAGCTCTGGATCCTGATAAACCCAAAATGAAAGAATTAAAAAATCTTACACCCTACAGTAATTAAATAGATGAGTAAAAGTCCCTAGAGAAGGTTGATTTATGTGCCTGAAGAGTTGCTTTTCTCTCCTCACGATTATCAAAAATGCTTCCATTACAACTGAAATTTTTATCATGATCCACTTGAGAAATCAAGCTTTTTATCCCAGAAGAAGGGGGTGACTGTCAGTAGATTTTTGACACTGATGAAGACTTGTAGTTAAAAGATGAGGAACCTTCCTACTTGGGGTTTCTTCTTAGAGCTGAAAAAGCATTGAAAACAGACAAATTCTTGGTTCCCTGGGTCCTTCAAAGGGCCTTGTGAGGGAAGCTCTTTCCTTCCCAGCTGAACAGCCACATCTATCATTTGTCCAAACCAGGAGACCTAAGAAACTTCTGGAAGAAGTTGTTCAAACTTCCATTGGGGAAACCATCTTGGGTCCTCTTGAACCTCTCAAAACCCTCAGGGGAACTGCAGGATCTGGGTGAAAACAATGTTCAAAGCCTTCAACTGCCCAGTGCTGCCCATTGCTCACCCTCTGACCAGCCTGGGTGGTGAAAACCTTCACCCAGTTTCTCCTGAGAAAAGTGTATGTGAACTATGGGGAGAGTCCTCAGCCTTCCCTGCAGGAAGGAAACAGATGTGAGTGTTGGGCACCCTGTTATATTTGGGTGCTAAACACATAGCTGACCCCATCTAAAAAAGATTGAGTACTTTCTAAAAGCCAGGACAAGCCACGATGCAGTTTACTTTCTTGGAGAGCCCAGGACCCAGTGCCAGGAGCTCTCCCATGCAGACCTGGCAGGGCCATGTTTGATTTAAAGCCCCCAGGCTTCTTCTAGGTCCTTCTTGTGGTTGCCTTAATTCAGGGGATCATATTCCAGCTGCAGAAGGTGGAAAAAAAAAAAAAAAAAAAGTGTCTCATTTCAACGTGAAATGCATGCAGTTTGCAGCTTAAAATAGATATTCAAAGGAAAGTACTCTTCAGATTTTAAAAGCCAACAGCTCATCTTCCTTCTCCCTCCCCAAGCTGTGTGCCCTTCTCCTGGAGGTCTCACCCATCCGTGCAACTCTCAGTGCTTGCTGGGTTGCAGCAGTCCTAGGGGAATGTCAGACCTGGGATGCACATCCTTGAATACAGAATCACAGAATGTTTAGGTTGGAAGAGACCTCCAAGCTCATCCAGTCCAACCTCTGACCAACACCATCATCTCACTACTAAACCATGTCTTCAAGGACCAGCTCCAAATGCCTTTTAAATGCCTCCAGGGATGGTGACTCCACCACTGTCCTGGGCATTCCAATGCCTGACAGCCCTCTCAGTGAAAAAATATTTCCTGACATCATCCTAAACCTCCCCTGGAGCAGCTTCCATCCATTCCCTCTGCTCCTATCCCATCTCTCAGGAGCAGGGGCTGTTTCCCTCCTCACTCCAACCTCCCTTGAGGCAGTTGCAGAGAGCCATCAGGTCTCCTCTCACCTTCTCTTCTCCAGGTGAAGTTCCTGCTCTTCACAAGAGCCCTTGGAGCTGCTCCCTCCAGCCTGACCCCATCTTCTCTTCTTTTCCAGCCCTGTCCCGTGCACCCTTCACCCAGCAAGGAGCCCCCAGCCCAGCATCCAGCACCCAGGACAGGAGCAGCCTGGCCCCATCCTAGGGAAAGAGCTACAGAGCAAAACTTGAGTGAGCAGCAAGGATGTGTCCTTGTCACATCAGATCACTTCAAAGGCTCTGCCTGGGAACCAAGTCTGAGGATGCTGGAATCCCCTGGGAGCTTGGTCTCCCATCCCCAGCCCAGCCCTGAGGCTGGCACAACATGCAAAGAAAGGGAAGGAATTTTAGGATGCAGTCGGTCAGCTCTCACTTCGAGCTGTGTTTTCTTCCTGCTTCTTCCCTCTTGCCTCTGCAAGGCTTTCCCCAGCTTTCACAGGACAAATAAAAAATTCATTTCTAATGGCTAAAATCTGGCAGAACTGCTTCCCCTAGTTTTCAGGCCCAGGTTTAAAAACATCTTTTTTTTTTTTCTTCCCTCCAGCTTTTGCCCTTCCTGTCCTTTCTAACTGGTCACTGAAATTCCTCAGGGAAGCCTCAGGAGAAACCACCCCTGACTTCAGCAGAGCTGTAGCAGCTGTGAGTTTGGGTCCCTGTGTTTCTGCAGCCGAGACCTTCACCTTTCCAGTCAGGCAGCTGTATTTGTACTTGGTGTTAGAATGTGTAATTATTATGCACTTCAGTTAATGCTGTTCTACAAATCTTGATTTATACCAGACTCAACAGTTCTGGCACTTGCCAGGGCCCAGAGCAAGACACAGTCACAGTTCTGATGGGACAGGCTGGCAACTGGGAGGGGGATGTGATAAAGGGGATGAAAAACAGATGGGAAAACAAAGGGAAGAGCAAAGAGGATGGACAAATGGGAGCTGCTCAAGGGATGCTGTCAGGTGCTTGGTAGCAGACAGAAAACTAAGGTGGAAAGACAGTCTGGGCAAAGGCTTCTGAGGAGGTTTCATCATCCCAAGGTGTTGGGTGCTTCTGTTCTACCCCACTGAATCTCTGAAGCAGTGCACCTTGAGGGAGGAATCTTAGCTATGGAAGCAAGGAAAAAACCTCAGAGAACCAGCCTGGACTTATGTGGCAGTGGGTACAGCTTTAGGAGCAGTGGTTTTTGCAAGTCTACCTTGTGATGGACCAGAGCAAGGGAGGGGATGAGCATCCAGGCAGCTGAGAGGGTGCTGGGGAAGGAGATGCAGTGGTTCCTGGCAGTGATGGGTGGCTCAGGGTCCTTGGGGACAGAGGTTTGTGCAGGGCAGAGTCACTGCTTACCCTGTGGGTTCTTATCTGGGAAATCAAGACAGGTCTCTTGCTTCAGGTTCCTGTTGGCTGGAGCCTGCACCTCTTAACCAGGACATAAAATGCAGGAGAAACAAAAGGGCTCAGTCAGGGGGGAAACAAGAGAATATTAAGAAAACAAAAAAGGACAGCTGTCAGGCAGAGCCCCAGGGCAGGGATACAGGCTTGGTCACAAGAGGAGGTTGTGGAGCAGTGGAGGGAACACACAACATGGACTGAGAGTAAACTTCAGCTAGCTTAACTGGACAAAATGTCATGAAGTTAGTAAATAAAAAAAAACCAAACCTTTGTCAGTCAGGTTGATACCAGCAGTGGCCTTCGTGCAGTTTGTCTGACATTATTTTACATTTATTAATCAGAGTAATGAGAGTAACAACCCTGTGGGTGCTAACAAATAACAAAGAGCACACACAGAATCTAAATTAAAGCAAACACCTTCTTGGAGGCTCATGATCAACCCCAGCTTGTGACAGAGGTTGGCAGTGCATTTCCAGGGACAGGAGCTGCTGTTTGCTCTGGGACAAGGCTGTGGAGCAGCAGCATCTCACTCCAGAGCAGAAACTACAGAACAGTGGTGAGCACACACTGCCACATCTTGGGCTGACCCAAAGCACAAGGGAAACCATCCTGGTGGGCACCTCTGCTTTCTGTGTCACCAGAAGCAGATGGAGGAACAGGCCTGACAAGGGAACATCTCCTCATTCCCCTTGGGAAAGTGTTTGTGGGCTGCTCTGGCTGAGGACCTGCAGAGCCAGGGAACCCCAGGCTGCCCCACAGCCTTAGAGATGGCCACAAGTGACCCTAAAAGTTGCCCACCCGGGTGGGCTCTTGCCTTAACCAAAGTTCATAACCAAACCCTGTGGTCTCAGCCCACCCAAGGGGTCACTGGGCTGGCAGAGGAGCCCTGAGCAGGGTGCTGGGATTGACCCTGGAGTGCCCCAGAATTAGGCTGTGCTGAGTCAGTGCTGGAAGCTTGTCCATAATTTATGGAAAAGCCTGGAAAGGTGAAAAACCTTTATTTTGCTATATATTTGCCAATTCTTAAACCACCTGCTCTGTAAAGTTATTGAGCCATTCTGAGTTCACCTTTTTGGAAGTTATCAAAAATTAAAATTTGATGCTAAAGGTTATATTCACTGCCATGAGTGTAGAAGAAATCTGAGTTTTAATATGTTTCAGGGCTGCTCACCACCAAGTGCAAAAATGATATAAAGAGAGGGCTTATTCAGAGGTACTTATCTTGCTTTCTCAGTGTTACATGCTGAAAGTTTTTGAAGCATCTGAATTTTCTCTTTTCATGCTTTTGGCTCATAAAATTGGGTTATATTCTGCTATTATGCTGTGTGTACCTCCATGGAAATATCTGTCTGCCTACTGCTCAACAGTGAAAGCTGAGCTGACTTCTCAGCTTCAGGGATGTGTATGTTGACTCTCATGCACACAGTCTCTCACAAACTATATCTTTAAAAATGGTGGAAAAGTATTTAATAAACAAAGTGTGTTTCACATGCCAGCACACCCCTGCTCTCTTTAAGCCCCCCAGCTCTGGCACCACTGCTGGGGCTCTGGGTGAGGAGCCCAGGTCCCTCTGGTTGCTGATGTCACCAACATGATGTGGTGACACAACTGCTGGCACCCTGATCTGCAACTTATAGAATCACAGGATGGCCGAGGTTGGAAGGGACCCCAGAGATCATCTGTTCCAACCCCCTGCCATGGTCAGGGACACCTCCCACAGCCCAGGGTGCTCCCAGCCCCATCCAGCCTGGGCTGGAACACTGCCAGGGATGGGGCAGCCACAGCTTCTCTGGGCACCCTGGGACAGGGACTCAGCACCCTCCTACTGAAGAACTTCTTCCTAAGATCCAGTCTGAATTCCTTCTCCTTCAGTTTAAAACCATTTCCCCTTCTCCTATCACTGGACACTGATGAAAAGTTCCTCTGCCACCTCCTGCAGGTTCCCTTTGGGGACTGGGGGGCAGCTCTAAGGTCCCCCCTGGAGTCTTCTCTTCTCCGGGCTGAACAATCCCAGCTCCTCAGCCTCTCCTCATGGCAGAGCTGCTCCAACCCCTGGATCATCTTTGTGGCCTCCTCTGGACTCATTTCAGCAGATCTCTGTCCTTCTTCTGGTGGGGAATCAGAACTGGATGCAGCACTGGAGGTGGGGTCTCACAAGAGCAGAGTAGAGGGGAGGAATCACCTCTCCTGATCCCCATCCTAGAATGAGGTTTGCTTTCTGAGTGTCAGGAGCACACTGCTGGCTCATATTGAGCCTCTTGTTAATCAACACCCCCAAATCTCCTATCCAGGCAAGGACTCAAGATGGCCTGACCTTATCTAAGGAACAAGCTGTCCAGGAAGTTCCACCTCCCAAGATATAAATCTGTTGACCATCAGATGCAATTTCATGTCTGTACCTCTCCTCTGGCATGTTGGGAAGGGCTGGAAGACCCATGGCTGATGGGGGAATGGTGGTGCTGGCTTGATGGTTGCACTTGATGATCTTAGAGGTCTTTTTCCAACCTTAATAATTCTGTGACCCTGCAGGTGACTACGTTGGCACATGCTGTGCCATGGTGCACCCAGAGAAGGGGATGAGCTGAGTGTGCCCAGCACAGGAGAGCAGACATGTCCCAAGAGCATGGGAGAGGAGAGCTGAGCTTCTGGCTGCAGATGAAGGGCTGTGAGGGCTGAAATGAATTGGAGTTGTTTAAAAGCTGTGTAGATGTGGTGCTGAGGGACATGGCTTAGCACTGGACTCGGTAGAGTTGGGTTAATGGTGGGACTCTATCTTAAAGGTCTTTTCCAACCAGAACAACTCTGATTCTGTGGATTACTGGAAGCTCCACTGGATATATACTGGGTAAGGAAGCAGGGAAGAAGTGGTCAAATCTGCATCATACCCACACCACACAAACTGGGGCAGCATGAGCTTTTCTTATGAATGTATTGATTTGATTGCTCTGAGCAGACAGGGAAGAAAAGCATCACAGCCACACACAAGCCCTGCAGCTGTGCTGGGCCAGGATCAGCAGTGAAAACCACAGCTCAGCTCTGTGATGTCCCCCCTGCTCTGGCAGGTCTCCCACCTCCCCTGTGCAGACCCTGCTTCATGTCACCTCACTTGCCAGGCTTCACCACAGGGCTGTGCAGCTCCAGAACTGGTGGTTTAAAGCACTTCTGATGAAATCACCTTCCCAGGGGTGCCTTTGTTATTGTTCTAACTCCTAAAGAAAACCAATACATGCTACCAAGCTGCTGGTGCCTTACAGCTCTTCTATTGCACTGCTGGCAATGTATCACCCCCTTCGTTTGTTTTTATTTTCTCCCCCTATTTATAATTTAACCAATGCCAAAGGGTTATTTTCATCAAACATAAAAAATGGACACTTATAAAAATGCACAGGTTTTAAATTGCCTGGCATTTGGAGTAGTTATAAGAACCAGCCCAGGGAATAAATGGCTGCTTCTCCCCTGCAGCATGCAGCCCATTTCCATGCAGGCTGGGAACAGAATGGGATTCAGTCCTCTTCCCACTGCACACAACTCTTTCTTTGCTGTTACTTCAAGCTTCAATGTCTCTCTTAATGCTTTATTATCACTGTTAAAGCTCCATAGTTTGGAATGTGCTTGGAGTAAATCTGTCATGTTACATTTAAGCACCAATTGGTTATGTTTTAATGGCATTAATCTTTACCTTCTTACTATGTCTATGCCAGGGAAAGGACAGAAGATAATTCCCCTCTGTCCCAGCCCCCAAGTCTTGGAAATCAAAGCAAAGGGACACCATCCCTTTCCTCTTCATCCTATTCTGCCCAGAGCCATGGAGAACACGGGGGGACATGAGCCCTGGGAGATGGCAGTGCCAGGAGCAGCACCCAGCTGTGTCCCAGTGCTGTCCCAGTGCTCAGGGTTAAACCCAACCCCCTGCTCTGGCGTCTGCACTCCTGACATGAGCCAGTGCCTCACAACAGGACACAGTGGTGTGAAGACACAAGGACTGTCTCTGCTGGGATTGCTGCTGGGGGTTGAGTCCAGGACTTGGACCAGGACACCTTGGTCTGAGGCAACAAGGGGTGTTTGAGCTAAAGGGAAGGAAGCTGAGGGGAGTTCTACTCACTCTCTACAACTGCCTGAAATGAGGTTGGAGTGAGGTGTGGTTTGGTCTCAAAAAATTTACATGTGATAGGATAAGAGGAAGTGGCCTGAAGTTGTGCCAGAGGAGGTTTAGTTTGGTTATTAAAAGAAACTTCTTCCACAAAAGAGTTTTCATGCCCTGGCACAGGCTGCCTAGGGAGGTGGTGGAGTCACTGTCCCTGGAGGTGTTTAAAAGCTGTGTAGGTGCTAAGGGACATGGGTTAGCACTGGACTTGATAAAGTTGGGTTAACTGTTGGACGTGATGATCTTAAAGGTTTTTTCCAACCAGAAGGATTCTGTGATGTTGTAGAAGCACAGGGAGAAGACATGACTCTCAGCAGCAGCTTCCATCTCACCTGCAGAGCTGACTGCAGGCTGAGCCTGACTGTAACTCATTAGTCTGTCTTTAGTGTCCTTTAATAACCACCACTGCTGAGTTTTCCTTGGAAATTTTACTCTGGAAGTCACCCCAGAGTCCATGTGCTCTCAGGACAGAACCTCTATTAAAATATGTGCAGCGGCAGTTCACGTGATAGAAAGGGTGATATAACACTGCAACAGAAAATGCTAACAAGCTCCAAATTGTGTCAGGAAAATCAATGTTCATCCTCTGGACAGTACTGGCTTTATTGGATAACTTTCTTCTTGGCTTACCTAATGTTCCTGAGTCCTACAAAAGGAGAGAGAAAGAGAAGGAAAATAAGGAAGGAAGTGCAGAGCATGATAAACAAGCTGATTCCTAAGTCCAACATAAAACTTGTGGGTTTAGAACAGGCATTAAATGTAGGAGATTATAAAATGGGAAGCTGCAGTCTAGACACAGTAAAACAAGGAGAACAAGGGGAATACCTGCTCTCAGAATGTTTTATCACACAAGTTTTTGTTAAAGAAAAGCCAATACTTCATCCTCTCAGCTTTCTGGTGTAGAAGGGCAGTTTTCCAAAGCCAGGTCAAAAGGAACCCAAACCTGCCAAGCCATTCAGTTCCTTGAGCAGGTGGCAGACACACATAATAGATGACAAGTACCCCCAGCCATGCCCATGACAAACCAGCCAAGTCTTCTCCCTCCAAGTGTATTTCCAAGGAAGGAAAGCTTCTCCAGGGCAGGACCATGGATCAGGGATGGCTTCCCAGCTGCTTGGATACTGATTGTCTAATGAAAACTTTTATTCTGTTTTATCTTAATTCACTTTTATAATAGAGCAAAAACACATGCACCCCTCCAAAGTGCACTTTTTTCCTCAAGAATTGAATATTCAAGAAAGAATTTTGTAGAAAGTCATGATACATGGAAGAAATGGTTGATGAGGGAGTGAGAATGGAGCCAGCATCATAACACTCTACTGGGAGACTGCTACCTGGGTTGCAACATCTGTGGGTAAGCCAGGTGAAAATGATGCAGGGGTACAGTTAACAGGACTGGTTGTGTGTTAGCTGAGTCCCCAGCTGAGGTCTGCAGGAGGATGAGGAGGGTTCTAGTTTGCTGTAAGCATCATGCATAATTCCAGAGCTGGACTTTCAGAGAGACATCATTCTAAATCCAGATGTGGACTCAAAAGTTGGAAAAGCTGTTTCGTCAATAAGCTGACTCAAATTCCCTCCTCTAAACATGTGATCTTAAAATACCCCACTGCACATGAACCTGTCCTCTAAATTTTGCTACTCTTTTAAGTGCATTGACTTGGTCAACTCATTTCTGGAAGGAGGACAAGATTTTTCTCAGCTTTACCCCTCAAAAATTAGATCTGGGGTCTCCATCAGTCCTGTAACTTCTCCCTAGTGTCAGTGGAGAGACAGAGGCTGGAGATCCATGGGATGTTCTGTTTGAGAGATGAGTTGTCCTCCAGAGGTGTGCATGCTTTTCCTCTCTTTCACTCTTCATTGACTCAAAGAACTGGGGAACTTCATTACTGTGGTCTGCTGGTGACCCACGAACAACTTCTAAAGAAAGAGGAAAAAGGAACTGGGAAATTCCAGCCAGTCACTGGGCTGACTGAAATATCCATGTGGGGTCTGACAGCCCTGGCAGTGTTTGGGGGTCTGCAGATCAGAAGAGGTTGAAAGCCACATCTCTAAGCAGGTGATGTCCTGGGGAAGAAGGGCAAAGCAGAGCAGAGTTAGTGCCCTGGGACTGCAGACTTTCAGCCCTCCTTGTTTCACAAGTGGCATATTATCAGTTTCTTCCTCTCATTTACCAATGTGTCCTTTTCTTCCTCACAAAGAGAATTAAAAAATGGTAAAATTACTTTGAAAGTCAAGTTATCTGTGTGCTTTAACACCTTCCAACAGATGTTGTTCTTACTCAAAGAAGAGTTCCTTGAATTATTAATGGTTTCCAACAGCTCAGCTTGAAATAATTTAGCATTTGAAAGAGGAAAGTCACTCTCATTATTCCAAGTGCAGAATCATTTTGGTTATTAAAAGTATTCTCCTTAAAAAATATATCTGTACAATTTGTATCTTTTTCTCTGGTTGCCAGCAGGAGCAACAGATCTTGGGAAACCTTTGTGGTTGCTGAAGGTTAATTGATAGAATACAATGAAAAAGAGAAGACTACAGATTTCATTTAAAATTGAGAGGCTCTCATCTGATCTTTTGGTAGCTTTAACTTTTCCACACTTACAGTGTTTGCAGTTGGAGACCATTACATTAATTCTGAGGCTTCAACTGGCCAAATTATTCATTTCAATCAACTTTTACAAGGGATGCTGAGTACCAGGAGCCTGTTGGGCACTGACCTGTGGACAGCTGCTGGGAGCCTCTGCCCCTCTGGTTCTCACAAGCAAGGTCTGTGAGCTGGTGTTGAAGCTTCTGGGTTCAAATCTGACAAAGGATCTACTGTGAGGACTCGAATATGTTCTTTGAGCTGTTTTTCTCTCAAAACCAATGCTGATTTCTAGGATAACAAGGCCAGGCCAAGCTGCAGCACCTTTGTAGCTCATCCTTATGGCAGAGCATCTCAGCTGTCAGAGAGCAAGAGCTACAAAGAAAGGTCCTGGGGTGGTCGGTGCCAGAGCTGGGACCAGAGTTTTGGAAAGCAGAGCTGTTTGTTCCCCAGAATGCCTGTGTCCCCTGTGGAACCATCCCCAGGGAGAAGATGGGCTGCTGTCTACTTAATGCTAAGAAAATCTGGTCAAAATACACTGTACAAGGCCACTCCTCAGAGTGAGAGGGTTATATCTGTGCAGCCTTGGTCATTTTGGGATGGTTTTCAGTTTCCAGCATGGATTTCTGGTTTGGGATCCAGGGTACTCAAGGGGCACATGCCCAGGAGTCATTTCTGGATGTAGATTGATTGTGTGCAGAAGACAAAGTGTTGAGCTGACAGTGCTCTTTGATATGCTGGGTCTTGCATTCTCCACAGTCTTTTTAGCTAATGTGTCAGGTTTTCATCATATTCTGTAGATCAAAAAGTGGGGGGAAGAAAATATTTATTACTGTGATTACCCACCACTGTAGACAATGTCATGCTCCTACCCTTGCTTGGCTGCTTGATGCACAGGGGGAATAGGAGAGGATGGGAGGAAGGGACAGAAAGAAACAACTCCTGCATCTGCAGAGCTTCTCCTGCACCATCTGCCAAGATGAACAGCCACTGCTGAGAGCAGGGAGATCCGAGGCATGACTTGGCCATCAGTCTGTGTGGAACACAGCAGTGTGTCATGGAACCTCAGAGTGGTTTGGTTTGGAAGGGATTTTAAAAGCTCATCCATTGCCAGGCCCTTGCCATGGTCAGGGACACCTCCCCCAGCCCAGGGTGCTCCAAGCCCCATCCAACCTGGGCTGGAACACTGCCAGGGATGGGGCAGCCACAGCTTCTCTGGGCACCCTGGGACAGGGGCTCAGCACCCTCACAACAAAGAATTTCTCCCTAATATCTCATCTCAATCTCCCCTCTTCCAGCTTGAAACCACCCTCCCTTATCCTATCACTACACGCTTTTATAAATGTTCCCTCCCCAGCTTTTCTGCAGCCCCTTCAGGCACTGGCAGGTGCTGCAGTGTGCAGAGGAGGGGAGCTGAGCATCTCTCTGTCTGTGTGGATCTGAGCCCACCTTCTGCCCCAATGGACATTTCTATATTGATCCTCTTCTGAAGATCTCATAAGCACTATTTCAGATGAATAACTTTGAGTTGCACATGGTTTTCTGATGACTCTTCAGAATTATGACCCAATTTATGCTTGCTGTAATGATCAGCACAGTAAGGCAGTAAAGCTGTCTTTGCTGAGTATCTGAATTTATATTTTATCACTGCAATATAATCAATACAATAAGAAACCAATATGTGCACGTAGGCATTGCACAGGTTGAAGAGCCTTACAAGTTAGTATTGTCTTCTCATGGTCTTTGCAGGGACACAGAGTCTCTTAAGTTGAATTTGCATCTGAAGGAGGTTTATGTATGTATTAGCTATTCCTGCTGCTGCTACATGATAAATACACCTTCCTCTGCTGCCAAGAGCTCAGCCAACATGCTCCACAGTTAATAAGAAAACATTTTCTTTACTGGTCTTTTTTATATTCAAACAAAACCATAAAGTAAATAGTTTTCTGGCTCCCAAAGAAGTGTAAAATACAATGTGTTACTGTATTTCACCCAGTTTATTTAACAGTTGCTTGCATGCACTGCAAAAGGAGCTCTGAAATGGCTCATAATGCTTCACATTGCTCCAGCTGCTGTCAACACAAGATCTGAACCACTTCAAAAGTGTTCACTGTCTCACAACACTAAAATATACCTATAGGGATCTGCACCTGCAGGGCACACACAAGTACACTGCCAGTTGTGTATACACACACACACACACACACCACACACACCTATTTTTGTTTCCAGATGAGGAAGAGAAGTCCTTAGGTGGTTAAATACCACCTTAGATGGTGCAAAAGAATGAGCTAAGGGAGGAGCCAGACCCAGGACTTCTGATTCATATTTGCATTGCTTTGATCACAGAAAAACTTTCCCTTGCTGAATTAGCAACTGCAGGAATCATTAACTCTTTGCAGATGAACATTTTTAATATCATTTCTGCCCCCTGATTACAGAGGTTGTAGTGCTGCTTCTCTCACAGCAGCCCCGCTGGCTGCCCAGCTGGGTTGGCAGCTTTGATCTCTGCAGCCTGGGAGGTACCAGGATGCTCAGGCTAAAATTACTGATTGTGTAGAAGGGGGAAGGAGAAGCCTCTACTTGAGCAGCATCTTCTCCTTTTGGTAAGGATACATTTTCCCCAAGCAGAATGGAGCCAGTAACCACTCTGCTGATGTGCAGCATAGTTTTGAGATCTACCAAAACTTCCTGTCATAACAGCCAGATGGTTTTTTTTACTGCCTTGGTGTCTAGACACCTGCCAACATGTTTGTCCCGAGCAGTTCCTTCTATCCCCTTCTGTAATGTGCACCCTGGGAAAAAAAAAATTCAATTACCACAATAAAAGGTTCTTTAATTCTAGCAAAGCTTTTATAGTCACTAGCTTCCTGGCTTTCTTCTCTTGGTAAAATACCAATTTTTCTTCTTAGATTTGTTGCTTTTTCTCCCCTGTTAAATTGTGTGTGCTCCCCCTTTCCAGTTAATATAATAATTTAGATGAGCAGTGGTTAGCATAATTCTAGACACTGAAATACGTGCTGCTTAAAGCTGTGTGTTAGGAGAATTCTGTTTCTGAGAGCAATGTAGTGTGTAAAGCTCTTTGACTATCTGAAATTGCAGAAAGGGAGACCCAGATAGCAGTCTAGAGGGATACTGCTTTTGGAAGACATTGCTTTATGGGATATCTGAGAGTCCAACTGCAAGTATTGCTGCTCAGGAGCTGGGCAGAGCACACCAAGCCTGAGAATAAGAAGCAAAGGGGTTTGCTGGGCAGTCAGAAATGCCACATTTATACCCCTGCAGGTCTGTGGGCTTCAGCTGAGTTATCCCAGCCTGACCCCAGAGGATGTGGTGATGAACTGGACCACCAGTCCTTTGTGCTCATGGTAGTGATGTGCACAGGCACCACAGAGATGGCTTTTAAAAAATCATGAGGTTCAAAATAAATATAATCTAATTATTTGCCTCCGGCTTTTCGGACCTTTACACTACACACAACTTACATTTTTCAACTTATCTCTGCAATAAGAAGGCCACGTAGTTACTCTTCATTAAATATTAAGGCAAATGTAATGGTTTAATTCCAGGAATCCAGTGTCTGGGGCTGTGTATTAAGCTCTCATATGATGACAGAGGTGTTTTTCAGTGTTTTTCATCACAGGGTGGGACAGAGAGCTTCAGGGCTGGGTGGACACTGCTCCCCTTTCTGCTTCTACATCCACAGTGTTTCAGAGTTGAAAGGGAGAGTCCCCAAATGAAGTGTTTTGGAGAGAGGCAGAGGGAGGCTTTTGGATGGATGATATACATGTTCATATTCTTTGGGTTAATTTTGGAGATGGGGTCATTGCTGTGGTGCCTCCCAGCAGTGTATGCAGGCTGCCAGCAGACCAAAACAGGTTTTCTGGTGCAGGGAAGTGCTTCCAGGCTAGGCAGAGCCTACAGACACGTCACAGCAAAAAGGACCAATATCTGCCTTTCTTGTGCTTCCCTGAGCAAAATCTCCATATATTTGCATAGCCATGCAGCTCAGCCCTCCTGGGGCTGTGGGAATGGGCTTTGGTGGGATGAGGAGATGGAAGTCCCAGTTGGAAGGAGTCCCAGCCCTCCTCTCTCAAGGCAACCAGAGTTTTCTTTGCATTCCTGTGCTGATCCCAGCCCCTCCTCACCCAAAATACCTGTGCTGTGCTGCATGTGGGTCAAGCAGAAAGGTCCCTCACTTGTTCCCAGGCGAAGGGAGCAGAACTGCAGCTCAGTTGGTGTTCAGAGAACCTGCCTACAATACCTGGGTTTGCCACAGCCCTCTGGTGTGTGAGAAGCATTTGCCATGTCTTAGTTCACTAGCTGTGAAGTGGGAAATAAAAAATCATAGGCAGTCTCTCCATCTGAGTGGCATTAATAGATGAAAGCATCACTAACACCAGTGGGATTCTTGAGTGTTATTCTGGTGAAATATCTGTACATATAATAATAGAAGGCACATGGCATGTGCATCATTAGTGGAAAATAGGTCTAAATGATCTAGAAGGACATACTAATTTTAACTGTACTTGTTTTTCTCCTCTTTAAAATGTCCCAGTCATTAGATCAAGGGATAAGACGGTCACACTGTGCAGCCCAGAAGGTCAGCCTGCCATTGAAAAAAAAAAAAAAGAGCAGTGAGTGAAAATGCATTTATTCTGTCTGTTCATTCAATGCTAAGAGTGAGGGATGAAATTTCCGAAACCAGAAATGATTCATGAACAGAAAAAAAAGAATTAAGTTTTCTTAAATGATAGGAGAAGGGAGGAAGGTAGAGATTTAAGTCACCAAACATAACGCACTGGATAAATTAAACCAAATACATAATTTCAGTCCTCTATACTGGTGAAGAAAAGCTATACAAATTGGTGGAATCATTCCTGGAAGCAATTTATTGTAAGATGATTTTTTTGTTTCGGGCTTTTTTTGCAAACCTCTTTCCCTCTCTGGAATCTTCAGCAGGGTCCTGAGCCTGAAGGTAATAATTTGGTAATTCTGCTTGCTGTTCCACATCCACTGCCAGTTTTGTAGAATGACATTTAATTATTTTGCATTCAGCCAGTGATGTTTTGCCATTGCCATTCTCCAGCCCCATCTGCTTCATGGGAAAAGAGAAATCCTGGATGGGCAGCCATGGACTAACCAAACCACCCCACAAATTTGGGGGTGGGTCTCTCTCTACAGGCAGTCCAAGTGTTTGATTGTGGTTTCTAGAGCTCTGTGTCACCTGGCTTGAACCAATCTCCTTAAATACTGAGAGCAGTCCCTGTGTGCTGATCCAGATTTCAATGTGGACTCAGTACATCATCCCAAGAGCTGATAAGTGGGGCTGAAGCCCAAGATCCCATCTCAGCCCCTCTGCCTGGGCTCAAATTGGCTGAGGAAGATCCAGCTCAGGGAAAAAGTGTGCTAGGATGTGGTGATGTAGGTATGATGTATACACTTTGGGTTTCTATTCAAAGTGTTACTAACATTCTGGCCATGAGGATGTGAAAGGGAGGCTTCCAGGGGGAGTCAGTATTTTTTATAACCACACCAGATATTCTTGCTCTAAAGGACACACTCCCAGGTACATGTGCCTTTTTTAAGGTCAGAAGCTAAAGCTTCAAGTTAAATCTAAGTGTTCTCAAGTATGGGAAATCTATAACTCAGCTATTCTTCTGTTCTATACCTTCCTGTATCCTTTTAAAAACTCTTCCAAACTCCTCCATCTATTGATATCTGATGTACGTGCCTTCTGCAGATGAATTACGAGCTACAGAAAAATGTATGTGCAACAAAAAATTCCCCTTTCTTTTACTGAATATCCTTCACTCTCACATTGCTCAGACAGACCTAAAATTGTCTAGTGGTCTTCCTACCCTAAACCTTAGCAGTGCTTTGCTTATATGGCAAGATCTGAGTCCTTCCACCCCTCTCTAATGGACATCTCTCACCAGCTGGGTGGTTTTTGGCTGAAAGAAAAGATAGATTCTTCTGCAATCATCTGGCAAACACAGTGGTGCTTGGGAAAGAGATGGTGAGGAGGACATACTGGGGAACATTACCATGCTGGGGAGCCCTTTGCTGATGCCAACTTCCACAAACTCTCATTTCCTCAAACCCAGCACTTGAAAAGGGAAGTCTGGGTTTTTTCTTCCAAAAGATGCCAAAGCACAAGGCAGTGGGGTTTTTTTACTGTTAATCTGTTGGGTTTTTTTTTTTTCTTCATGCTAACAGAATGACCTGAAAGAGCAAGTTCCTAATTGCTCAGAGACAAAGTAATTGAGTGGTCTCTTGGGCTCCATTTGGTACAACAAACTTCAATAGAGTTGACAAATGTTGATCCATAACATGGGATTAATAGGGCTGTGCTTCGCTTCCCTTTCAGTTTTCCATTTGCTCCTTTGGTCTGACTAACATGGTGATTGCTTTGGGAAAACTGACAAATCTTTGCAGTTAATGAGGCCCTCTAGTTATTTATCAAGCAGGGTTCCTAGAATAAAAAGGGCACAAAGAACAAAAATGTTGTTTCTCTGCTAAAGGAAGGAGAAATCTGCAGATTCTGGAAAGCCTGGAAGACTTTACTCCTCAGCACTGTGCAAGTCAGTAGCTGGAGTAACTCTTGCAGCATTTTTTCCTCCCAGAGCATTTGCTATTGTCCTGTTTTCTGTGGAGGTCATGGGCACCCTCCCCTCCATGAGACAATCTCATTCTTGAGCACTCAAAAACTGCACACACAACAGTTTGGGACTTTGCTGTTAGACTCTAGAGTACAATGAATCACAGAATCATAGAGAATCATAGAGATTCAGGGGTTGGAAGGGACCTCGAGAGATGGAGTCCAACCCCCTGCCAGAGCAGGGTCACCTCCAGCAGTCACACATCCCACATCCAGCTGGGATTTGAATGTCTCCAGGGAAGGAGACTCCACAACCTCCCTGGGCAGCTGTGCTGTGCTCTGTCACCCTCACAGGGAAAAACTTCTTCCTGATATTTATATGGAACCACCTATGATCCAGTTTATAACCATTGCCACTTGTCCTGTTGTTGGTCAGCCCTGGGAAAAGCTTCACTCCATCCTCCTGGCACTCACCCCTTAAGATTCATAACATTGAGGAGCTCACCCCTCATTCTCCTCCAAGCTGCAGAGCTCCTCAGCTCCCTCAGCCTTTCCTCACCAGGGAGATTTTCCACTCCCTTCAGCATCCTGGTGGCTCTGCTCTGGGCTCTCTCCAGCAGTTCCCTGAACAGCTCTGAGGAATGAGTGGCTCATAGGGATGGGGAGGATGCACCCTGGCTCTGCAGCAGAAACACCTCTGCAGAGAGTCCTGGTGCCAAGAGAGCCCTGCTGAGCCCAGCAGCTCCAGGTGCTGTTCCTGAGCCTGGGCCAGGTGGATTCCCTGGAGCGTCCCTGGGAAGCTCTGAGCAGCTGTTGTCAGTGTGCATCAGGAATGCCTGAGTTCCTTACCAAGTGTTTCAGCTGGGCCAGGGCTCCGTGGCAGCCAACTCTGAACATTTTGCCACTGGGGATGGGCTTCCCAGGTCCAGCAAGCCCCAGTGTGCCAACCCGAGCAGCACCCTGAAATGTGCTTCTGAACTGGCAGCTTTCAAAACGCTTTGTTTCCTGGAAAACGTCAATGCTTCTGCAGAAATTCCAATTTTTCCTCAGCTCAATTTAAAATCAAGTTCCTAAATGGAAGAGCCAAATTGCCATTGCCTGGAATAGCTCTCATGTGAGTGACACAGGGGTGCACAGCAGGTCAGCAGGTTTCTGTGTCTGTTGTGACAGCTGTACATCTGTCCATCATCTCCTTTATTTTTAGGACAACATTTGCTTTTCTTTCTTAATGGAGCAGCTTTCACGTTAATGCAGAATGAGATCACTTTTACTGCTAGCCTGGGGAGGAGACAACTGCCATTGAGGTATGGAAATAGCTGATTCTTCTTAGTACCTTGTCCATTTGACAAGGTGTGTGTCCAGGCAGCAAAGGTGGGGTTATCCCTGCATGGGTGCCCAGGGCTGCCCAGGGTCCCTGCTCTCCACTCCTCATCACACCTGCTGGGTGCCTGGCAGATGAGATGGAGATTTACAACTAAATGAAAACATTACTTTTATTTTATGAACTGAAAAGGGATGCTGGGCACCTTGCTGCTGCATGGAGCTGAGTGGATGCAGAACATCATAGAAATTCCCAACTTTAATGTATTTAGCCTTTCATAAATGTTCTTAGTTCTCTTCTGGAGTCTTTTCCCCCTCTCTGTGCTGCTTCTCAGTGTGCATTCCTTTCTTCCTTTCCTCTCTCTCCGCCAATCTCTGATTTATTTTCTTTTCCTATCCCACAAAATTCCACATTAAAACTTCCAGACCTGTGAAGCGACATTTACACCTAAGCTGTGGTACACTCCCTATCTTACTCCCAGCTGTGTGAAAACACCAATGCCCTTGTCCTGTGATAATGGTCACTGAAAACAACTCCCTGTTCATTATTTGAAGAAGTGACCCATTTCTGAAAGATCTTTGCCAGAATTATGAAGTGTTGTTTGGGAAGGCAAGCAGTATGTCTCAGGAGGGATGTTTAAGGAGAAGAGTCCTAAAACCACTCATTGTGATTAAAATCTTGAGGGCCAGTGTTATATTTTAGTCTTAATCCCCCCGCAGCCACCAAAAAAATGTTTCAGCTTCTGATTGATGGATGACTCTTAATGCTTGTGTTCACATCACCTTCCCCCTCAGCTGCCCTGGACAGATGGGGAAGGTCCAGCTGGGGCTGTGATTTGCCCAGAGCCTGCAGTCAGCTAAGGGAGGGTGTTTATTCCCCAGACCACATTGGCATTGCTCATTCTCCATGTTTTGGCAGCTCTGGGGATCTCCTCCTGTGCCCCTGGAGCTGTGCAGTGCAGGAGGGGCCATGGGCAGAGCCCACACCACAGCCCAGATCAGCCTTGGGCAAAGCTCCCCTCAACATCCTGAGCCCGTGGGGCTTCTCCATGGCTGGGCCAAGCCTGGAGACCAAACCTGGCTCTTCAGATGAGAAACATCCTCACTGTGAGGGTGCTGAGCCCCTGTCCCATGGTGCCCAGAGAAGCTGTGGCTGCCCCATCCCTGGCAGTGTTCCAGCCCAGGTTGCATGGGGCTTGGAGCACCCTGGGCTGGGGGAGGTGTCCCTGACCATGGCAGGGGTGGCACTGGAGGAGCTTTAGGGTCCCTCCCAACCCATTCTGGGATTGTATGGAATAGTGCTGGGGACCAGCGTGTTGATGCCATTGCTATGGAAGGCTGCAAATTAACAACCCAGTACAGCAGCTCCCTCCCAGTATGGAGCCAAACTGGGGGAATGGGGACACCACACAAAGCTGAGCACTGCCAGCAGAGGTGGGGCAAATGCAGCTCTTGCTCTTTGCTGCTTGGGTTTGGGTTTGGGGTTTTTTTTGGGTTTTTTTTTGTTTGTTTGTTTGGTTTTTTTCTTTGCAGCTCTGTAATTAGCAGGCTGAAAACTGTTGCAGTAACATTTGTGGGAGAAAATAAAAGAAACAGGCAAGGATGAGTTAGTTAATGATCTTGTGGGCTGTGGTTAGGCTGTGGTCGAGACACAGAGAACTTCATTGCTGGAGGTTTGATCCTGCCTCTCACCCCGACCTTTAAAATCTGCTGGTAAATCTTGGCATCAGAGTCTGGTCTGAGAAGCTGCTCATTTTAATCATGGGATTTCACCAGGACATCTGACTCCTTTGTAAGTCCAGAAGTGTATCTATATGTTTGCCCCCTGCAATGGATTTATAAATCTTGTAAAACAGCCAGAAATACCCGAGCAGTTTTATAAACTGAGAGGTACCTGCAACAGATAAAAATCCCCTAAAGCAGAGTTGCAGAAGCATTGCTGGTCCTGTGTCAGGATGTGCAGGGCTCTCCTGAGGAGCACAGAGCTCTGCAGACCCCAAAACACTGAGCAGGCAGGGGATGCTGCTGACTTCTCTCATGAAGATCCCAGGCTGGTATGTTTTAAGACACCTGATGGAGTGGAGGGTCCAATTTTCAGGTGCTAACTTGAGCCTGATTCTTAGAGCATTAACCAGGTGATATTAAAGGGTGTCAGGAAGATGCTGAGGCCCTTGTTCTATCTGTTTTCATTACCCTTAAAGCACTGACCCTGCACTTTACAAGCAAAATAATCAAAATAGACTTATTTATTAAAGCTGAGGAGCTTATGTATACAAAAGTCACTGCGCTATGCCCAGCCTAAGTATTTAAAATAGTTTTCTTCAATGTTGCTGCAAGTCCAGCAGTATTTACCCTGTTCTTTCTAAAATTACAGTTCCTTCTGATGACAAATGAGTTTGCCTGGAAAAAAGAAAGCTGAGCATGAAAGAGAATAAGTTTTTTGGTATATTTTTTAGCTCATGCAGTTTTTTAAGCCCTGATGGCTAAAATCCTCATTTATTTCTTGCCTCAGTGCTGATGCAGTTAAGTGCTTACACTGCCTTTCCCAGCTGTAGGATGGCAGTACCCTGCATTCCAGAGCAAGGGGACCTTACTAGTCTAACATCTGGAAATCAATTTAAGAGTGCACAGAGGAGACAGCATCTGCTTGGGCATGGAGTGGTCAGAGGTGACCCCTGGAATCCCAGACTCAGTTAATGCTGAGGAGTGTTGGGTCTCAGGAGTGCAAAACCCCAGTCCCTTGCAGGGCTTAGAGCTGCAAAACACTTCCTGTGACAAGAGACTTATTTGTTGTCAGTCTTGTAAATAATGGCTGTTGTCATGCCTTTATCCTGGTAAAAAAGTTGCAGAGGCTGTAGAATTAAAAATATATATCTAACAATTTCTCAGAAATACTTCCTGGGCCTCAGATGGAGCCTGTGAGCATGGCCAGGAGCAAGGAGAAGAGTAAATGCATTGTTCAGGCAAAATGCTGGTAGGCATTTGCCAGGTAAATTTTCTATGTCTCCTAATACTTACTTGAATTTTTTTCCTTCATTCTTATCAGCAAAACACTACTTTTGGGGAAAATGATGATGGGGAAGGATGGATCCTCACCCCTGAGTGGTGCCTTGTCCCAGCACTTGGTCCTGTACCCTGTGCTGTGATGTGCAACCTGGTGGTTGCCACAAGGTTTGTATTGGAAAGAATTAGATTTCTCTTCCTGAGCAGTCCTGGCAGGTGTCAGGAAAGCTTGGCTGAAATAATTTTGTCTCTGAAAATACTCTAAAGGCAGCTAAGAAGCCAGGAGGTCACTTCCCTCGGTGGGAGTGTGGAAATGGGACACTCAGGTCTAGCTGCCTCCACTGCTGGAAAAGGGCCATTACAGGGTGAGCCAGGGAGTTCATTTCCATTTTCATTAACTGAATAAAATGCAGATAAAAAAGTGCCATTAGAAGAAAATAGAATGCAGTGTTTCAAATGTATACATTTTAGCTCTTTCCCCTAATGGGATTGCACTGCATGCAACCTGGAGAGCACTGGGGAAGGAAAATTATCTTCATCACTGTTTCTGTAAGAATCTTGTGTCAAAGAGCATTCATGTTCATGATTGCTCCTGGGCAGGAGCTGTCAGGGTGGGAGCACAAGCTGAAAGCTACAGGTTTTTCTCTTTTCCTGAGTTTAGTCAGAAATTCTTAGTTTTTCCCTCTGATGTTGGTTTAAGGACTTGGGCAGATATTTCTATTGCTTGAGTCTCTTTACATACCTGCCTTTCACAGCTTGATGGTCTGGGGAGGAGAAGGACTCAAGATATTGCAGGCACCCTTGCAGAGATTTGGGCATAAGAAACTTCAAAGAGAGGTGGCCAGATCTTGTTAAGCTGAGCAGACAGCACACTGGACAGGACAAAAATTTGCTGCTGGGTTTGATAAGCCATGAGAGAATCATATGGATAGGGGCTTGGGATTTCCAGAAAGTGGATGAGTTTGCAGAAGTGTTAAAATAGAGGTGGCTGTGAGCGTGGAGAGGCTGGCAAGGTCTGGGGGTCTGGTTCATCCCAGCATCATTTCCTTTTTTTCAGTGAAGGGGAGGCAACAATACAGCTCATCACTGTTGGCCCTGGGAGTCTGACATTTAATGACCTGTTCACGTGTCTCTCCCCAGTTGTGTGTGGTGTCTTCTGCATTAGAAGCAGATGAGTATTTCTGGATTGAGAGCAAGGGGTTTTATGCTGGCTTGTGTGTGAGAGGGGGTTAAATTCTTTTTTCATTAAAGATAAAGCTATTGAGAAGATAAATATCAGAATATAGCTCTTGTGAGCGAAAGTGACTTCAGCCACCACTATCCTTGATAAATATGCATTGCAAAATCATCTTTTGCTTCCTCTGATCCACATGAGGGAGTTTAAATTTGCCATTACTGGGAACCCGACTTGTCAAAATCCCATCTGTAATTATAAACCTGCACAAAGAGACAAGAAAATGGTGAGAGAAGGAATGAGCCCATTAGTCCTTGGCAAAATGTGTCCCATTTTCAGAATGATTTAAAAGGCTGAAACATAGGGTAGGTAACAGTACAAAGAGTCACTTCAGAGCTGCTGATATGCTGGCTCAGTGGTACTCACTGACCACCTTGCTGAAGGTTTTACACTTCATCCTTACAGGGGCTGTGACTTAAAATTAATTACCCGGGCAACAGCCTTAAACTTCTTTAAGTCTGATTTCTGCCTGTCCCAGTCAGACACAGCAAAGTGCTGTGGGCAGAGGAAGGGATGGAGGGAGGTGAGAGAGAGGAGCTGGTGCTGTGGGCATCAGCTGGAAAAGATGCATAATGTGCAGCTGCATAATGTTTTGAAAACCTTCCTGGGAGCAGAGGCTTCCTGGATGATGCTCTGCCAGGGAAGGGTTTCCTCAGCCTTCACATCACACCTGCTGAGATTTCACAGGGAGTCTGACAGCAAGATTTAAAAAAGCTAAGCTGAAAGGAAAGGAGGTGGATGGTAAGAAAAGGGAAATATCAGATCTGACTTGTGAACCCAGAGGAGGCCCTGGAGCTGCTGGGAGGGCTGGAGCAGCTCTGGAGCCAGGCTGAGAGTTGGGGGTGTTGAGGCTGGAGAAGAGAAGGCTGCAATGGGGAGAGCTTAGAGCACCTTCCAGTGCCTGAAGGGGCTGCAGGAAAGCTGGGGAGGGACTTGGGACAAGGGCCTGGAGGGATGGGATGAGGGGGATGGTTTCAAACTAAAAAAGGGAAGCTTTAGGGAAGCAATTCTTTGTTGTGAGGGTGCTGAGCCCCTGTCCCAGGGTGCCCAGAGAAGCTGTGGCTGCCCCATCCCTGGCAGTGTTCCAGCCCAGGTTGGATGGGGCTTGGAGCACCCTGGGCTGCTGGGAGGTGTCCCTGACCATGGCATTGACCATGGTTTGGAAGTGGATGAGTTTTAAGATCCCTTCCAACCAAACCCGCTCTGGAATTACATGATTCTATTCATTGGTTGCTGCAATGTGAAGGAGAATGAGCTCAGACATCCCCTCCAGTGCCCTTTTTCTGTCTCTCAGCCTATGTGTAGACACCTGTGGACATTCCTTTACACTGTGCTGGTTGTGCCTCCTCAGATTCTGCTCTGAGGCGAGGTCGTGGGAGCTGTTAAATTCCCATCACTGCAATGCCAAAGGGCAGGACCTCTGCCAGTCAGATTAGCACTGTATGCACACTTCTCTCTCTTTTTTGTGTCCTCTGAACCACAGTAATGTCTCTGGTATTGAGTTTACTGTAGACAATCAATAAAGAGCACTACGAGCTCAATGGAGCGGCAGGAAGCAATTGCAGCTCTCAGGGCACCTAACGCCCAGGTCTGCCTTCTCCCCACCTTCTCCCCACCATGGTCCCCGCCTGGGACCATGAAAGCTTCTAACTTGCACCATCTTCCTGGGGTGATGGTTTTAAACAGTAGTTTCTTGTTGCTGTCACAGCTTCAGTGCTGAAGAAAGATGCTGCCTGGACAGGTATGTCCAGCTTGGTTTCCCTTTGTCTTCCCACTGCAGCCGGGCTGGGTTAACCCTGGACAGGCACAGACCCCTCCTGGGGTCCCCCAACCACCCACCCCGTGAGGCTGGGGGGGAAATGGAACACCCAGTGCCACTCTTGCTTAATATTTGTCGTGGGTTGGATTATTTTAATTTGAAAGAGTGAATGCCATGCCTTGAAATGGCAGCTGCAGGTGCAGCAGTGGGACAATGTGTCTGGGTTGGGTTTTTTTTCAGGGAGAGCTTGTCCAGAGTGCTCCTGGTTTGCATGCTCAGAGCACAGCCTCAGTGTCCATCATCCTGCACAGTCAGAGCAGAGGCAAGGAGACAACACAGGCAAGAACAAATGGAGGAAAACAAGCTGGTGAGTTGTTTTGCATCCCATGGCTGCTGTGCTGGTGGTGCTGGGTCTTCTGTCCATCCTCTGAACCAGGAGCACTGGGGCAGGGAGGGAGGTGATACAGACATCAGAGGGAGGAGGAAGAGGTCAGCTAGGGAGGGCTGGACAAGAGAAAATATTTTGGAATTGCTGAGCAGCAAGAAGGCCACATTTAAAGACATTGGGGGCACCTAGGGGAGAAGCAAAGCAGGATGAGCCCCGTGGGTTGACCTGTGTGGGCTGGACACACAGAGAGTGGCTCAGCCACTTCCTCTTCCCCTGTCTGCTGCTTTTAGCATCACTGCATCCTGCTGATGGCTTCGGAGAGATCAGCACAGGCTCACAGTTAATGAGACCTGGGTGTGTCTTATCAGATCCTGAAAAGCCATAAAAGAGAAAACTGAAAGACTGTCTGGGCCCTGAGACAGGGAGGTGAGAGATGCTGGCAGTGAGAGCTCCAGAACAAAGCCACCATGGTCTCAAGGTAGTTATGGTCATTAATGACACAACCCAGGATGCACATTTGTACACAACAGTGCTCTTTGAAACACAGACCTCCAGGGCTTTTTGGACCATATCTGCAGATGGAGCACAAATTGGCAACAGCAATTAGAGAGGCACCTGGGAGATGAGCAGAGTGCTTCTGAAACACCGAAAAGCACCAGAAAAGATCTTCCAGAGTTTTGAGTGTGTATGGGTCCTGAGGGGCCAGACCACAAGATCCCTTTAATTCCTTCTTGGATGAAGCTGGGACTTGTGTTTATCTGAGCATTGGGCTCCATGGGAACTCCCTGCTGTACCAAAAGAGGGCAGCTTGTAAATGTACAATGTTACAGAAAGAGCCTAATAATTGTGCATCACCTGCTAAGCACTTAGAGATGCTGGGGATGAGTGTTCATCTCCCCAGAAAAGAAACAAAACCAACAGGACTTGAAGTGTGCTATAGTGTGTGTATGTTTTTACATCCAGAAAAAAAGGCAGGCAGAAAGCCACTAGGCACACGTTCAGAACCTGGGCTGAGTGGCACATTGCAGGAAAATAGAACTGTATTTCACTTGTAGCACCTCTGAAGGGGGACAGAGGGCTTGCCAAGACCTTTGTAAAGAGTGGGACTGCTGGCAGTGGTGTGCAGGCTTCCTGCAGCCCTGGTGAGCAAGGGAGGTGTCACAGCAGGGGCTGGCTGCATCCATCTGGCATGCAGAGATTGCATGTGCATGATGTGGGTAATGATAAAATACATTTGCTAGCTGCAGGAAGTGATTTGCAAGTGTTAGTTCTCGGTGTGGCCTCTTTTTGCTGCCAGTAAAATTAATGGCAAAACTCCTGTTTGTTAGGGAAGAAGAGACCAGGAGGTGCCATACTCAACACTTTCATCCCTATCTTTCTCTTTAACCATTAAATTACTTACAAGCAGGAAAGGACCCCATCAGCCCTACATGCAGTATATGGGGCCCACCGTAGGGTCCTAGACAGCCTTCCTCCAAGAAATTACATGAGAAAGGTACACTGAAAACCCTTAATACAGCCTGGATTTGACTTTGTCAAATAAAATCTCTAATGCCTATTTGGTAGTCAGGCAGTTTCCTGTCCCTGAAAGGCAAACTTATACTACAAATAATTTGGGCCTGACTTTTTCATCTCTTGAGTATCTAAAAACGCAAAGAAAATTTGTTTGTTAGGCACTGTGGAAAATCAAACTCATTAATGCTCTTTTCTCCCCCTTTCCGAAAAGGAAAAAAATAATTCAAGTGATTTGGAAATAGTATCATTCTTCAATATAAACTGGAGATTATGGCTCAGAGAGAAAGCAGAAAGGAAGGGAGCAAACTGTTATTTGAATTTGTGTCATGTGTCATTTTTCTCTTGCTATTAAATTCAACAGAAAACAAAGTCCACCATAAGCAGGAGCTATTGTTATGGTAGAAACGTTTATATGGAACAATGAATATAAATGGTCCACTTTTTCTTAAGCAGATTTGAAGGAAAATACTGTTAAAAATAGTTTCTAAGTGACAAATAGATTCTTTGTGACAAAAATGTCAAAACTTGCACTTTCTAGAATCTGGGGCTTTTCTGAAAAGCAAAGTTTCTCTTTTTAAACAAGAAACTGTCTGGATTTATCTGGTTCCTCTTAAGCCTGGACAAAGTCAGAATTAAGTGTCATCTTGCCATTGTGCTCAACCAGTGACCAAACATTATTAAACACACAAAACTTTCAAGATTCAAAATCTTTTGTTCAATTTATCTTAGAAACATGAATATGAATTTTCTGCAGGAGTACTACCACCCTAAGAACAACCTGGAGAAGCTGGAGAGAGAGGCCCGTGTCACCAGGGATGGCAAAGGAGCTGCCAGCTCTGGTGGGAGAAAAAAAGCACATACACCAAGGACAATCATACCTGGGTTTCCCAAATGACTGGCTTGCAGAACGTTGTCTTAATTAATTATTAACATCTATGTAATTAAACAGTAACACTAATTAGTCCCTCTTGGTGCTGATGAAGATAATGAATAACACTCATAGCTGCTTTGTTTCACTGCATTAATCTGTTTTGAAATATACATTGATTTTATTTTGATTAGGACTAAACCTAGTTTCCAAATTAATCTCTCTGATTTGAGTAAATTGCTGTTGACATTTACATTATGATAATCAGCCCAGAATCCATCTGATCAGCTGCTTTCTTACTGCGTGTCATTTGCTTACTTCTTAGTCCACTATAATTATGATGTTGTACTTCAGAATGTTTATTAGGGCCTCCTTTCTTTTTCTGCTCTGTGATTTCCATCTTCTCCATCACCATCAATCCCCACCAAGTCCTCTGTAGCTCTGCAAGCCCCATGCTGGCTCCTTCTCAGGATACTCTGGTGACCCTGACAGGGCTTCCCCAAGCCCAGCTCATTTTCAAGGCTCTGGCAAGCATGGAACTCTGTAAAGACTCCAAAGAAAAACAAAAATGACATGTTCTTTTTCCACAGAAAATCCTTTTCCTGTTATTTTCCTGATTCCTTTGAAAAATCCCAGGAGATTCCAGCCTGGTACCAAACTGCCTCAAAACCACCTTGTCCTTATTTCCCTGCTGGCCGTGGAGATGCTCCTGCCTCTGGCTCAGCCTCCATGCTCATCCCATGCCCCAGGGGAAGGTCACTGAGTTTGGATCCCAGCTCAGACTGGGTTGGCTCCCAGTTTGGGTGCCAACTGACATTGTTGGCACAATCACTGCTCAATTATTTCATTAGAAACAGCTAAATTTTTCGTGCTGTCTGTAGGGCAGAGTATGTATCTGGCAACACGGAGATATTTTTTCACCTCGCTGTTGAACAATTCCTTTGAATTATTCTCAACATTCAGTTCTGACATTTTCTAAGTAACACGTTTTCCTAGTTGAAATTACTCCTTTTATTTTTTGTATTCAAGGTTTGTATTGATTTTTTTAAGAGGAGAAACACATCTTCGGCGATTCTGTTTTCAGCTTTTCCTTTTCACAAGAACACAAAAGATCTGTCTTTCTTTTGAGCTGGAAGACAAATTATGTCCAGAGCAGCCCAGCAATCAAATAAATTTTTTGGCCCAGCAAGTTTAACCAATATTTTTATGATGTTCCTATGGCAAAATGTTCCATGTCATAAGTTGTCCCATCACCTTGGGACAAACTACCCACCAAGAAGTATATTTCTGCTGTTCAAAACTAGTTTAAGTTCTCCAGTATCCTAGACTGGGGACACTGCTGGCATCCACCTTGGAGGACATCCTGGGGAAGTAAAAAGATCTTTCCTTAAATCTTGTACCCTTCCTTTGCTGATCTTTGATCTTGGGAGGTTGGAGTCGATGATCTCTAAGGTCCTTTCCAACTTAAGCCATTCTATGATCTCTACTTCTTCTCCAGAGGCTTCAGCCATCCCCAGGATCATCAGCACTGTTGGGAGGCAGGGAAGTGGTGGGGCTGATATCTCAGAGGAGTCCTGAGTCCACCCCTTGGCTGTGTCATCCCACCCTTCTGCATTTCATCACAGGAATGTGCCTGGAGAGAGTCCTCAGCCTCGACGGAGCGGTCCCTATGGGGACTGAGCATCTGCCTTGGCTCCTGTTGAGCTCAGCTCCAAGTCCTGATGGTGCCCACCATGGTGCCAGTGTGCACAGGATGTCCTTGGCATGCTGGGGTGACATGCAGGGACACAGGGGAGGAGAACTTAGAAGCTGTGGAAACCTAGTCCAGAGGTCAGACATGTAGAGTGATCCAGTGTCCTGAAGGGGAGAGGCAGCCCTGGAGAAACAGGGACCTCTCTGGGCAAGCAGGGGATGGGACCCATCCAGCTAAGTGGTAGTCAGAACTGTCCTACCCTGACCTCCTGAGTGCAGGAGAGGGAATCTTCATTGGAGTCTGTGGCAGCTGTCTCCAATCTTGAGAACCTGGGCTGTGGGCTCATCTGAGCAGACCAAGCCCATCACATCAGCATTGCCAGCCCAGCCCTTTCCACCAGAGGAGAACTGGGCCAAGGGGATGCAGACACCATGTTTCACCTCCTCAAACCAGGAAACCTACAAATTACCTTAGAAATTAGTCAGAAATTCATCCGACTAGTCAGCTTGTCCGTGCTGTCAACTTAGGCTTGTTCCTGCAGGCAACAAGGTCAGAACAGATCTTTCAGAAGTGGCTTTCTGGAAAATATCAGTGCCTGAGGGTGAAGCAATTAACTTGGTCTGCATCTAGATCATGGCAGCTGCTCGCTTACCCACACAGGGATGGGAAATGAAAGGTACTTTTTCTCAACCCCCACAGCCATTTCATCATTGTGCAGAAGTGTCCACCAGTACATCCCACTGAGATTTAGAACCCAAACCAACACCATCGTTCTTCTTGGTCGGGAAAGAGAGATGTGGCCCAGCACAGTCACCCAGCACCTTTCATCCTCTTCCTCTTGCAAAAACATTGCATAGTTTGCATGGAGTCAGAGGAAAAGAGGTTTCCACCCACTTCAGTGTTCCTCACAGGTTACTGGGAAGGGTGGGATGAACCCTGTGATCCCAGTGAGCAGCAAGGAGAGGGGATGGGTATCCAAGCAGAAAGAAAAATCTACAATTTGAATCATTGATGGCACCAGGGCCTGCAGGAAGGAGCTGGATGCATATGGAAGGGTGGCATGGCGGAACAGAGGCTTTGAAAAATGCAAAGCCCAACTGCAGACATTTGGGAATCTGAACCCTTCACTTGAACTCATGTAAAGTCGATGTTAAAGGCCTGTTTTTCTCGAACGGTTTCCATTCTGTCACCTGTTGTGCGCAAGCTTTGTTTTACTCAAAATTCCCTCTCAGACACAATTTTTTGATTTCATGCTTGAGCTCTGCTGCTTATTCTGGTAGAAGCTGTGTTGTGTCTGCAAACAGATGATACCACAAGGTCCTGCTGGAATTGTAAGGACACCCAAGCCCTGCTGAGATGTCCTGAGGATGCTGCTCTCCCTACCCATTCCGTGTTCCTCAAAAAACTGCACCAGTTCCCTGTCCAACCCAGAACCTGTCCAGGTGAAGGAGGTGAGAGGTATGAATTTTACCCTTGGTTTTCCACCTGCAGGGATCCAAGACTGGGAGCAGGATAACAGCAAGCACAGCCAAAAGCCAGAGGCCAGGTAGGGTAGGCTGAGGTCTGCCTACCTGAATTCCTTTATCAACAAATAAAGGGAGTTGTCATTTCAGCAGCATGTCATTGCTTTCCCATTGGTTTCAGAACAAATTCCTATCTTCAGCTTTGATTTGGAGGCTAGTTGGAGAGGTCTCAAGGACTCAGAGCGGTGTAGTTTTATTGGCAAGCTCAAGAAAGCTGTATTTTATGACTTGGATTTAACATGTCACAAGAAAACTCATTTCTTCTGGAGCAGAGCCCTGGAAGTTGATTACAGACTTGGGCTGAGTGCAGGAGTCAGAAAAGATGTTCTATAGTCAGCTTGGGTGGTCTTTAAGTCTGAGGGTCTGGCTTTTATTTCTTATGACCAAACCATAAACTCTGAACACTCTAAAATGACAGCTTTTTGAAATCTGGATTGGTGCTCTACTTTTCTGGGGGTAGTTATCTGGCTCATCTATGAAAATTAGAGGTGAAAAACAAGAGCAATTCAAGTTCTACACAGAAGGGCACTTCCCAAGCACTTGTTGCTCTTGCATCCACCAGGTTTTTTTGTGCTGGCTGCAGAGAGGGTGAGCACCCAAAACCCTCCCTGCAGCTGCACTCCCAGCTCTGGGATGGGACCCATGGCACCTCAGAACCACCCCATGTCCTCAGCAGATGGCACAGGGGACAGGCACAGGGTCCTGGCACAGGGGACAGGCACATTCCCATCAGCTGCAGGGCTAGAGAGAGGGAGGGCTTTACATCCTTCAGCTTGTCAGTATTAATCAAGCATTAAAGCCAAGGACAAGCAGATTTTGCTGGTTTAATGGATAATTCCAGCTCGTTTGGTTCATCTAATTCAAACTATTAGAACCAAATCTGAACTGATGACTGACTGTCCCTGCTTATCTTTGTCAATAGTTTTAGGTACAGGTCAACACAGGTAATCAGCTTTCAGAGGACCCTTAAAAACAGCAGGAATTTCTATTAACATGTACCATTTTTTATCTGTAAATACTCTCCTTCATTATTGCAATTGTGGGGAGTTTTGTTGTTTTGGGTTTTGGTTTTGTTTTGATTTGGTTTTGTTTTGATTTGGTACAAGTGAAAGCTACAGGAAAGTTATAAACAGAGACACGCTGCTTAGTTTATCAAATAAAGGAGATTTAAACCGCCTCAAAAGCAGAAGGGAAATGTGATTGTCAGTGGCAAATGACCTTTCACAGGTCTGCATGCATGTGAAATGGATCTCAGACAGGTGGGGCAGGCATCAAAGGTACTCATGGAAGTTTAGAACTTTATAGTGGGCTCTTTGTATGATGAGGTCTATCTCGTAAAAACCTCACAGCATCCCACAGCATCAAATTCAGCTCCCCATGCTTGGAGACATCACAACTTGCACTGAGATGCCCCTGTAGGAAACACAAAGCAGGAATAGGTGGTGCTGGGGAGTGGGTACAAGCTTCTAGCAAAGAGAGTCCACAGGTGCAACCAGTGCTTCCCGAGAGGATCTGGGATACATCTCCCTGTGCACTTCAGAAACAAGGAGCCCGCTGGGAATATCTTGTGCCAGGAGCACTAGCAATAAATTTAGGTGAGATATGCTCAGGGTGCTTGAGGTTAACCTCAAATTCCAGCATTATGTACAGCAAAGAGAAGGACGTGGACTGAAAAGAACTTGGATGGAGGTGAAACAATGATTTTTAGTGGGTTTGGAAGGGTGTGAAGAACCCAGAGTCCTGAGTTGACTGCATGCTAGCTTGCAGTGGTGTCCTCAGAGCAGTCTGTGAGGTTCCCTGAGCTTCAACACCCAAACAGCAAATACTGGGAGAAACATGGCTCGAGAGGTGCCTCCAAAAATGTAAATGATCTTATTTGGCTTTGTCTTAGTGAACTTTGTTTTGTGGTAGCTATGGCACAAGCTGATGAAATCTTGGAAGCAATGGCTGTTAGGTTTATAGATTTGCTGAGGGACTGTAAGGTACTGGAAAACTAGAAAGACAGTAAAAATCTTTAAATGCTGATCTTTGAAATGTTAAGTAAGAAGGCAGAGAGTTAGGAGCTCCCCTTACAGAGCTGTAGGACTTCAGTTTTCAGCAAACACTGGACTAGATTGTCAAACAGACCATCTGTGAGCTCACAGAAGAACATAAAGAGCTGAGAAGCAGTCTGTATGCATTTGTCAGGAACAAATATGTCAAAGCAATCTAATTTAATTTATGATGGTGCAAAAAGCCTCGTGGACAGAGAAGGAACAGACGATATCATAGATCTTGATTTTAGGAAGGCTTTAGACACTGTCTCCCACGACACCTTCATGAGCTAGAAAAATCTCTCTTAGGTGAATATATTATTAGGTGCTTGCAAAAGTGGCTAGAAAATTATAGATGGAGCAATCATTGACAGATTACTGTCAAAGTAGGGAGCTGACTATATGGACTAAGCTTGCAGCATTTTCATTAATGGGCCCAGGAATGGAACAGTGAAAACACTTTATAAGCTGGCTGACACCACTGCTTCAGAAGGGCTGTGTCTGGGGGGACTGGCCTTACAAATGAGGTTCACAGCTGAGCTGGAGATGATCTGAAAAAATGAGATGCTCCTTGAGAGGGATAAGTACACCTGGACAGGAATAACCAGCTAGATTAATTCAAGATGGGGAACAGGCAGCTGATGAGCAGGTCTGAATGGAAGTCTTGGAGATTATGGTGGATCAAGTGCTTGGTGGTTGTTAATAATGTCACTGCTGGGAGAAGACAAGTGCTGTCCACATCCTTAACTGTGATCTGGGAGCTGTGTCAAAAAACTCTTTCATGTAGCTTATCTTTTAGGTTAATGTTCAGCCAGTCATCTTGTCCTTACAAAAAGTACAGTCTTGCTTAAAATTATCTATCCTTGACTTAGCAAAGGATTTTAACATATTTGGCTTGGGCAGGCAAGGCAAGACAAGATGGAAATGGAGCTGTGGCTGTGGAGCAAATTCTCTATTTCTCATTTTCTTTTGCTCTCCACTTGTGTTCTGAAGCACATCGCTCTTGAGAGTGCAAGGGTAGAATCAGTGTGGGAACCAAGCAGGGTCTGGTTAAAATCTCATCAGCTGATAGGGGTTTTTTGACATTTTTTTTACTTAAAGAAACACCACCAGTCGTGTGAGGACAAGGTCCACTTTGACAGTAGCTTGCTTTCCTTTACACTCATTCAGGGGATGGTAGGGTTCATGGCTTGCTCCTGGCAAGTTCTGCCTTTCAAGAGGCAGAGGAAGCCATGCAGAGCCTTTTGGTACCAAATGTCAAGATGAGCCCTTTGCAGCTCCCTGGGCCCCTCCACATGAGCACAGAAAGACCATGGGACCTGGGTGCTCAGTGCCCTCCCAAGACCTCTCCCTTATTTTCGTTTGGGGTTATTTTGTTGTGGGTTTTTTGTTTTTTTTTTTTTTACTTTTTTTTTTGGTTGAGAAAATCTGATTAAAGCCATGCAGGAGAGAAGCAGATGGTGGGTTTGACGTTAGGTGAAGGCAGCTTAACCTCCATCTGTGCTGACATCTCACATGTGTCCCTGCATCCCTGCAAACCCCTGCCCCCAGCTCATCACTGCCGGGGGGGATAGAGGGGAAGGGTTTGTTGGGGGGGTTGCTGACCCGGGAGCTGGCAGGGTCCTTGCTGAATGAAGAAACTGGTTATTCTGGTGCTGATTGGGCTGTACACGTAATTAGCACCTTAACACCTGGGCAGGACTGAGCTGGGGCTTTCAGCAAGTGTCTGCTCCATCTCTACTCCCACTCTGCTCCATCTCTGCTCCCACTCTGCTCCATCTCTGCTCCCACTCTGCTCCACCTCTGCTCCATCCCTGCTCCCACTCTGCTCCATCTCTGCTCCATCTCTGCTCCATCTCTGCTCCACCTCTGCTCCGTCTCTGCTCCATCTCTGCTCCATCTCTGCTCCATCTCTGCTCCGTCTCTGCTCCACCTCTGCTCCATCTCTGCTCCCACTCTGCTCCGTCTCTGCTCCACGGGCCAGGCACACTGCTCTGAAGAGGCAACTGGGGAACTTCCTGAGCAACATTAGGAGAAAAGTTTGAAGGCTGTTTGAAGGCAGGCTGATTACAGAGAGGTACATCCCAGTAACACTGAATACTGTCCTGAGTGCTTCCCTGAGTCAGAAATATCTTGCAGCTGGGAAAGTGATGGCTTTCCTGTTGAGTGTCTGAGGAAACAGGTGGTATTTTGGTGTTGAAAGCTTGGTGCATCTGCTAGGGTGCACTTCCACCATGGGGCTTGTCAGGCAAGAGTGTGTTGGCCACCTTTGGTCCAGGCTGGGCCTTGGTGTGCCTGCTGAGGACAAGCTGGGGACAGATGGTAGCCTGGTCCCTTCTGTGAGCACATAGGACATGGGACTGGGAACTCCATAGCATCAGGAGCCTCTTGTTCACCTTCTGGAATGGAAACTGCCCCCTTTGTCACCTCGGAGAGGCAGGCACTACTCAAATGTAAAGCTTAATAACAGCTGTCTAAAAATATCAAACCTCTTAAATTCATGCAAAGGTCCAATACTACAAAACCATTTGACCCTGCAGCAGGACACTGACCAGAGCAGTAGGAAACTTGCTTTTGCTGGGTTTACATGCTAGAAGCTATGGCTCAGACCCCCATTTGCCAGACTCTCACGGGGTCCACCAGACCCAGCAAAAGAGGTGAGATGGCAAACTGAGGAGGCAGGAGCAGCTGGCATTGAGGTTTGGTTGGTAGGGTGGGAGGAAGGCAATAAAGAACACAGCAACAGCAGGGATGGGGGTTCAGCCTGGAGCCCCAACATAAACAATTGAAAAATTCTTCTCGTTAAATTGAGCAACCAAATAACACCAAAGCAATGGGAAACAAACAGTTTAATTCAAGCAAACTTCTGCTACAAAGGGTGACAAGCAGAGTAATATTTTGGCTCAGCTGAAGTGCTGAAGCTCCCATGAAGATCAGAAGCAGCAACATATCTTTTGCAATGCAGAAATCAAAGCACAGAGTCCTGGGACACCAGAGGAAGGGTAGGAGAGAGGAGTGTGATGGAGAGATGATGTCTGATGTGCCAGCATGGCTTGGGAAAGCTGTTTTTTTGACTTGATGCCTTCTCTCCAAGGAGAAGATCCATTCCAGGAGTGCAAGATGTAAAGAGCAATCAGAGCTACAAATCTTTGCTCCAGACCCTAGCTGCTTGAGATCCCCAGGGGATTAGAGCCAGGGTTTGCCTGGGACTCTGTGGCTGCCCATGCAGACTGGGGAGAAAGCTCTGGGCCAGGGTGGGCACAGAACCCATAACTCAGCCCGGCAGCCCCAGCTCCTGGGTCAGCTTTGGAGTCTGAGCAACACCAAGTCTCAGCTCCTGCTGAGGGGGGATCCAGCATGCTCAACAGTTGGCAGAGCTGTGACTTAACAGGAGGAAATACTTACCACTGTCCAAGCTCTGTTGTATCCTCCCCACACCCTTCCACAAGCACTGAAATCCCTATCCCACCCCATGGAAATTCCACAAAGGGATCAGGCAGCAGGCACATTGTGGTTCTTGATACCAGTCCTCTGCCCATGTGTTTAGAAGACTCTCTGTTGATCACAGCCTATGAGTGCAGATCCCCAGAGAACTGCAAAGCAGACCCAGGTCAGGAAGCCTCTTGTGGCAGCACCTCCTGACAGCAAAGAGCTTATATGAAGCTTCTAGAGGTCCTTAAAATAACACAGCCTCTGCACACAAGTTTAGGATGCTTCCTATGGCTGACTGATACCCAGATGAGCTACTGCATAAACACCTTCCTTGGGCAAGCCCAGGGATTTACAGTGCAATTGTGCTCTTCAGTATTCTCCAGTCAGGGGGTGATGGCTTTAAGGCAGTGCATGAATTAGTCTCTTCCTGACTTCAGAACATCCTTGAAATGCTACTTGTGCCATCTTGTGTCTTTCCTGCTCTAAATCAGTTGAAATGTTTAGTTCTCTCTACCACCTGGCTTTCTGTATCCACCCTGCCTGAAGATTCCCACAGCCCTGGGTTTGCTGCATTTCCAGACAGGTAAATGATCCTTCATGCTTGAGGAAGGGCAGCTCAGCCCAACAGGGATGCTGGGGCTCCTGGCTCTCTGTGACTTCTTTAAATCAGCCAAGCACAGATGAAGTTCTGATGACCACATCTCCTGTGCTTTGCCAGTTAGAACCAGCCCATGCCAGCCAAGCACAAGGTTATTTACAGAACCCTCAGTCATGGAGATGCTGACTGCCCTGAGAAAAGGGACCTTTGCCTGGGAGGTTTGAAGACAGTTGAGGTCCTACCTCTATGAAATGTGAGCATTGCATGCTTCTGCAGGAGGGATCCTGGGAGCATTTGGCTTCAATTCTGGGAACAATTAATTTCTTAGGAAACCTGAGGCCGTCGTCTTTGATTAAAATCCTTATTCAGGGTGAAATTTAGAAAACCCAAGGCTAGGAATTAATTGGCTAGAAACAAGCCAGTAGCCTGTTCTCTGCTTTAGTTCAAAGTTTATCCATAGATAAGTTTTTTCTAGCAACTCCTTCTATGTGTAACCAAGTTGATCACAGTATCAGTGAGCATCTCCTGTTTTCCTTTAACCATATTATTTGTCATTGTCAAGAAGCCAGGATGATCCATCCTACAGGGTGGCAGAGAGCTTCTCATTATATGCCTTTGCACTTCAGAGCCTGACTGATGCTCACCATCACATCCATTCCTCCTGGCTCCCTGCTTGGTGCCTGACACGTCATCATCTAAAGAACAATGTGTGGCAGCTAAAAATAGCCCTGAGTCCTCCTGTGATCCACTTGTGATGAGCATCCTGGGATTTGTGAAAGCTCTGACAGATAACAGCTGGCTGGCTGAACACCTGCACATGGCTAAGCTGATCACAGGAAATCAAACCCGGGGCTTTATCTGAGGAGATTCTGCAGGGCTGTTCTCCAGGATTTGCTCAGCTTTCTCTCTATTTTCATCACTCTCTATAGGAATGAGATGTTTCCTACAAATGCCTAGGACCCAGTCGTTCATTTGGGGAAGGTGTCAGTCCCAGGACACAGCCACGGGAAGAGACTGTTCCAGGGCTCCTCATCACACAGCCTCTTCATGGTTAACTACAGCCAGATTTTCAGGCCCTGGAGTTAACTGAGATCACAGGACTCTGCAGGGATAGAGGAGCACTCTCATTCCCATGGCTGGCTCCACAGCTGGAGCTGCAGTTTCCAGAGGAGCAGCAATAACCAACAGCTGATACTGTGGTGGGGGGGAAGTCTGGTAAGGCCATGTGTCTTACAGCATCCTGCAATGTGCCTTACAAGCTCAGAAGCAAATCTGGGCATCATGGTGTCTGCTGGTGCTTGTGATGTTGGGAGAGAGGTGCCCAGAGCTGAAAAGTCAAAGTAAGCAATGGAAGGAAGGGAAATAAGTTTTTACCCAACAGCAATATTTCAGTTCAAAATTTATAGCTGTTTTTTTCACCCTCTTCTAGATCCTCTGTCCCTTCTTTGCAAAGAGTCTGACGTAAGCAAGAAAATTATACTCAGTCCACTCTATACAAATCTTTTTTCCCCCCAGATCTCCCAGAGTTCATGCTGTGGATGTGAAGGCAGCAGCCTGGCCCTGAGGAATGGACATCATCTCCCTTAGTACCTAATAAGTACCCAATAAGTTTTCCTGAAGGTCACAGTCTTCAGATGGACCTGGCACTGCAAAGCCTCAGGAACTCTCTGGCTTGCTGTGCCCTGAGCTGGTGTTAGCTTATAACAGCTGTGATAATAATTGTTTAGGTAATTAATAATAAATACACAATAATTGTTTAGATGATTAATAAACATGGTTTAGGTTTGCTGTAGTTTAGTGCAATAGCAAGGAGCTGCTGGATGTGGGCTGAATAGTCTGTGACTCTAAAATAAAATGTGCATGGCAGAGTGCAGAAACAGGAGGGGAGCAGCTGCCCCAGACTGCAAACACATCACTGGTGGTGATGCTGGTCAGTGGTCACTTCATGTTGCTCAGGTAAAAACAGCTGTAGAAAGGCAAAATGAACAAACAAAACCAAAACCAAATCAAACAAAAAAGCCCTAGAGAACAAATGGAAAGAAGATAATGTAAAAAGAAAATGTATAAAACCTTTCCTCCCTGGAAGTGTTCTAGGAAACCTGGTCTAGTGAGAGGTGTTCCTGCCCATGCAGGTGGTTTGGATCTTGATGATCTTTAAGGTCCCTTCCAACCCAGACCATTCTGTGGTTCTACCAAATGCAAGCAGACCAAGGTGGAAAGACAGAAGCCAACATGAAGGTCCCAGTTCTGGCAAAGAGGAGGAAGAAAAGGCCACGGGTCACCCCACAGTCCTCAGGGACCCTCAGCATGTGGAGCAGGGGAGGATGAGCAGAGCTGCTGACAAGAGGGGGTAGATACTGGCAGATACTAACAGCTAACTGAAAGGTTGTTAATGACATTTTTTTTAAGTAGATAATCCATCCTGTGAGTCTGAGCAGTGTTGGGTTGGGACTACTGATAATAGCAGTTTGTTGTATTTTCTTTCCACCATTCAGGCTGTAAACTGGACCAGCATCAAACACGAGGAATATCCCTTTTCTACTGCACTCCCAACTTGCTGGTCTAACCAAGGGCTGGGACAGCAGTTTGCTCTCAGTACCTCCCTTCCTCAGTTCAGTGGGGCACACTCCCTGTTACCTCACGTGAAATAAATAAGATTTAAAAAAACAAGAAAATGAAGATGCAGCAATCATATATGGATGTTTACACCTCAAGCTTGGTGCCCTGAATTTAGTATAGGTTTATAACAAGTTGTTGACTTCCTCACTAGTTCTCTGATTTCTGATTATATATTTTTTTACTGTAATACTCTGGCACCTCTAGCTCCCAGGCATCACTTTGAACTTCAGCTACTGTTTTGTAAAATAGGCTCCAGACTGGGATAGAAACCTTGAAAACAATGACCTGGGGCACCCCAAACCTCCAGAAAACAGAAAGCAGGGAGAGAAAACCAAGAACAGAGAGACAGGATTGCTAGTGCTGCTATTTTAAGTCTCACCATTATTCCACCCCACGTCATTGTCTGGGACACCCAATTCATAGAACCCCAGACTGGTTTGGATTGGAAAGGACCTTAAAGATCATTTACTTCCACCCCCTGCCATGGTCAGGGACACCTCCCAGCAGCCCAGGGTGCTCCAAGCCCCATCCAACCTGGGCTGGAACACTGCCAGGGATGGGGCAGCCACAGCTTCTCTGGGCACCCTGGGACAGGGGCTCAGCACCCTCACAACAAAGAATTGCTTCCTAAGGTCTCACCTAAATCTCCCCTCTTCAAGCTTTAAGCCATTGTCCCTTGTCCTCTCCCCACACACCTGTGACTGTGAGACACAGTCATTGCCTCTCTGTCCCCTCTACCTCTCTCAGTCCCATGTGCACAGCTGCAAACCCCTCTCAAATCCAAGCACTGAACCTCAGCCCCACAAAGGATAACAGAGCAGGGTGATTGCTCTTTTCTTCTGACACTGTCCTCACTCAATCTGCTGAGGATCCTGACAGTAAATTGCAGCAATCTGGCAGGAGGTGAGGCTCACATTTTTCCTGCCCCCTGGAGCATCAAGACAAGGTCAGTGGGGCTTTTTTTTTTTTTAATATATTTTATTTTATTTTTATGTAAATAAAGAAAAATCATCCCATGCTTACAAGTCTCAATAACTTCTCTATGCATTCTTCTGAAATCTGCCTTCTCATTGCACAGTCTCAAGGGAGTAGATTTTCAGCCAGCCTTTTTTAATGCTTTCGCTCCTTTCCCTCCAACTCCCTGTGATTTTCAGGCCTTGTTCATCATTCAAGGTGCCTCCTTAGGATTCCAGCATCTCCTGTCTGCTGTCATTCAGACATCAAACTCAGCGCCTACAGCTCTCTAGTTCTGTGCTCCCTCTGTGCAGAGAAAGCTGAAAAGTAGCAACCTGGTTTTTAAAGACTGACATTCACAGTGCTGATTCTTTCCCTTAGGAAATTCCTCCCTCATCTGAAAATTTGGCAGTGGGTATTTACCTTCCAGCTCCCCTAGTGCCTGCCGCCTTCTGCAGGAGGGGTGGCAAATCATATTACTGATCTCAGCCTGCACCTAATCAGATGTTTTTATTATTTCCAAGTAAGACAGGGAGGGCAGGTTATTCCAGGAAGTCTTTTGAGAAGAAAATGTTTTCAGCAGTTTCTGGGAAGGAAATCAGAAAATAAGAAGTTAAGAAGGTACAGACTTAAGAAGGTACAGACTTAAAAAGGTACAGGCTTGCCAAGCTAGCTATGCCCTGCTGGGAAGCATTGCCTGCCTCCTGGGACACTTGCAAAATAAAAACCTATTTTACTGGTCTCCAGTAATGATTAAAAAAACCCAGATCAACCAACTCTATCTGGAGTGGAAGGTGGAAAGTAGCTTTGATAGTTACTCTTTTTAGGGCTTTGAGGTGCCAAGGTGAATTTTCAGCTCTTATCAGAATTTTGCCTCTGGTTGTGTCAGTGTTTCTCAATTAATTCAAAGTTTAATGTGTTCATTAATTGTTTGCATGTGCTTTGCAAAGGGCTTGCATGTTGTTTGTCTGTCAGTGTGAGGACCATGGTGACAGTGAGGATAGTGTTATCCTTGACATCACAAGATTAATTAGAGCTAAGGAATTACAGTGTTACAGGTTCAACATGGCTTGTGTTAATTAGATGGAAAACTTTCCAGGTGATGAGTCTCCCACCACGTTTGTGTTCAGAAGGGTGCTGTAACCAGGTCCCACAAGGACTGGTGCCTGGTCTCTGCCATTTAATAATTGTATGGATCACAGAACCCCAGACAGGTTTGGGTTGGGAGGGACCCTAAAGCTCCTCCAGTGCCACCCCTGCCATGGTCAGGGACACCTCCCCCAGCCCAGGGTGCTCCAAGCCCCATCCAACCTGGGCTGGAACACTGCCAGGGATGGGGCAGCCACAGCTTCTCTGGGCACCCTGGGACAGGGGCTCAGCACCCTCACACCACAGAACTTTTTCCTAATGTCCAACCTAAATCTCCCCTCTTCAAGTTTGAAACCATTTCCCTTGTCCTCTCCCTACACCCCCGTGTCCAAAGCTCTCCCCCAGCTTTCCTGTAGCCCCTTCAGGGATCAGAAACTGCCCTAAGGTCTCCCTGGAGCCTCCTCTTCTCCAGGCTGCACAACCCCAGCTTTCTCAGCCTGGCTTCCCAGGGGAGGTCACCAGCCCATGGCTGCACTGCAGGTGGGTGAGATCTCTCTCCTCAGCATCCTGCCAGGCTTTTGTTATCATCTCCAGGCTAGGTTATTATTCTGCTCCCTTGACAACTTCTGTTCCTTTTCTGTCAGTGGCTGTGTTTGCCAGCCTGCCATGTTAACACAGCTGCTTTTGCCTCCTTACCCCTTACTAGCTTGGTAGGAGAAGGCAGGTTTGGTGGTTTCACATCTCATCAGAGGAGCCTGCAGCTCCTCTTCCTCACAGCACCCCAGGGAGACGAGGGTTTGTGGGCTGCCCTGGGGCCAAGGGATGCAGAGGTGATCTGCTGAGTCCCTTTGTGGTCCCTGTGCAAATGCCATGGGCTCTTTTCTGTGTTGCTGGGCATATAGAAGCAAGAAACAGAAACCATCTGGGGAGATGACATGTGGGGACCTGGGGATGTCTGCTCTGCAGGAAGCACCAGCAAAAAGTAAAGGCTTGTGCTGCTGGTAATTAATGCCCCTGGTAGATGCCCCCTTTTTGAAGGATCTCCTTAGCTGTTGCAGCAGAGGCACTGGATCAGTTCACCAACCGTTTACCCTGTGCTCTAGCCTCTGCAGAGAGACGTCAGATGTTTCCAGCAAAGTTGATTTAGGCACTAAAAATCCACAGACCCTTCTTTCTGTGCCTCTGCTGCTCTGCATGGAGGTGACATCAAGGCTGCTGATGATTTTGCACCCAGTGAGGGCATTTCAGGAAGTCCTGAGTTACAGCCCCTCTAGGTTTATGTCTTTAGACCAGCATGTCATGCATCCTCAGACTGGTCTTTAATTGCTTCCTAATGTTACACTGTAAGAAGCTTGGGTTCTGCTCTGAAACCAGAAGAGTTTAAAATCTAGGTACCCAGGAAGGCAGTCAAAGCCCTGAAGCTTTTCTCCAACCTTCTCTAGAACTTGGTAGCTGCATCCCTTGTGTTTACAGGCCAGCAGCCTGAGGCTGTATTGTTTGAACATGAGCAGCACAAAACAGAGCAAAAAATCCTGAAGATGTGGCAATCTGGCCAAGCAAAAGCCACTTGTGTAGCCTTTCCCTGCACTGCCTGTGGGGAGGCAGTGGTTAAGAGGTGCAGGATGTGTGTAACCCTCTGGAGTTCTGCTCTATCTCCTCCCACCTGATGCAGAAGCTCCCAGGGGCTGGGCTGTGCCATGGAAATCGATTTGTATTCAGGCCCAGCTGTCACTGTGCAATGAGATGCACCCATAAAGCTCCTGGATAGAGTTGCTACATGATTAATAACAACGGGAGCAGTTTAATAGATAAAGCCATTTTCCTTACCTGCAATCTGTTCTGGGCTTTCAGTGCTGTAGAGCACAAATGAGCTGCACCAGGATGTTCCTGCTGGTTGGTGTACATGTCCTCAGCCTGATATTGAGGTGGCTGTTTTATCCAGAGCCTCTCCCAGCCCTTTCCTGGGGTTTGTCCTCCCTGGGAGCCAGCTCTGAACAGGGCAGTTGCCATCAGAGCTGGGGGAAGGTGGTGTCAGTCAGAGCAATTTCTTTCCTCATTGGGTTCAAACATGCAGGCTGAGGAAACTGGGTTTGTTCAGCCCTGAGAAGGCTTAGAGGAGACCTTGTGACCATGTTCCAGTACCTAAAAGGCAGCTACAGAGCAGATGGAGATTCCCTGTTTCCAAGGAGTCCCATGTGCAAGACAAGGGGCAATGGGCACAGGTGGGAGGTTCTGTTTGAATACAAGAGGAAAAATTTTCCCCATGAGGACAGTCAGATATTGGAATGGTCTCTCAGGGGAAGGGGTGGATTCCCCCACTTTGGAAAGTCTGAAGTCTCAGCTCAGTGGGGTGCTGAGACATCTCAGATAGACAATACTATTAGAAGGGCTGGACCAGATGATCCCTGAGGTCCCTTCCAAGCTGACATTCTGTGGTTCTATGCAAGATCTGATCTGCTGCAATATGCACTGATGAGAAAACATAAACTGTTCCTTCCTGAGGATGGTGCACCTGAAGAACATCTCTCACCTGAAATATCTCTGAGCCTGTATTTTAATATCTGTTTTTACCTCCTGTCAAAAAAAAAACAACCAACAATGCACATCAGCAACAGGTCTCCACTAAATCCTGACTTGCTGTTAAACTGTCCTTGAGTTGGTGCCTGCTGGTGGTTATTCTGCCTCTGTAAAGAGGTGAATCAAAACAACCCAGTAACACCCCGGAGCTCTTCCTGAGAAGTCTGCTATGGGAACAGGGACACACGACACTCCTCATTTTGTGTCTCATGCCTCAAACCACATTACAGCAGTAGGAACCTCTTCCAGTTCCAATGCCACACAGGAGAGCAGAGAGCATCGGTGGTGGGCACCAGCTTCTGTCAAAGCAGCTGCAGGTCCCAACATCTCTCATGTAGCAAATGCCCATCCCCAGCTCAAAATGCTGCATCTTCGCTAGCTGAAAGACCACGTCCTGTTACTGACACCTCAGGAGTGCCAAAATTCAAACCACCACCTATGTGCTCCATAAAATAACCAGAGCCTCATGGCCAGAGAAACCCAACCCTAACATGAGATAGGGCACTTCTCTATGTCACAGTTTCTCCTGTCTCATAACATGTTGTCCATGGCTGTGCATGTCCTGGCTCCTCAGCTGTGCTTTACAGCCCACTGGTGTCCCAGAGGGCTCTTGGAAGTGTCCTGCAGCTGGTGCACAGGTGCTCCCTGTGACAAGCCAGAGGACATGAGGACTTTGTGACCTTGGCAACACCCTGAGGTCCAAAGTTTGGGGGTGGGTGAATTTTGAAGGGTTAGAAGCAACCTTTGCTGCATGGGACATGTCTTACCTGAATTTAGAAAGTGGTACCACTGTTAGGTCAAGAGGAACAAACTCAGTTGTTTGTCCCAGTGACTATGGGCAGAGCCCAGGCAAGAACCTGAGATGAAGCTCACCTGCTTCCAGGCTGGAGCATGAAACCAGCAGCTCATCCAGATAAAGGACTGGCAGAAGATATCACTGTTGTCCCATTTTACAGAAGAATCTGGACTACGATGTGGGCCCACAGAGACTGAAGGTCTTGGCCAAGGACATGGGGACCATCACCACCGTGCCAGCTCCTGATGTCACCATGCCCTGTCCCCCGTGGCACCCAGCTCTGCCCTCAAGCCCAAGCAGCAACGAGGTGCATTAATTTCCCTTGGGCTGTAACCTCTTACTTGGCTGTTGTTACTGGATTATTTATAGCAATTCTGCAAAGTGTTTTGGGAGCAGGGGAAGGGCACGGTGCTAAATCCAACAGCGTTGCCTCCTGAGGGTTGACATTTCAAACCAGGGCTCTGGTTACTGAAATCAAGGGAGACAGCAAATGTCAGGGAAAGCCAGTGGCTGTTGGTTTGATAGGTTGACTTCTGAGCAGAAGAGTTGTTTGCAACCCTTGGTTTCTCCAGCAGAGCAAACAGAACAGGAGGACAACTCTGGCACCTCTTTGGAGGCTGCAACATCTGCTGCTGCCTCCACCACTGGCTGAAAACAGCAACATGAAGCTGTGCATGCTCTTGGCTGTTGGATGAGCTTGTTACCAGCCTCATTGCCAACATTCCCACATCCCCCAGACCTTTTTACTCAAGTTGGGAAAGTTAAACACATTTCTAGACCTGCCCCCAGGTATGGTTTCCAGCCAGACCCAGCCTAAAGCAAAGAGCAACCTTGCAGCCTTTCTTTTTGCTGAGGAATCCCAGTGCTGAGCATGTCCAAACTGTCTGAAATAGTGCAGCTGCCTAAAAGCTCCAGTTAATATTCCTGCATCATGCAGAATTTCAAATCCATCCACCTTTCATCAGCAACGTCAAACTGTTGACAGTTAATGAGCTGGGCACAGGCTCTAACCCAGCAAGTTGTAACTGAATAAATATGATAAACAACCTGTTTCCAGATGGCTTTTTATGTAAAACTGTTTATGCAGTGTTGATAGATGGCAAATTTTATGACAATAAATTCTTGTATTTTAAAACATTTGCCTCCCTAATTGCCCAGCTTACATGTAAAATATGTTTATGTGCATTGCTAAGTTGGGGAGGGATACGGGAACATGGAAACATCTCTGGACTGAGCCAACACCACACCAGCCCTCTAGCTGGACTCAGAAGAGCAGTGCCACAGGAGTGTCACCCGGAAAAGCTTTCACATCATAGGAGTCAGGCTCTGATCAAAGCTGGGCTGCGAATATGTGTTGCTGTTAAGCTCCTCTCACTTACTAGATGGTGTTTGAGGGGAACGCAAAGTCCTGACCCAAAGGCTGATGAGACCTGGAACACTTCCAGGGAGATGGAGCCAGGGATGAAGCTGGTGCAGGGAGAGGAGGCTGAGACTGGGCTGTGGGTGAGGTTGTGCTGCAGCCAGCAGTGATGGAGCCTCTGCTTCACATCTCTAAAGTGGGACCTCTGGTTCTCGCTCTCTGGGCTTGGTTTGGGGTAATCCCACTGATGGCTTTCAGACACCCTGACCCTGCAGGCATCACCAGCTGGTGAGAGAAGCCAGGTGTATCCCAGCCCTAGAGAGATTCCTGCAATCTCCCAGGCTCTCTTCCCTACTGGAGGGGTTCCAGAACATCAGAGAGAAGATTCTATGCTATAGCAAGGACATCCCAAACCATGCAGATGAGAAGATGGGGTGAGTCTATGTCTCTGGCTGCTCAGTCAGGTTTCACAGTGCCTGTTCCAGCTGGTTCCTCCCAGTCCACCAGTTTTGCTCCTGCCTGTCCCCGCATTCTTACTCCTGGCTATTTGTGGAGTTATGGATTTAATCCATAAATTAATGGATTTAATTTGTAAATGGATTTAATCATGTAAAACATTAACATAAATTGACACTATGCAGCTTTATCCCTTTGAAAATGTTTACTCCTTTAGGATCCCTGAGAGTCGTTGGGCTCAGCTCTGGAGTATATGGGGTGTTTTATTTAGCCTTTAACTCATTTATTGGGTATTTATAGAAGAGAGCTTCCCTGAGCAGTAAAACCAGAGGACTTTGAACACAAAAACCACGTCGTCCTGACAGGTTTAGTTTGCTTTATTTTTTTAAGGGAGAGCTTTGTCTCAGTCTGTTTCTACCTTAGCATCTCCACTGAAGTCATTAAAACAAAGTCCGCCCTGTTCTATCTTCAGAGATGTTGCAGCAGTGGGGTCCTGGGTGCTCCTTGCAGGGCCAGGACTGTGAAGAAGGTCAGGGCAGACTCCAGGACCCACCACTCTCTCCCACATCTTGGAATCAGAATTCAACAGGAATATTGGGATTACCAGAGTGGTTAAAGGAATACTGGCATCCACTGTGTAAATGTTCAAGATTTGGGCAAACTGAAAACTGCTTGAGGAAAATGAGTTAGCATGAGCAGCTGGAGTGACAAGACCAGCTGAACTCCCATGATTAAACCTTAGTTAAACTCTTACTCTACCACCTGGAATAATAATGAAGAAAGAGGTAGAAAGTGAGCTCATTCCTCAAAAAGAGCTTGGGCACCGGTGAGGTAGACTGACTGAAGCTTAAGTTAAAGGAACTGGACTGTTGAAACATTATATCGACAATAATAATAATGATGATGATAGTAACAATGGTGATAATGAATAATAATAATTGTATTTCTGGAAGAAGCTCCCCAAGGAAGTGGTCACAGCACCAAACCTGCCTGAGTTCAAGAAGCATTTGGATGATGCTCTCAGGAACATAGTGGGGTTCTTGGGGTGCCCTACACAGGGACAGGAGTTGGACTTGATGACCCTGATGGGTCCCTTCCAACTCAGCAGATTTTGTGATTCTAAGAAGTGACTGCTGGTGAACAGGGACCCTTGGAGAGAGGAGGGTAGAACTAAGCAGAACTGGAAGATTTTTTTTGTCTCCAAATTGAGAAAGGTTTTAGTTTTGAGACATGATTAATCTTGGACTGACCAGCAGGCCAAGGAAGAGGAAGAAAAGTCAAATAGAGTCATCTGGAGTTTGTGAATATGGGACATATGGCAGCCCATAACTGTGCTGTGCAAAAGTACAAGTATAAAAAAATCAAAAACCAAACAAACAAAAAACCACACACACACACAAAAAAGACCGATGAAAAAAAACCAAAAACCAAAAAAAAACCAACCAAAAAAACAACCAAAAAACCCACCTGCTTGGGAAAAAAAGAAGAAAGAAAAGGAGACAGAGACCTTGACTTCTTATCCTGCCTTGCCATGAGAGGATTTTTTTCCTTTTTTAAAGTAGGAAGCATTTTTACCAGATGAGCAAACCATTCCCCATTTATGCTCCAGTTGTCACCATGATGGGCAGTTTTAGATATGATTTTGATGGAAGAAGGGGGAGGAAAGAAGACCAGAACCTTCTGTGCTAACTTGTACATGATGTGCAGCTATCTGCTGACACACTGCATTAAAAACCTGGATGCATCAGAATTATTAGGACAGTCACATTTGCCTGGGCCAACCCAGTTCCTGAAGAAAGCTCATGAGAAAGCCCACAGAGAGGGGGAAAAGCTTCCCACACAGTACCCATGTCCATCAGGAATGCTGGTGGAGACTGGGCTGAACTGGGATTGAGAGAGCAGAGGAAATGCGGCTTCACCTCATGTCCCCCAGAAATGGGGCTGCTCCTTTAGCACCAAAGAACCTCCTCCCCCACCTCTATCACCATTTTCAAGAGGTCCCACAAAGCCTGGTCAAAAGAGAAGAGCCATGGAAAGATGTCTAAGATGGGGTTGGACTAGATGACTTTTAAAGGTCCCTTCCAACCCAAACCATTCTCTGATTCTCTTATCCTATGGCTGCCCAAGCACCAGACCATAAAGCAACAGCTCAGGACTGATTGTCCCAGCTCCCTTTTTTAATTCCACATTTCAGTGACATTTGAGAATCCTCTCAGATTTTAAAACCCATCGATTTTGACATTTTATTACTTGCCTGTCTCTGTTTTATGGTTATTAGGACGGGTAAAAAATTGAGGTTCCTGGAGGCTGCAGTGGAAACCTCTATTTTTTCAAAGGGCATGGAAAAAAAAAAAAAAAAAAAAAAAAAAAAAAAAAAAAAAAAAAAAAAAAAAAAAAAAAAGAAAGAAAGAAAAAGAAAAGGAGTTTATGTTCCCTGGAGGCAACATAATGAAATTTAGGATCATTTCAGGCCCTCAGTCACTTTGCATAATGAACATGGAGCTCCTACTGTCAGAAGTTGAACCCCAAGTCCTTCCTCTCCACCAACTCTTATCCCTGCCAGAGCCTCAGGACACCCACCAGTGGGGGCTGTGGGCACAAGGCGATGTCCAGGTGTCACAAGTGTCCCTGGTGTTGCCATTTCAAGGCAGGGTGGGTGGCTAATGGAAGTCACCACAAGCCCTGTGTGACCGGTCACAGCTGAGCTCTGTGTGAGCCTCAGCTTTCAGCTCAGACTTGCTGAAGACAATGCAGATGACAAAACCTGTAAGAGATCAGAATTGTCATTGTAGCTTATTTTGTGAGCTATATGTAGATTGACATAAATTTCTCCCACCAAATTATTTTATTATTTGGGTTATATTTTGGATTCCAGCAGTTCCACACGAGCTCTGGCTGCAATAACCACTCCAGGCTGGGAAGGAGAATGTCCTTCAGTCTTGCCCTGGCTGGAGCTGCTGAGAAAACCTATGTGATGGAAATCCAGAATGGAAAGTATGTCTGTGTCATGAACTGCAGAGCCAACATCAAGCTGCTAAATCAGTCCCCCAGGAACTCAGACAAACCACGGGGCTACAAGTGATTACCCCTTCAGTCAGCCTTTGCCTGTCTCAGGAGGAAGTCATTGCTTGGCCAGGAAGGTCTTGTGGAAGCCCAGGATTTAGTCAGCTCAATTCCAGGAACAGTAAAGGTCTCCAAGTCTGGCTCTGATTCTTCCTGGTCAAAGTGAGGTCTTTTTTTGCCTGAAAATGCAAAATGTTTCATTTTGTCTGGCCCATATTTTTTCTTGGGAGAGTAAGAAAAGCAGCAAACGAACACCACAAGCAGGGGGAAGCTCTGGGCAAGTGCCTGCTGCCTTTCCACATGCAGCCATTTCCTTCCTCAGTGTTCCCAGCTCAAAAAACAACAGAAACCCAAGGAAAAACTGCTCTCCAGGTGTTATCTGCCCTTCTTGGGCTCAGGTGTGTGGCCAAGGAGCAGCATCCCCCATGGCAGGGCTCATGGCATGGGCAGCTGAAGATGAGGGCAGCTCATCCCAGGCTCCCTCCCCTCCACATTGCTGGGAGCAGTGGGATTTCAGAGGCTCCCAAGCAAACTTTGCTGCCACCTATGTGGACTTCTCTCCTGAATTTTAACTCCCCAGCCTTCCTAAATAGAAATTGCCTGAAGGAAATGCCAACAGCCAAGTGCTTCCTCCCTGTCAGAACCCACTGCTCCTACTTAGCTTGGCCACGAGTCCCTTGTGCTTGTTTGAAGGACACTCAACACGATTGCTGCTTCTCTTCCAGGCCCTTGGCTGAGCTCATGTATTGAACACACAAGTCTCTTGCCTTTCAATCCAGCCAGGATCCCATTAGCTACAACCTTTTTACAATTCCTGAGCCACACCAGGGATTTGCTTAGCACTCCTCTGCGAGGCTCCCTGGAAGTGTCCAATCAGTCTGAGCAGCTCCTGTTAATTGTTCCACATTGCACAGCAATGGCTGGGGAGGGCCCTCAATTTCCCAAGAGGATTTTTTATTACAGCTGCTGTGCTGCATTTACCCATCCTCCTTCCCCTCAGCTCTCCTGTGTGGTTTCTGCCATCACACCAAGCCTGCTGCCAGCATTGCTCACCCACCATAGAGTCTCCCAACCCACCTTGGGGGATGAATTGCAAAGATTGTTCCCTCCCCCCATTCTTTTCCTTGTCTTTCCTGAAGGGCCACTCATGGATTCTAACAGAAACATGACCAGCTCCTGTTCCCAGGCTCTGCAATTATGGGAACCATCATTAATGAGCAGGGAAATGGGTACTGAAAATGAGAAGCCCTTGGAATTTGGTTTGTGGTGTTTTACGATGAGCCTGAAACCAAGTTATTCAAGGCATGCAAAAGATTGCTGGATGCATTGGCATAACTGCAAAAATTCTTTCCTTTCTGCCTGTGGTCTAGGTAGAGAGCTGTACCAAAACCCCAGGGTGTCAAGGCTTCATGTCTGCATCCCAGGTAGGAACTCGAAACACAGGACTTTCACACAGGAAGTGCATTTGTACCTCTCACAGAAAGTCCCCTGGAGCTGGTTCCACATGTCTGCAGGGGCTGGCACTGCCTGGGGCTTCAGAGGGCACACAGCATCATGAAGCATCACTGAGTTTCTTCATTTTCTCAGCTCCCAATATTCTTCCAGCAAATTGAGGGACATTGCTGCACCCCCCAGCCTGCACCTCAGCGTATGGGCAAATAATGGACTTGTTCTGTGGTGAATAAAGTAGGAAACTGGACACCTCTCCAATGCTGCTGTCTCTTCAAACCAACCTCTCTAGTAAGAAAATTTTTCAGTTGTTTCTTGGGTTCTGTTTAGTCTTTTAACACCTTTTAACACCTGCTGTCTTGTAACATCTGATGATGAATCATGCTGTTGTTTCCAGAGCATTTCATCTGGGAAATTCCCAAATTACATTTTTCAATTATTTTTTGTTTAATCCTGCCTTTTTTCTCCCTGAAATTACCAATGCTGTCTGTTTCAAGGTATCTTTGAATATTTACTGTTATATATTCCTTTTCCTCTGAAGTGAATTTTAAGCCTGTGCATGGTATGGAAAGGGACAATAAAACCATATGGCAGCAGCCCTTGGGCATCGGGGATTTGGATGGAGGTAGGGAGCTGGAAGGGCAGTGAGTAGATTGTAAAGTTTGTATATTAGGAAAAATTTCTTCCCAGAGAGTGTGGTTAAACATTGGAACAGGTTGCCCAGGGAGATGGTGGGGGCACCATCCCTGGAGGTGCTGAAAAGAAGGGTAGATGAGGTGCTGCAGTGGATGGGCAGGGGCTGTAGGGCCAGTGGTTGGACTGGATGATTTTAGAGGTCTTTTCTAATCTTGATGATTCTATAAGAGACCTGAGGGGTATCTTGGCCCTGCAGAGGTGTCTGTGCAGAAGCTGTCTTCATCACTCTGAGAAATGACATGAAAATGGCTGGATTTGGTATGGTGATCCAAGAATAAGAGAGTCCCCAGGAGACCCAGAGCTCAGCTGGAAAATTGTTCCAGACCCATAGGAGATGAAGTGCAGTGGAGAAGCAGCCCTGTGGAGGGCCAGGCAAGGGAGTCCCTCCTGCCAAGAGCTGGCTGGGGGATGAGGGACAGGGTGAGCTCTGCAAAAGCACCTTCCTGAGGGACTTGGACACGATGAGGTTTTTCCAGACTCCCCAGACAGCCCTTGCTCTCCCCCCCCCATGTCTGCAGCTGTATGAGGCAGTGGTCCAGGCTCCATCTCCTGTTTCTTCCCCTTTTCTTGAGTTGCTTCCCTCCCTCCTTCTAAACACTTGACTCACTAAACTCTAAACGCTAAACTCTTGAATAAAAAAGAGTGTAAGGAGGAGAAGAAACTGCTTTTTCTTTTCACTTTCTCCCTTCCTGCTGCCTGGGTCTTATCTTTGACTCTACAAACCAGAACCTGGCTTTAAAATTCTCCATATAGATTATCCATTTTTCAAAAGAGTGCTCTTGACATTCTGAAGGGGGGGGGGGGGGAGGAGGAAGAGAATTCAGGAGGAATATATATTAACAGCAATGGAGCAAACAGAAAAAAAAAAATCTTCCTCTAGAGAGTTCCTCACAGTTCACTAGGAAAAAACAAAGCTTGGATACTGAATCATAAAGCTCCAGCTTAATTATAGACAGGCGGGGGGGTGGGATCAGCTCAAGCTGCTGCCTGGGTGTCTGCCAGACAGGCAAGGAGCTGCTGGAGCACTGGACTAAGTCATCCCTCAAATATACTCCTCCTAGGAAAAGCAGCAGCAAGAACTATGAATAACTGCAGTGTGTCAGGGAACGGGGCTTTTCATCTGGGGGAGGGAGGTGGGGAAGCAGACAAAGTGTTTTCATCAGTGAGGGAATGAAAGTGGGATGGAGAGAAGAGAAATGGGAGGAACTTGGCAGCAGGGAGAAGCAAAGAGGAGAAGATGAGATGAGAATCATCCTTCCCGTAGGGTAGGGGGTAATGGGTGGCAAAATGGGTGGAAATTGTGTGAGCTGGTTGACCTTTAGGATAAGTGGAAAATAAATTTTTTAATTATTTTTCTAATTTCAATATATCTTAGAAACTAGAATGGAGGAAAGGCTTTGTTCAGCCTTCAACAATTACTTCTCAGCAAGGAAAAATGCCCCCTCCATGGTGTCCTCTGGCCTGGACCTTTGGAGGGGGGGGGTTGCTCAGGAGGAAGAGGGGGGTGGGATGCAGCAACCAGGACACTCACCAGGTCCTTCATTTCCCTCTGAGCAATCTCAGACAAAGGCAGAAGGTTTTATCACCTCTGTGTTTGATGAGCAGGGATCAGCATCCCATGGGGAGCTTGTAGACTTGCATCAGAAGTTAAACAGTTTGTTCTGCCACCATCCCCCTGATTTCCAGAGCTGAAGTGCAGTGGTTTTCTTCCTACAGACCTCTCCAGCATCTGAGGGGGAAGCTGCCACATTGTTTTTTGTTTTTTTTTTACTTCATTCCATAACCAAGACAACAGCACAGCCCCTGATCAAATTTAAAGCCTAACCAGGTACCACATAGACAAATACTGAAGACTGTCCCTGCTCCCAAGCATTTAGATTTGTAGGACAGGTTTGATGCAACACAAGGAAGAAAAGAAAGACACTAAACCTGATCTCTCTCCCCATTCTCCCTCTGATCATATTTCTTTCCCTAATAAAGGAGCAAGTTGAGCAGCTCAGGAGGAGGTGATGGGAAGGTTCCTCCATCATCCCAAGCCCCATTAGTGCTCACATCTTCCTCCTCTGCTCAGCACATTTGTATGTTTAATTCAAGAAGGTTATCTGTCAAAAGCTATACCTCAAGGTAACACTGAGCTGGATAAATATGTCAGGAATGATAGCTCCTGCTGTGAGAAAATTCATAGTTTGGAGGATCTCAAGACTGAGAAAACCCCCAGCCTGACATCTCAGCTTTGGAGCTGCTCTCAGTGCTCTCTCCATCATCCCCTGCTGCAGGAGCAGCACGGCAAAGGAGCTTTCAGTCTGGTGCTTCCTTCTCTCCTCCAAAGGCAGGTACTGAGCTCCATGGATTTTTTGCTCCAGTCCAATGCACTTGCCCAGGAACACACACTCTCTGGAGTTCAAAAGCCCTGTAGTACAAATGCATCTCCTATTGCTCAGATTTCATGCTTGCAAGCACCCTCTCCTGCACTCTTCCCAGCACATCAGGGCAGGAGCCCAGGTGGATGCTCAGAGCATGGGGCAACATCTCCCTCAGCTTCCCAAAACCACCTTCAGCCACCACAGGGACTCTTACATCTCCTCCTGCCCTCTGAGCACTGTAATGAATGTTGATGAATTTGTATCCCTAACCAAGTAAAATTCAGGAAAAGAATTAAATGAGTAAGAAGTGAATGTGGGGTTTAAACAAAGCAGCTGAGACATGTAGTTGTTCCACTGAGGTAGTATGAAGTAAACAGTTAACAACTTCTGTAATAAAACAAAGCAAGACCCTAACAAGATTAACTCCTGTCTTGAAGATAATTGCCAGAAGCTAACTAGGTACCAAAAGAATACAAACACCTACACCAAAGAACACAAAGGTGTCACAGCTAGCAGGTAAGAGGCAAAGGTTCTGGCTAGAGTCTGATAGCATCTTGTAGGAACAGAGTGGAGTCAGCAGAACCAAGAAAGGTAAAAAGTTAAAGCCTGATGAAGACTTCTTACTTCCTCCAAAGACCCCCTGAAGACCCCAGAACATCTCCCCAAAAGAAGACTCTGCCCAGCCCCTACCTATGATAAATATTATAATGAAATGATGTAATCTCATGAGTATGTATGTAAACCCATCTTCTTTTGAATATGTATCGAATTGTACTCAATATAAGATAATGCCAGAGTTTTGATCAGTGTGCTTGAGGGATAAAGATTCTGCTCCCAGCACCCAGCTTTGCTTACTGCAATTTATTAATTAAATAAAGTTAACTAAAGGGAACATTGAGTCTTGGTCATCAGTCATTTATAACGGCACCAACTAAAGTTCATGGCTGGTGCCAGGGGGTGTAGATTCACAACACCAAAGTGTGCCATGATTTTGTGGTGCAGGGTAATAGGCTGATCATTTCTGTTTGAAGAAATCCAGCCTCACTGTAATGTTTTACATCCCTGGGGGAGGGCAAGGAGAAAGGAGAAGAGAGGAGCTAGGAAATGAGGTTCATTTAAATATATTTTAATCAACCCCCTTGAATTACTCTAAGTGATGTTTTAACAGGATACAACTGCAGGAGCTGAGAAATGTTTCTATCATTATGCTGTTGTGATTGGTGTGGTTTTTTTTAAAAAAACAAAACCCACAAAACCCAACCCCAAAATACAGAATTCAATTTACAGGGCTTTAGCCATGGTGGCTGAATTTTTAGGGCATAAATTCACACTCCAGTTCTGCTATCAGTTTGCACTTCAAGAAGCTGAGCCTTTTTATGTTTATTAGGCAAGGCTGTCAGAGCCAGTTGTACTACTCTCCTAGAACTAGATGCAGAATCACTTGTCTGTACAGCATCAATAAAAATGGGGCTTTAGTTACTGCAAAATCTCCCCCCCCCCCCTTTTTTTTTTTTTTTAATTCGTGTAGGGAGAGTGGGATCATACCCTTAGCTTCCTCTTCTTTCACCAAAGTGAAGTCACTCCTCCAGAGTCCAAGCAGACAGAACTGGTGCTGACTTTGTGCAGAGGAACCACAGCAGTGTCAGCTGCAGGGGCTCCCTGGCCTGAGGACCTCCTCAATGTAAGACACTTGACCACTGATTTACCCAGCTCAGCCTTGAAAATCTCCAAGGACAACCATCCTGTGGCCTCTGGGACTCCTTCCAGTGCTGCGCATCCTTCCAGGGAAGGAATTACTGGAGAAAGTGTGGCACTGCTCCTGGGGAGAGAGATCTGCATCTTCTGATTAATACTTCTGCTCTTCCTACCAAGTTTCCCCAGGGCAAAGGACACCCTGCAGCTGATGGGGACATGGTGGTTGGCTCCAGCTGCACATGGAAGTGGTGGATGAAGAACTTCCTTGCACCAGTCAAGGTGTTTGAAGCAGTTGGTGCTTTCAGAGGTGGGAATCACCCTTTAAACCTGAGTTACTGGGCTTCACACCAACTCCTTTCCCCACAGGTAGGTTTGGTTTTTTCTTTTTGTTTTTGTTTTTTTTTAGAAGAAACTCCACTTTTCACCCCAGTGCAGGTAGGATGCTGCCTTCAGAAAACAAACATCACATCCAACACAACCACTTCTACCTCCCAGCTTCCTTGGACTCCAGCATTTGTCTTCTGCCTCCACCCCAAGAACACAGAAAACATCTTCAAATCCATGTTAAAGGCCACTTTCCAGGGGTGGCTATCCCTCCAGAGAGAACAGCACCAAAACTGATAGAGCTTCTTCCCTTGCACAAGATTCACTATGACCCCCTCAAAGTCATGGTCATTAATCACATTAGGTGTAAGAATCCAAACAAAAGATATGCAGTGATTTATGCAGATTGCTGTGTAAGCTTTTAATATGCTGGGCTGAGAAGAAAAAAAAACACCACAGAAAAAGAATGAAAAACCAAACAAGCACATAAAATAAAATCTGCAGCTTTCTTTGCTCTAATTAAATCCATCCTGCTCTGCCTGTGGGTATGTGGACCCTTTTGCTCATCTCTGTGATCATATTCTGCTCAAAATGTCAAATTAAGAACTTGAATCACAACAGCTCAACAGAAATAACTTGATTACAAATTTTGATAGAAAAACAGGTACCATTGCAGGAGTGGTTTCCATTTAAAATGCAGTAAATCAGAGGAAGAAAAGTGCAGTTTGAAAACTTACATAAATGAAGAAATGGTAACTAGGAGAGGCAGTGCCCATTTCTTTTATTATACGGGCATGATTCAGCTACAGAAAACCTCAGCAGAGGAGCTGGTTCAATTTACTGTTATCAGAGGGGATTAGAGCTGAAGATCCCTGATAGCCACAAGAGCTTTCCTGTGTTATTAACCAGGCTTGGCAGCATTTTCCCTCCCCGAGAGCCCAAATGAAAAACCTCTTCATTTGCAAAGCACGTGGGGTACTACCTGCTTCATGCAGCTCTCCACTGCAGCATCACCACAGACTTCAGCTTTGATGGAACAGCACACGTGGGCAAGCCAAGTCCCCAGTGCTTGGGTAAGGAGACATTTTGCCCAAAATCTGGGCAGCTCCCAGGAGAAGCAGAAGTTCTCCTAGCTCAGTGACTGAGTCAAGTCCCCATGCACCCATGGCCTCCATCAGGGCACATATAGAGAGAGACACAGATATCTCCAGAAGCAGCCAGGACAGAGAAGGACAGACAAGCAGCAGGAAAGATTCTTCCTTTCATATCCCTCTCCAGCAGCATGGCCAGGGCTGTAGGTACCACGTGCAGGTGAAGGAACCAACCTGAGATCCACATCCAGACTCAGAGAGAGGAGAAGGTGGGTCAGGGCATCCCCTCCTCCATCATGCAAGGGGAAACCATCCCTTGGAGAACAGTATGCCCACATGTGCCCAAACTGGAGGAAAAAACTGCTGCAGAAATGGGAATATCTCTTCATGGCTGTGGGTATGCAGATATTTGCTCACCGAGCATTTTTTTTTTTACTTAGGGTCCAGACTTGAGGTTTGTATTCCCTGAAATGAGCAGGGAAAATGGCAATTACTTGGGAATATTTGGGAACTTCAAGGCACCTGATCCATTTTGGGGACCCAGCTCTAGGGTCCTGGTACAAGACAGCCAAGGACATACTGGAGCAAGACCAGCAAAGGGCCACAGTGAGAGTCAGATGTATGAGGAGAGGCTGAGAGACCTGGGATGTTCAGCCTGAAGAAGGCCCCGGGGGATCTGGACCATGTGCATAAATACCTGAAAATGAGAATAGAGAAGACAGAGCCAGACCCTTCTCAGTGGTTCCTGAGCCAGGACAAGCTGTAGCACTGGTCAAAAAATGTTTTGCCAGTGATGACAAACACATTGCCCAGAGACCCTGTGGATCTCAGTCCTTGGAGACACTCAGCCCCCAGGTAGACACAGGCATGGGCTGATGCTGCTTTGAGCAGGGGGGTGGGCAGGACCATCTCCAAAGGCCCCATCCCACCTCAGGTGCTGTACAATGCCATGGAGACCTCACTGCCCCCTGTGCTGCAGGAGATGTGACCCTCAGGGCTCAAACCCAACACCCAAGCTCAGACTTTATCCCCAAGCACTTGGAGCAAACTGCTCAAAACCACTTCACGGAGGAGGAAGGCACATTAACCAACACCCAAGATGTACTTTTTGAATAAGAAATAAACATGAGACCTTCACAGACTGCTGGCAAACATTTCATGAGTAGAAGCAGCCAAATTTGTTAAGTTGTACTTAACACCTATCCCCCTCAGCTCTAGGAAAGATTATAAATGTGTATGTGGCCATAGATAAGGCAAAACTATAAATATCTGTCAAATGTAACTTAAAGACCATAAACATCTCATGAGCCATCAGCCAGTGGAGGTCTTCTGTAAATACAGAATTGCATTGTACAATTACAGTGATAAACTTAATACAACAGTCTAAGAGCAAACACTATCAGCTGCTGCAAAATAATGCAAGGGTCAGTAACAATTCATTGAGCTCAACTGAAAAACTATTCCAGTTATTGCTTGTCCCACTTTCAGCCAGTAACCAGAGCACAGATGCTCTCTGCAATTCCACTTCCCTCCCAGGGAAAGAAGAAGAAGGGAATAAGGGAGAGAAACTTTAAGGTTGGAAGAAAAGCTCAGGTGGGTTCACTGAAGCTGTAACACTGCTGGTGAATCACAATTGTATATAAACAATGGAAACATGGAACCCTTGCTCCTCAGCTGGCATTTCCTACCCAAACAGAACAGTCCCAGACTGGGCTCAGCAGCAGATGGAGGTGCCCACGCCCAGGGTCCCACTGAAAGTCCCCAGCAGCCCCAGAGCAGCCAAGGTGGTCCTACCTGGGAAGGCAGGAGGTGAGCTGGCTCAATGGATGATGTTCTTCTCCAGTGAGGAAATGAGCAGCAGGAGCAAACTAACAAACAGAGCCCAACCCAGGCAGCACAGCAGCTGGAGAAGCCACAAGAGGATCCTCTTGGGAGCCTTTTTATAGTGGGCACCATGGGCAGGAGCACTGTGATTGATCCATTTGGGTCTCCTGACCCATCCTCTCCTCCCCTAGGCACAGCTGCTCCCCATTGGAACTGCCCCACCTGGTCCTCTCAAACCAGGACATGAAGTTTGGACTGGATGATCTTGAAGGTCTCTTCCAGTCAATGACATTCTGTGTTTCTGTGGTTATTGCTGCACTTATTTCCCATTTATTTCCATAAACTATGATAAATATTTTGTTCCTCTCTTTCTTTAATGAGTGTGTTTGAGACAAGCCACAGTTTTTTCTCAAACCTTTTGCCAGAAGTATTGGAGAGCAAGCAAATTAATCCTCATCAATCTTTTGTCCTCACCCCCAACCATTTCCTCCCCAGCAGCGTAGAAAGATGTGGATGTTGCTCTCACACATGCTGCTGGTAATTCAGTGTAACAGCAGCAGAGTTCCACCAACATCACCTTGTCCCATCCCTTGTTCCTTGGGAGCAGAGCCTGACCCCCCCTGGCTCCAGCCTCCTCTCAGGGGGTTGCAGAGATCCAGAAGGTCTCCCCTCAGCCTCCTCTGCTCCAGGATCAACACCCCCAGGTTCCTCAGCCCCTCCTGGGCAGACTTTGTGCTCCAGACCCTTCCCCAGCTCCATTTCCCTCCTCTGGACACTCTCCATCCCCTCAAAGTCCTTCTTGTCCTGAGGGACCCAGAACTGAGCCCAGGATTTGAGGTGTGACCTCAGCAGTGCCCAGGAAGAGACAGTACAATTTGTTCCCTATCCATCCTCTACACATCAACGGGGATTTTACAGTCCTCAGGAGATTACTGAGGCATGAATTTTCTCCAGAAAATCCATTCCTAGCAGACCATATTTAAACATGTGTTTTCTCATTACAGCCTTTGGAACAACTTCCACCAAGTTGCCTGCTGCAGATGGCAGACTGTCACATGGAACTCCATGGACCATTCCAATGCCTTTTAAAAAAAAAATAACATCATGTCTGTCACTTTCCAGTCTGGTATTGGGGCGGTCTAGAGTAAATGATTACACCCTAGAGTGGACAGGTCCCTTACTTCATTCTTGATCTTAAGAGCATGTGTATGGTACCATCTGGCCCTGGCAATCTGCTGCTATTCATCTTGTTTTTTTTTTTCCTGCAACCTCCTCTAGCAATGTTTCAAATCATGCCAAGTGTCCTGTAAAGAGGTTCTGAGGTGCAGAGCTCCCTGAGGCTGGGTGGGCACAGGAGCAAACCAAGCCCCGTGTTCCCTGCTCTGGCTTTCACACCTCTGAGCTCTCCTTTTACACCTGGGTAAAGGTCCTATGCATTGTCAAACAATTTTCCAGCTCCTAAAGATTGAACAAACCCCCTTTTTTTTTTAGGGTTATAGGAGTTTTGTAAGCTGCTAGTGCAACTTTCACGCTTTTTTGGGGGTGCTGTCTTATGTGTTTTTCCACGTCACCAGTCAACGTTTGCATTCTTTTCTCAGTTCCTTATCTGGATATTGCTGTTTTTTTTTCTCAAGATGTTCTGTAGTCTCTCAGTCTCCTAGCCTGGATTTTGTTCATGCTTTCTGGTTTTTGTTCTTTCTGAAGAGCTTTATGGAGGAGAAGGCTGCGTATCCCACTGGGAGCAAAAGCTGTGGATGCTGGAGGGGAATTGGAAAACCTGGAGGGGAACTCCAGAACCTGGAGCCATCTCTGCTTTGCTTCACCTCATTCAGTCCCACTCCCCCCTGGCATGGCCTGGTTCTGTTTCAAACCTCTTGAACATACCCAGAGCACAAGGTTGCCCAGGTTGTTGTCCAGGCAGTCAGGACCCTGCTGAGATCAGACCCTTGAGGCATTTCAGCTCCTAGAGAGCCACTGGCCTCATCTTCTCAGGGCCTTAGCATTTCACAGCCACCATAGAAAGGGATTTTATTCTCCAAAGATTAACTAAGGAATTAAAAAAAATGTACTCTGTTCATTGTGCAGATAAAATATTTGATGACTGCTTTTTTGTGGCAGGTCTATAGTTATGACTCCTGCCTCTGTTCCTAAACTGCTGAAGGTAACTGTCATAACAGAGGTCAGCCATCATATATTTTAATGTACTTGGAGGTTAATGTCTCTACTGAAGAGTGTACATGGCAAGATTGTCTCATTTTTGAGGGTGCTTTATGTCAAGTGCTATTTCAGATATCTCTTTGAAGCTCAGTTGGATGCTCTGTCATTTCTTGGCAAGTACAAGCTCTCCAGGTCCTCCAGTCCCAGCAGTGACAGGCAGCAGGATGCATTTGTGGAGAAACTGAAGTGGCAACTCAGCTACTCATCCATCTCCTTACAAATAACCTTTCTCTTTCCTGAGATGCCACAATAATCACTGTTGTCCCCTTGGGTGTGCATGAGTTTCCTTCTCCTCACAAAACCAAGGGGAGAGGAGCACCCACAGCCACACAACAACCTCACCCCTGGGTGCCTGCAGGCAGGGGAAGGGGGTGTGGGTCCTCTGGGGGTTGTGTTTTCTTGAGAGGGTGGCATGAAACAAATATGAATTTTTAGTAGCCTTCAGGATGTCCTGGTTTGGGAGAAGAGTCAGGCAGGTTGATGCATCATGAATTACCACATCATGTTGTGTACCCTCTGAACCCAAGAGTTCTCCTGTGCTGCCATCACCCATGTTCTCCCGTTAAACCCACTGAGCTCCTGTCAGACCTAAGCTGGATAAAAAACTTTTATAGCTGGTTAAGAAGCTGATCCACAGCATCAGCCTCAGCTGTGGGGAAGGACTGACCTACCCCTGGAGTTCCAGCTCAGCCTCCTGAGCTCTCTCTGACCCCAGATTCAAGTGGCCACTTGGGTTTGCAATGGAGGTTTCTGCCTGGCACCACAATTTTTGGTCACTGGGCTTCCCTTCTGGGAAACAAGGCTGCAAACAGAAACGAAAATCATCATCAGAAGTTGACACCTTTTTATATCCTGCTATAAAAGAGGCTGCAGAAGGGCAATGAATCGGTGTGGTGATCACCTCCTTCAGACCAGACCTGCAGGGTTAGAAAGAGCACTTGCCCTGGGATTGCTGCAGAGAAATAGCTGCTGGCTGGTGGGGTTTGAAGGTGATGTGTCTCATCCACAACATTTTCTCTTCCACTGCTCAAACCCCACCCCAAAATCCTCCCCACAGGGTCTGCCAGGAACTTGCCCATGGCTGGGGCCATGTCCTTGCTCCACCATGCAGGGCAGAGCATCCCAAAGCTTCACAACACACTGGTGATGCAAGAGGACAATTTTTCCTTATGAGGACAGTCAGACATTGGAATGGTCTCCCAGGGAAAGTGGTGGATTCACCCTCTTTGGAAAGTTTGAAGTCTCAGCTCGATGGGGTGCTGAGACATCTCATATGAAGGGTTGGACCAGGGGATCCTTGAGGTCCCTTTCAACCTGATGTTCTGTGATTCTATGACATGATCCTCCATCTGTGGACAACAATCCCCTTCTCCCCTGCTTTTGTCCCACCCTCTTCCTGTCCATCCCAACATGGACTATGGGAGAACAGGAATGAGAGCAAAAACTGGCCAGGGAAGGACTTCATGCATCCTCCCTCACATGGTTTTTTCCTTCTGAGAAGCCTGGACACAGGGCAGGCTGGCGGGGTGGGGTGGGGTGGGGAGGGGGCTCTGACCATCCTGGCTGTGGGATGGAGGGAGCCAGCAGGCACCCACATATTCCTGAAACATCTTGGGAGAAATTGACAGGTTGGTGAGGGACCCAAGAAGGGAACATTTGTCATTCAGGATGTAATGAAAGTACTTTAGTTAAAAAAAATAAATCCACCTTTAAAAAGGAGCATGAGATGGATTCATTCCAGGATTATTCAAATACCTTGCTTTGGGACAATATACTTCAGTTCTCTTTTAACTTTAATATCACATTAGAGACTGTTTTCTGGGATGGTGGGTACACTATTCTGTATACTTTATCTCCAGGCTCTGAGAGCTCATGAAGTGTTTTGGATAACAGACATGAATAATGTATAGTGCATTCATTGTCTACCAGACTGATTTGTTTACTAATAATTTAGCTTAAAGTACATTGTTTTTTACTACTCACAGACTGATTCACTTCCAAACACTGCCTGAACAGATATCATTAAATTAGAATATTTTTTAACTCTAAAAAGATATTATTTACTATTTGCTCCTTAGCCAGGCACTAGAGCTGAGCTGCATGGACTTGTCTCCAGGATTATGGGTCCAAAGTGATCTTCCAGCTGGTTATTTCTTGGGTATTTCAAGACTTTCTTTTGTACATGTTGCAGCCTCCTTGATCCTCAGCTCTTTGACAAAGGAACTCACCAAATACAAGAAGAGGCCCTCATTAGGAGACCCTCTGCAAGACACAGCAATGAGCTCTTCCCTGGCCTGGCTCTCCTCACCCTGGGCAGAGCAACACCTGCCTGCTTGGATATTTCCATCCATTGCTTTGCATATTTACAGACAGATCCTTCAGCATATTGTGAAACCTGTAACTCATGGAATTCAGAAGCAGGATAACACAAGCAAAGGGCTGTGCTGCTCACAGAGCCATAGAGGTTGAAGGAGAGCAAATGTATTGGTCAGTGGGGATGAGGTGGGGAGGAGATGGAGAATGAGGAGACAGAAGGAGGTGGAAGAAAGTTGCCTGGACACCAGTTACCCAAAAGGTTGCCTGTGGGCCAGTTTGTGCGGGAAAACATTGAGATAAAAATGCTCTAGGCTATGAAAAGGATTTCCCTAACACGTGGAGAACACAGACTTCCCATACATCACATAGAGGGCTGGTTAGTGACCTGCAGTTGGCAAGTTTTCATAAGCACCAAAGATCTTGGGAGTCATCACAAGTGTCCCCTCAGTGCAGAGGAAGGGATCCATGGTCTGCCCTGCACACGTGAGATTTTGTGTGACCACGTGCCACAGCTTTCATAGAATGGTCAAAGCCTCAGCAAGATTATTCAAGAACTTAGACACTGTCCTTGGGCTCAAAACTCTGCTTTCAGATGCACTGATGATTGGACCTGAACCACAACACTGTGTGTGCTGCAGGTTTGTAATTTAACCTCCTGGAACCAGGGCCAGCAACCTGCTCCAAGATTTGCCCAGGTGAGCTTTGAATGTCTCACAGCCTCTCTGAACCCTGGTTTGGTGTTTGATCACATTCAGGATGATTATTTTTTTCCTAGTCTAGTGGGATTGTCCCCTGTTCCATCTTGCTTGCTCTCTCCCTTCCACTATGTACCTTTGGGAAGAACCTTCTCAGCATCCTCCCATCAGGCTGCTGCAGACAGTGATCAGATCTCACTCTCACCTTCCCTTCTTCAGGCTGAATAGCCCAGCTCACTCTCCTTATCTGGCCTGTTCTCCAGCCCTGGTTATTTCTGTGACCTCTGGTGGACTCACAGGACCTGCCCCAGGAGCCATCCCAGCCCAGTGCAGATGAGGTCTCAGCAGTGCAGGACAAGGATGGTTGATGTGTGCTGCCCGATGCAGCTTTTGCAGGGCCATATGTAGATTCATGCTTGACTTGGCCACCAGCACCTCCAGGACTTTTTTTCTGCAAAGCTGCTTGTGTGTCCAGCGGTGTTGGGTTATTCCTTCCCAGCACAGGATTTTGCTTTTGCTCTTGTTGACCTCTGTAAGGTTCCCAGCAGCCCATTTCTGCAGCTTGTCAAGGTCCTACAGCAATGATTATGGGGCAGGCACTCCAGAGCTGTGCTATCAAGGAGAGGGTTTTTATTCTGTAATAGGTACAAGAACTTTGCTTTGTTTCCATGCAATTTAAAATAGAAATTAATAAGATTATTTTTAATTGGAATGGCGTGGAGTCTACGCTCTGGGCTCCAAACTCTGCACAAACTAAAATTTTTGATGCCTGATCTGCTCATCTATCCAAATCTCTCTTTCCTCATTCACATTAGAGCTGGTAGAATGAATACATTATTCAGTGGTTTAGTCCTTCCCTCCATGACCCAAACCCATTTTCTGCAAATGTATTCATTGCTTCCTCATGTCTGTTGACTTGTTATGTGAAGGACATTCAGCCTATAGAGAGCAGTTGGGAACATTTTACTTTATTTGCAAAACATTACCTGCAGTGGGGGGAGGTCACCTGAGTCTCCAATTATTGTTCCCACCACCCAAATCTTTATAAATGAGGGATTAATGAGTTACAAATGCAGATACGTCATAGCTACAAAATGCTGAATACTAAGTAGTCAGGTCTACTTCCAGTTCAAGAAATCCTCATTTCCACACAAATCCTTTATTTTTTTTGTTTCATTCTGGGGTGAAGAAGAGCTGGGTTCCCAAAGGCTGGTGGAGTTGTTCATCATTAATTCCCCTTAATGTCCATGGCTAAGGGTGAAGAAAAGGGCTCTGTGAGGTCGCCCATCCCAATTGGAAACATGTTCATCAGCACCTTCGTTGTTCAGGAGGTGTTTGCAGTGTATCCAGTTGGAAAAGCTCTTCAATTATGTTTGTGGGTATTCTAGGGATACCTCGGGGAGTGTCTGAGGCATGGGTGGGGGTGCACAATTGCAGCTGCTTTACCCTGGGACATGCTGAGCTCAGTTCCACCCTGGCAGGAACCCATCTCATCCCAGGCAGGATTAAGCCCCTGGGTGCTCCTGAGCTTGGCCCGAGCCCTTGGTGTTCATACATCTTCCTTCAAGGAGTCTTGGAAGGTCTGCTCTGGAGGCCTTGATGGTTCCATATGGACCTCTACAAGCTGGAGCTGCCTCTAAAAAAAACACCTGCATCCCACCTCTGGCAAGAAGTAGCACCCAGGTGGCAGAGACGTGCACAGCTGGAGCCCAGTCCATCTCTAAGAAACCCCCAGCAATCCCCCCCTGAGAGCTGCTGAGCTGGAAGTCATGAGCAGCCTCTGGAGATCTGATCTCCTCCCTGTGCCGGGCTGCAGAGGCTTTTAGGGGGAAAGATTTGCAGTGTTTTGGAGAGACAGGGTTATCCTTCAGGAGACAGGTCCACTGACAAGCTGGGCCTTTTCATCTTCATTCCACCCCTTGAAATCCCTCCTGAATGATTACAGTTTGTCCTTCTCGTGTAATGAAATATAAATGTTTTTGTTGATATATAAAGATAGTGGCATTGATTTTCCTTTCCTGCAGTAGATTTGATTACTATCAAGCTTCCAAAGCCCTCCTGAGGTCTTTTCTTTATTTTGTTGTGACACCTTTTCAAACCCACAGATTTTTTCCTAATTTTGTGATCTGCTGAAGGAAGGATGTGGATGAATTGAAAAAGGATGCAGGTGAGGTCACAGTGGGGCCATTCCCATACATTAAGATGTTGAGAGGCTCTGATATCATGGGGACAGTACCCCACAAATTACAGCTGTGCACAAATTCAGAATGAAACTATAAAGGTAACACTGCAAGCCCAATTCTTTCACATCTAGTGTTATTTCCTCTAGATTTTCATCTTGGCTCCCTGGGGTCTGGGAGGTTTGCTGAGATTTTTACACAATTGGTACTCCTGCTTCAGTGTGGGATACCTGCAGTGTGCTTATTGATGAGCTGATGTGGGGAAGATGTCCTGGTGTCTTAAATATGCTCAAAAACAGAGCCAGCTTTTATATGCAAAATATTTTATATTTTTATATATTTGTCCCTCCGTGTTAAATCTGCACGAGTCTCAAAACTGAAGAGGAAATTGAAGTACTTAGTACCCACAGTTAGACCTTGAACCTCAGTCTGAGGTCCATGTTCTGGACTTGCTAGGCTGCCTAAAGTTACTGATTTGCCTAGAATGTTAATTATTAGAGAATCCATTAGTCTGGTTGTTTTCCTTTTTATTAATGAGCAGCATTTTCCAATTAATCCTGGCTTTGTTATGAATGCAGGGAAGATTCTTCTCAGCTACCAAAGAAATTGATTTTTCAGTTTTCAACATAAACTTCAGCACTTCACCATTTCCCTGTTTGCTAAAATAAAGGGATCCAGATGAAGCTGGAGCAGGCCTCTCCCTTGAGATGTTCACTCAGTAGTTTAAGGATCAGTTTTCCAACAGTACCTGGAACAACATGTTTGAATAAGGGTTGATTTAAAATGTTTAAGTGAATAAATTCAGCTGTTTTCTTCCTGGAAAAAATGCAAGATCTCCATCCAACAGCATGAGAACAGTAAATGTGCACATGCATGGCACTGAAAATCGTGGGTGTCTCTCAGGTGTCCTGTAATTCTTCCACAGCCCTACACTAGGAATTTCATGTTTCTATAACCAAGTCCCTCCTCCAACCCTCTTTTTTCTTTTTTTTCACCAACAGTCATGCACAGGAAAGGCAACCCCAGCAAGTGAGCAGGAGGTTCAGAACACCTCCATAGAGAGGAAAGCTGATTTCCATCACATCAACCTGAACTTTTTGCTTATCTGTCTGTGGAAGGGTCCATCTTAGGCTTTCCCTGACTCCAGTTTTAAAGTAACATTTCAAAATTGCCAAAAATGTTACTGTCAGATTTTCAGATCAGGTGAAAAATGCTTCCATGGTTGACTGAAGGACTGTAGTGCTCACAGACTGGAAACCCACTCCAAGCTTTTCTTCAGCTGGTGGTTCACTGCTCTTCAGATTCTTGACTCAGGGATGTTCCTGTATCTTTTCTCATCTTTGAAATACTTCTTTTTTTCCTACTTCTCACTTCAAAGAAAATCCATTCAGTTGATTCTGTCCCTTTTTCTTTGATGTTCCCCTTCACCATCTGACTCCCTTGTTGGGTTCCAGGCAGGCAGAGAGCTGCTGGTGAACACCCCACTCCTCCAGGACAATCTTCTTCTGGCTGGATGCACCCTTGTCATGCATCTTCTGAAGCCATAGGCTGAAGCTATCCAATCCTGTCATAAGAAATGAAGAAATATGGCTGGCCCAGGAACCAGTGGCCCCATTAGCCCTGTGGCTAGTGCACTTGTTTGGGATGTAGCAGACCTGGAGTAAAGCCTCTTTGGGTCTCCCACCGACAGCCCCCAACAAGACTATATAATCCTTCAAGGTGTTCCTCTGAAGCCCCATGACTCTAGCAGAGATAGGTTTTGACACAAATGAGTTTTGGAGAAGGAAACTGAATGTCTTGCAGCCATGTGTGGCTGCCATGGACCTGGAGGCCAGTTCCTTGCTCCTTCTTTTGGTTGATGAACATACTGAATATGATTCCTCAGCCCAGATACAGCCACAATTCCAGCTGTTCAGCTCTAAGAGGGGCAAGGAAATTACGTGGCCCTGAGTCACCCTATGAGCACCTGGGCACAGAGCTGCAGCCAGAACTTGCAGAAATCCAGGCACAAAACCCCTGAGCTGCTGCTCTCCTGGGCTGGAAGCCTGAAGAGAGCTCTGAGCATCCCATGGCCATCAGGACTTCAGCAGCCACACACATACCTGCAGGCAGAACTACTTCCAAGATTTTAGTGAGATAAATAATGCTGTTGTCTGGATATCTGCACCCCCAGGATTGGCTGGAGGAGGTGATGACCTAATATTTCAGCTCTACAATGACAAATGCCTGCACATCTTCTGCCACCTAACCCTCAGCAAACGCACACATCTTCACTCGGGTCCTCCTCAGTCTCCTCCAGTACACTTCCCAATCCTAAATGAGAACTCATTCAGCATTAATCACCTCGTTAGCTGCATTAGCCCGAGGGGTGAGTGTAACTGCAGCATTGTTGGGGCTGCTGTTTTAAATCATTCTGTTAAAGATGCTTTCACAGGCAGAGCCCTGTAATTTTCCTAGCAGTGAGCTGGGTGTAAACTCCTTGCTAAGCTGACATGTCTTTTTCTATAAAGTCAATTACTGTAGAAAATCCACTAACACAAAGCGCATAAAGCAATTATTTGGAATTGATTTCTTATAAGCTTATGAACAGACTTTTGGGCAAGTTCAAGTTTGCTGAGAGAGTTTATAATAATAGCTGTCACATCTTACATTAGCTTTCATCCCAGAAGACTTCAAAGCACTTTACAAATCCTGAACTCACATCTCTTAAGAGGAGGCATGGCCCAATGCCCACTTGCTTTTTGCGTGGGAAATCTGCATTTGAGCCCACCCCAACCCTTCACAAATCTTCAAACCCCTGCTACAAAACCAGCATAAAAATCATAGTCATCATAGAATCCTGGACTGGTTAGGATTGGAAGGGACCTCAAAATCATCTACTTCCATGGTCAGGGACACCTCCCAGCAGCCCAGGGTGCTCCAAGCCCCATCCAACCTGGGCTGGAACACTGCCAGGGATGGGGCAGCCACAGCTTCTCTGGGCACCCTGGGACAGGGGCTCAGCACCCTCACAACAAAGAATTTTATGCTGTCCCTGCAGGGTGGTGGGAGGAGAGAGACTGTAATGAGTGGCAGGGGTGAGGCAGAGCAAAGCAATGAGGACAAAGCCCATCTCAGCCAAGATCAGCTCTGCTAAGGAGAGTCACCTGCCCTGGCTCAGCCCTCTGGAAGCCAGATGCTGATTTGTCCTCTTGGCTGAAGCTCTCTGATAAAACAAGTGGGATGGGGGAGGGGATCGACCCCATTTGTGTGCTTAAAACAAGGAAGACAACCCATCCCACAGGGTACCTGCCTCTCTCCATGGGCTTTAAAGGCCCCTAAGGGTGAAGAACATGGATTTGGAGCAGCAGCTTTTCACTTCCTAGAGAAGCAAAGACCTCCTCTTCCAGGGAAGTCCCAGCAGTGGATTCAGAGCTGTGGGCACTTTGTTTTTTAAAAGGAAAAGGCAAGTGGTGGTGGTAATGATAACAGGAGTGAGGAGAATGATGTGTGAATGGGTTCAGCAGGATGCAGAGCCAGCAGAGAGCCAGGCAGGAAGGAACCAAAGGGCTGACAACTAAGGAGGAACTGAGGTCCAGTGGCACTGGTGCTTAGAAACATGGCTCAGTCTTAGTGGGTCATTAATGGCTTTTGGTGGGTGTATAAAAAACTTTGTGATCATTCTGCAAAGCTCTGGAGTTATCCAAAGGCAAAACCACAGACAGCATCATGCTGAAATAAACTCATTTTCCATCTAATATCCCTTACATCTGGCATCCTGGTCTCATCTATTTTTATTATTCCAAAGTGGCAGTGGACATAAACATCACCCTTCTTTAATTCATATTTGCAGCAGTTCATATTGATATTTGAAGAATAGTTTTCACATTCTAAGTAGGACAGATAATAACTAGTACAACTAAATAATTGCACCATCAAGCCTATCACCTTGTAAGAAGGAGGAGGCAACTATTTTAATATTTGAAAACTTTCGAAATTGTTTCAGATGTGTGGGGGTTTTATACTATTTACTGTACAGCATCTCAGGAGCCAGCATGGTGACGTGCCAGGCTGAGCTGAAGTTATTGTAATCATGCCTCTATTTTTAAAAGGACCTGAAAACATAGGCATTATAAAGAGATATTGACAGATTAAATAGATTCTATGATGGGAACTGAGAAATTTCTCAATTAAAGCTTGTGTGTATTACACCATTAGGCAATCATTAAATTAACAGATGGCAGAGGCTTCTCAAAGCTCGGAAAATGGATCCCAGCAGCATACGAGTCATAAAGGGAAAAATCCTACAATAATGCAGGCACGACTCTGAATCCCCCTCTCCATCCCTGCATGTGGGAATTCAGGAGCTGGAGCCGAGGTTTGGAACTCACAGCAGCACTAACAGAGGAACTTACACGGTGATGAAAAAATCTGTGCATTTCTCCCACTCCCCCAGTTAATGGCAAAAGAGTCTCCAAAAGATGATTTTCCTTGTTCCCCAACCAGCAGCAAATCTGCCAGAGGAAAAAGAACAGGGGAAGCTTGGGGAAGGGAGGCAAGAAGGAAGGTTAATTCAGACAATAGGATCACACACCACCCTTGATTTCAGAGGCTGGGGATGCTCACCTCAGACACAGGAAGCCCAGGTCCACCTCCCTCCTGTCCTGGAGGAGGTTGCTGTGATCCTGGAGGGATCCTGGTTGTATTCTGCACCTCCTGTTCTCTTCATATTCTGGACCTTCACAACATCCTGCTCCAAAGCACAGCATAGAAGTGAGCATCTTGTCCCTTTCTTCCTTAAATCACTCCCCTTAAGTGATTCAATTTCACCATGGCCAGAACCATCACCTCATCTTTATGGCTCTTGAATTCTGCAGCACAGTGTCCCTGATGAAAAGAGGTGGAGTAAAACCTGCTGGAAGGGGTGTTTGGAAGAGCAATGGGATAAGTGAGGCACATACCTGTCCCTGCTCTGGACATGGAAGAGACTGAAGGGGATTTTGATCCACACTCCATCCTGTGGCCTCTCCACTCCTTACTGCTGACATTTTTCTCAGCTGCAAGGATTATTTATTTATTTAGGTCATTATTAAATCCAAGAGCAAAAGCTTGAGAAAGGCTCCTTATCCTGGAGGCAAGAACAGTGGCTGGGGAAGGAGGTTTGCTGCAGGGAACAGTGCTTTTCTACAAAGCTTTTCTACAGTCAGCTACTGCTGCCTGAGGTTTGCCATCCAGTCTGTCTCCTTGGACTGGCAGTGGTCAGAGCACTTCCCTGGGCAGATGACTGATCCCTTCAATCCCCTCATACAGAAAGAAAGTTCAGATGACACAACCCCAGGCCCCCAGTTTCAGCATGAGAAGTTTTGTATCAAATGGAAGATTGGGCATCAGCTACATGAAGTGGTTAAGATTTCCATTTGTGTGGAAGATGGGGAGTGTAATGTTGCTTCAGCTCCCTAAAGCTCAACAGTTTTTTGAAAAACCTTTGGTTTGCCTGTTACAGAGAAAACTAAGCCTGTTCACTAAGCCTGGTTCACACCACTTCAGCAATTACCCCTCTTCAGATTTAATATATGTGGGAGTTAAAGCAAATCCAAGAGAGCTATTATTCTGGACCTCTTAGTGTCTAATAATTTGTAACACTATAAAACAAGGGAGATTTCCCATTTTTTTGGTGAGGTTTTTGTTTTGGGTTGGGTTTTTTTGTGGTGCTGGCAAGGTCTGGTCTCCTCCCAAAGCTCCCCTGGATGACACCCAGGAACGTGTCATTGTCATTTACCTGCAGTAATTATTTCTTTACAAGGATTAAAGTAGGCAATGAAGTAGATGATGGGTTTTGTACTCACAGGTGTGAGATGGTCAAACACCTCAAAAGTAGCCTGGAAAAAAATGTTAAGTTTCAGAAGTATTTCCCACAGGTAACAATACAAATTCAGATACACTAGAAAAGCACATGGGAATGACTTTTGTTAGGCAGTGGAATCTTCTGCTCCACAGCAAGAACAGCTGAGCTGGAGCATGGCACAAACAACCAAAGAAAACTCTTTAGCAAGGTTGGTGAGTATACAGCCCACCCAAGAAAATAAATAAATGTTACACTTTTATCTTACAATTTAAAGACAAGCCACATCTTAGCTTAAAACTCAGAACTGTTTCCCTCTCCTGGAGAGGGACTGAGGATACACTGGAGATACTCAAGGTGAGGCTTGATCAGGTTGCTCAGCCTTATCTGCTTTAGTGTGTCCCTGCTTCCTGCAGGGGGTTTGCAAGAGATCACCTTTAGAGGTCCCTTCCAACCCAAATCATCCCATGATTTTATGATTATCTGTGGAGAACTACACAGAAAACTAACAGGGACCTTGGGGAGATCCAGGAGCCCAAGTCCTGCTTTCAGCAGTGAGATAGACAGTCCAGCATGCCAAGGGTTGTCAGAGGTATTTGGGGGTTTAGAGATGCAGATGGACTGAGGTTAGTCTGAGAGAAGGGTCTTTGATAATCCAGATTCAATAGGTCTGAAAAAGTCCAGCTATGTGTCAGAGATTTCAAACCTGAGTTTGAAATGGGTAGGGGAGAGCACACAAGGAGGGCTGGAACCCAGTTCCCAAGGAGCCTGTAAGAAGTGACTGACTTAAAAAACAACCCCCCCCTCTATGCCTTATCATAAAGTATCCATGGTACTGACTTCCAAAGTGCTTGCATCTCTACCCAAAGCAAAAGCAGAATCTGCAGGTTAGAGATGTCTGAAAACTTCTGGTCCAGCCCATTTGGAAGACTAATATTGCAGCAAGAAGGGCAAAACAACCATAATGATCCCACTCTCCAAAGAAATCATTTATGCTTACAGAGAAAGTAAAAATTGAATTGGGCATTATGAAAAATTCTCAGTGTAGCTGCAACTATAACCTGGGTAATTCATTTAGGCTAAATATATGGTTGTAATTGCAAACCCAAATAAGGTATGCATATGCATTGATCCATGTGATTTAAATCAAGCTATAAAACATCAACATTACCCAGCAAAAAGCTGCTGAAGAAATGGAAGCCAAGCAGAATGAAATTCCAGGGAGAGCATTGCACTGGCTGGGAGGAGGGCTTAATTGATTTTGACAAAGAAACCTATTTGCTGTTTAATTGATTCCTACTCTAAATTCACAGTGCCTTCAGACTGAGCAGAGGGAAGCAGCAGAATAGTGATTACCCAGAGCAAATTACAGCTGGCCAGCTCCAGGATACTTCAGGTCCTGCTTATTCTCTATTTACCAAATTACTACTGTGGTTTTCCACAGAAACACTAAAATCTACTCACAGAAGTACACAAATCACTCTAAGATTTACAGGGTGATTGAATGAGCTATTCAGACCAGCAGAGAGACCTTAGGAGAAGCAGTAAGGATCCTCACTTTCGGAATAAAATGTTCATTCCCTTCTGCACCTCCTTTAGGTTCTTGGGAGCTGTATTTGCTGGGTGGGAAGGAGGGAATCAGGGTCACAGACTGTGCCAGTGCTGCAGTCATCTTCAGAAACCCCATGAGAGTGGGGGGTGACCTTTCTCAGCTTTGACAGATGTCTATGCCATGCTTCTCCTGACCTTCCCTGCTCCTACAGAGGAACCATACAGCAGCCTCATAAGTCTTAGGGGCATCACCACATCCAGGTAATCCCAAGTTTTGCTGGATCCTACAGGGCTGCTGTTTAGCACATCTGAGGTCTTCCAAGGGACTTCACAGGCATCTATCTTCATGGCACGGAGTTAATGAGAATGATTTTTTCCCCCCCTCATCTTAAACCAGAGCAGCAAGCCCTAGGGGGTCAAGAAGTCCCCATGTTTCCTGTTAGAGCCTTACGGTGTGGATCTGCACAGCAAAGGTTGGTGGGAAGAGGAAAACAGACCTCAGAAACTGAGTGCAGAAAGTCTGAGCCATCCAGGTGCTGCTGGAAGCACTTGTGTAGCATGTTGGTGTGACCTGGAAGCTGCTGAAGTCAGGACCAGACTTTGCTCTCACTGCTCCATCACTCATCACAAGGAACACAGGGACAGTCAGAAGCTGCTGCAGACCTGCAGCATGGCTCCCACAACCCTTCCAGGAGGGCTGTTTGCTGGGGTCATGCTCAGCACAGGAATGGTCGCTCCAGGAGTGATGAGGATGCTTGACTCTCCCTCCTGAGCCCAGAACTGGAAGCACCAAGGAGCTCCCACAAGGTGTCCTCTCCCTGGTGTTCAAGCCATAGTTCCCCCAGTGCTTCCCTAACAGTGACTGATGGATTCACAGCAAAGACTTTTCAATTTGAAAAATCCATCCTCAGTTCAGAAATCATCTTCCTCTGAGCTCATCCATCTGTCACACGTCGAGAGGCAGAGCTGGGGCTGCACTCAGCACTGCTGGCACCTTGCTTTTCAACCAAGAAACAGAGGTCTGGAGAAATCTGGGATAGAAACTATGGCAACTACAGCCTGGGCAAAATCATTCACTGTTTCAAAATAATTGAAAAAAGGACACTGGCAAGAAGGGCACTGGTGGGTTCAACCTAAAAAAATACTATTGGGATTATCAGTACTTTAGGACAGCTCTTCCTCTTTCAGGGTTTAACCAATTCTTCCACCTTTCAAGGTGCTGAGAGGCATCTTGTGTGGTCACCTGGGACCAGAGGCAGATGGCTGGGAGTGGAACAGGCAGCACATGAAGGTGCCCAGATGCTCCATGCTGAGGCCATCCTTGCAGGTGCTGAAGAGACAGAAATGTCTCAGATCACACCAGCTTACAGAGATGACCTCAAACCTCTGTCCAGAGATGGAGCTTTTCCAGAAAAATCTTCCTGTAACCTCTGGGAAACACCAAAACCTCCTCCAGCTACAGCAGTTCTGGGCACATGAATAACAAACAGCAACCCTGAAGATGGTCTTTTTGCCAGCAATTAAAAGCAGGAATGCTGAGAAATCACTTGTCTTCATCACATCTGTGGTCTGAAGGACTGCTTTAGGTGGCTGAACACTTTGGTGCTTCCTCTCAGGAAGATGTTCACAGCCCTGAAGGCTCCCCTGGGTTTTTTTTCTGCCCCAGAGTTGAGACTGCTGCAGGGCCCTAACTAGAAAGGGACCTCTCAAATGGAAGAGCTCAGAAGATTTTTCACCCTGGGGAATAGCAGCTCCTGCAAAACCAATGATACCACCTTGCAGGATGGTCCATACAAGAGTGTTTATCTCTTGTATCTTAGCAGTGCACATCTCCTGGAGCCCCTCCTGAAAAAGGAATGTTTTCCTCCAGTATTTGTTTGGCAAAAGGCAGAGATGATTTTACCTTGTGCTGAGACACCCAATGAGACAAACTAGAGGACATGCACCCAGAGTCTTTGAAGCAGCCTTTTACTCCAGACCATCTGGTTCCTTCTGGCCTCCAGTTTTCTCACTTTTCCCCAGAGCTGCCCAAACTGGACCCCCCTCTATACAGCCCTCCCCTGCTTTGCTTCTGTTTTTTTGCTCCAAACTTCCAGAAACATGGTTTACCCCTCCTCCCCCATATACATCAAATTCTCGCCTTTAATCCCAACTACTTTTCCCTCCAGCCTCTCTCCTGCTTTGTTTGCCCCCAGCCCTCCTGGTGTCTCCCCCTCCAGCTGTCCCATCCCTCTCATGCTTTCCCCATCCACCTCTCTCCCAGCCTTAGTCTCAAACTCCTCCACGGCTTTCCCTTACTGTTTCTTGCCTTCAGTTCACTTTCCCAGATTTAACAACTTTAACCTTTAACAACTCCCACATTTTCCCCTCTGGGGAGGTAGGGCAGGACACATGGGGAGAAACAGGCAGGGCCCTGCACTCAGCTCCCCTCAGGGTTTACGAAGCAAGCTTAGCCCAAACAGAAATAGAATTATCAGCACTGATGATGGCATAAAACCCAACTACATCAGCATTCAGCTTGCTAGTTATCTTCCATATCTCCTCCCCTCCAAACTCACCCCCTGGAGAACCACGAGCTGCTGCTGAATCAAAATGAAGGCGAGGATGGGAGAGAGCCCAGGCAGTCAATACTGCAAAGCAACTGCTGCTGCTGCACGTGGATCTCCATCACCACAGGGGCAGGTGCCAGTGTCCAGAAAGCACCTCAACCAGGGTCATTATTTGCTGGCAGTATTCACAGGAGGTGCTCAGCCTTATTCTGCAGCTGAACCATTGATCAGGTCAGGTGCCTGGGGCTCCTGGAGGCACCAGGGGCTTTAACAAGCCCCATGAAGATTGGATTGGAATTGTCACAACTTCACGCTTGGTTTGTAAGGCAATTTGAAGCAGATTTATTGACTCCTTTCCCTCCTCTGCCATCCACAGGGTACAGAGGAAAGGAAAGCTGCCCAGCAAAAAGTCTTGCCAGGATCTGACACAGGAGGCCCTGGGCAGGAGCCTCTCAAAAAGCTGAATGCTGACACCAGCAGAGAATTTTAGCTGGAAAAGCATCAGTGTGCTTCAGCTGGGAGTATAGGTCACTGTAAAGTGCTACTAAAAGCACCTACCTTATTCTCCAGCAGACAAATGGATGCTCTCAGGGGGCCCTAAACTCACACCAGGCTCACCTGACCATTTGAGGCTGGCATGGTCCAACTCAACCCAGTGAAGTCCCTCCAGGTTTCTCTCCTATGCCCTGCAGCACTGGGTTTGCTCCTCTGGTGCAAGGAGCAGAGATGCAATAGGAAGCAGTGGGGATGGGGAGAGGCACTACAGAAAATACAGGGTCAAGCATTAACCAACCAAATGAAATCCTGCCCACCTACATGAGAGAGCAGCAGGAGGAAGACCCAACAGAGCAGGTCCCACAGTCCAGTTCTGCTCCCATGAGCCAGTCACACATCCTCATTTTTCATCACTAAAGGCTGAAATTTGATCCAGTTTCCACTGCTAGTTAATTCCAAAAAGCTTTGAGGGTCTTCTCATCCCCCAGCCACAGGGACCTGAGGTCATACAAGAACTGAGAGCCAGAGAGCTCACACCTAAGCAGGGCCCCAGCTACTCAAGTAGCTCTTCAGGAAGGTCACAAATGTGGGGTTTTTTTGTTATTTTACAGCAGGCACTAGCACAGCTTTTGCAGAAGGGATGACAATGTCCAGGTGTGCCGAGAAACACAGAAGGGAAAAGGGGGAACCAAGCTCCTTGCAAGCAACTGGAGAGCTTTTGCCTTTCAGCACTTGCTCAAAAGTTCAGTTTCCCAGTCTAACACCTTGCTGCTTGGGGAACCCTCTGTAAGGGGTCAGCTTTGCCAGTTAGAGGGCAGAGAAACATGGTGGCTGATGCCTCCTAACTCTACCCATGAAAAGTGACAGCCTTTTGGAGTGATGCCCAAGGCAGCCTCCCCAGTGCCAGCACATCCCCTGACCCAGAACTCAATGAACAGCAGAGATGGGATTAAAAAGGTAGCAGTGCATGAATGTGAGAAATAATTGTTTAGCATATTGGCAGGGGGAGATGAGGTGGCATCTGCTAAGAGGGAAAGAAGGAGCAAGTGCCCCCCTGACTCCATTTAAATTTCAAAGTAGTTTATAACTGAGTTACCACACATTACCACAGCATGGGCAGGGAAGAACAGGAGGAGGGGGGTGTGTGAGATAGAATCACTGGGGCTAAAATTGTCAAAATCAGGAAACACTACATCATTCCCAAGGGCTACAGAGAGCAGAAGAGACACCCCATAGCAGATCTCCCCTGCCAAGGTGTTTGTCTAAGGGTGTCACGTTCCTGATGCATTTCTGTCCAAAATGACTCAAAATTAAATATGGAGACTCAAACAGGCTTGACCATGGGGAACAACCTGGATACTCTCCCAGAGCTCAGATGAGTTTCCATCTTAAACACTACAGAAAGCCATTCCATTTGCCATTCCCAGTTTGTTTCCACCTTTACCCTTCTGCTGTCTCTGTAGCATGAATCAGATCAGAAGAGCAGCCAAACTATTCCTAGCAATTGGCAAGAGTTTCACTCTTCTCTCTTGGTCTGACACATTTCCATGGTCCCCTGAATTGTGGAGGGATTAAGCAAGAGGTAAAAAGCATGCAGATGCTTCCACAACCTGTTGAAGTGGAGCCTTAGGAGCTATCACAAGGAGGTCATTTCTAGCACATGGAACCTGTAACAGAAGACCCCCAAGAGCTCTAGGGGTGCTGGGCTGTCCTGCACCAGCTCCAGCCCAGGGAATCAGGGACACCCCAGCCACATGGAACATTTTGGCTCCCAGACAAAACTCAAGGGGCTTATGGGCTGGGGTAGCACCAGGTGAGGTCAACCAGAAGCTTTTGCAGGAAATGGATTTAATCAATATAGGGGCAAGACCCAGCAGTCCCCGGGCAGAAGCTGCACAATTTGCTGGGCTAAGCACTGTATTAATATAGATCAAATCTACTTGATATTGATTTCTCAGCACAGGAATGTCCAGCTATTTCTTTAAAAAGCATCTTTAGCCAGGCAAGTTTAAAACCAAGCTTCAGGCCCTCCTAGGCAGCAAGGTGCAGCTTTGCAGCTGAGATGAGATGCAGCAGTTTCATAGAAAGCATTTCCCAGCCAGCAGCAGGAGCAGCTCCAGTGCTGCTTGCCATGAGGCTCCACTTCCCAGCCCTAAAGCTTCACCTGGAATGATATGATGCATATGGGATCTGCCTCCCCTTAAGCTCTTTGCCAGAGAGAAATTGCTCAGTGGTAACCAGAGAGCCCACAGTGACCCCTGCAATTCACCTCCCAGACCTCAGCAGTAACTTGGCCTGGCAATTTAAATGGAATTACTATTCTGCCTTCAACACTGTGAGCTGCTATGTGAGCACACTGAGCCAGATCCAAAGCTTCACTACCTCAGGGCTGGTGTTGAATCAGTGGAAGAACTTGACAGCAAAAGCTGAAGGGCTTGTGGTGCTGCCACAGCCCAGCACTAAGCCTGTACCCCTCACAAGAAGACCAAGTGCTGTTGAAACAACTTCTACTTGCGAGCAGGGAGAAGTTCCACATCTTTACATCTATATCCGCCCTCCAAGAAAACACCACCCTAGTCTCTGTTTCTGACCTCCAGGAAACAACTATTTTTTTAAAAAGATGGTTAAAATTAAGTCTCACAGAAGCAGTACTCACACCAAGAGCAGGTTCCACTTCTTCCTCTGAAGGCAGAAAGACAAGAAGCAAGGAGCAGAGCTTTTCACCCTGGAGTTCAGCAGGCATGAGCTCTGCCAGCATCAGCCACCTCCCTGGCCAGGCTGAAAGCACTGGGCTGCTCCAGGTCTTTGGAAAAGGCTCAGACATGGCAGCTGAAGAGCTCTTGGCTCACCTGAAACATCTCCTGAGCAGGAGAGGTCGGTGCTGACAGTACCTGTCACCTACACCCCAAGGTGTCCACATCTCTCCCAGGCAGCCACTCCTGCAGCCCTCCACAGCCCAAAGTCATCACCAGGTAGCAGCAGACAAGGGCAGGAGGAGAATTAGAAGGACTAAAGACAAAGGAAATACCAGGATGTGGGAGGAGATGCATGCCTCCAGGCTTGAGAAGGGTGTAGAAGTTGCTACTTCCCCAGCCTACACTCCAGCCCTCACCACACCACTGCCTGCTCACCAGCTCCTACATCCCTGTCCACACTGGTCCACATCAAGGATGAGATAAAGGATTGGAAGGGCACAGATCACACCTGGTGAGCAGGGCTCTCCCCCTCACAGCCTCTCCTCAAGAGACAACAAAGACAGTAAGTGCTTTTACATGCTCTAGTTTTATTTTAAGCAGTTCTGACTGAGTACAAACAGCTTCTAGGAAGATGTGTCTGGCTACCCTGACGAAGGACATGGCATGGACAGATTGCTAGGGAGCTGGGAACATTGCAGAGCTTCAGTTCTGCTTCTGGCCCACAGCTCAGCTACCACTCCTGAAGGCAGCTACAAGTATTTAAGAGTAGCCCTGCTTCCACCACCTTCCTTTTAAGCTCCTAAAAATCACTTTATCAGTATCGAATAATCATGTGACCGTTCCATCTGCAGATGGAGGATGGAGTTACATCAAGCTAAGACCTGCCCTCAGAGTCATACCAGGCAGGTCCATTGCTCATGGCCCTCTCCTTTACATGCAGGTGGTGGAAGCTTCATCACCCCCTGCTCCTGCTGTCTCTTCTCCTTTCTCCTGCAAGGCTTCCTCCTCCTCCTCCTGTGAGGTTTCCACCTCCTCCTTCCCAGGGCAGAAGGGTCCCACCAGCCAGGACAGAGGTGTATTGTTCTTCAGATAGTCCAGCAGCTCCTCCATGTACTCCTGGATCACAGCCAGCTGCTTCTGGCCCTGGGTCAAGACACTGTTGGACAAATCCTGGAAGGAGCTTGCTGCTGAGAAGGAGGCATGAAGCTCCTCTATGGCACTAAGAGACTGTTTTGCTTTATCTTGAAGGCTTGAGGGAAGCCCTTGAATAGCAGACACTATTTTATGGCAGGTGACTTGGAGGTGCTGTGTGATAGTGCATGCCATGAGCAGGGCCAGAGACTCCATCTCCTGGGAGGAGGCAGGAAGGACAACATCAGGGGCATGAGTAAGTTCAAAAAAAGGTTTTAAAACAAAACAAACCTCAAAGGCATGCCCAGAACCCTTCTCTTCACTCCCCAGGAGGTACCTCTGGCTCTGCAGAGCTTTCATCTCCACTCTCTTCAGAACACTTCCTACTCCAGTCCAGCCACATCTGGTGTAGTTTCTCCTGCCCTTCCTGAAGCTTTTGATTAAATCCTTGCTTAAACACCTCAGTCTGTGGCAGAGAGAGATCAGTGTCAAGACAGATGGATCTGCTGGTGAGCACCACACCTCTCCATCATAGCACTGAAGTTGCCAGCAAGCCAACCATTTGGCTCCCCCTCCTGCCAGGTGAGCAGGCTCTACCTACCAGCTCAATGATGCAGTGAAGCTGTGCAAGGGGCTCCTGCATGCCCTGCCAGACCCTCTTCAGTTTGTCTGTGGAGTGCAGGTAGGCAAGGAGGCGAAGGTCATCAGAGAGGGATTCCAGCCTCACAAAGTACCTCCTCTTTTCCCTCTGCTGCTCCACAGGTATGATGCCCACGTCCTCCTCAGATGCTGCCAGTTTGGCTGAGGAAAGAACCAGCACCTGTAAGTGGCTCACCAGAGGTGATTCCCCCACAGCAGCAAAGTATCAGGAGATCTTGGCCTAGAAGCCAGGTAGCCTCCAGCATGGTCCATCCCTTTCCAGAGCAGTGGAGCTGATCACCCCCACCATCATGGTTCCCACTGTCACTATTTCCATACCTAGTTCCTTATTTCCAATGGGAAGAGAGTCATCTTCTGTCCTCTCCACCACAGCTTCTGCTTTACTTGCAGCCATCTGACCCACTCTGGAGTCCATAACCATCCCCACACTGCTCACTGCAGACCTGGCAGCCTCCACACTGTTCTGCAGAGTCTCCTTAGCCACATCCATCACCTCTGCCACTTTGCTGCTCACAACATCCTTTGCATCAGCTACTCTGGATGACACCAGCTCTTTTGTGTCAGAGAGAATCTGGAGAAGAGATATCAGATAAGGGATTGTGTAGTGTACTACATGACAACTCTGAATTGCACCAAGAGGACAATTAGCACAGTGTCTGCCAAGTATTCCCTCCTGCAGGAGCTTGCACTGTGCTCCTACAGGTAGTGTGTTCCTCAGATGAAAGCCTACTTCCCTCCCATGCCAGAAAGCCTGCAAGGACCAGGTGCCTCTGCCAGCAAGAAATTTTGATTCTTACCTGGTCCACTGGCTTCTGCAGTAGTGGGAGTTTCTCTCCTAGTTTTTCCAAGCCCTTGGAGGCATACTCACTTGCTGCAGCAACTGAGGAAAACAACAGTATCAAAGCTTGGTTCTCTCCTGCAATTCCACCTCACCAGTCCTACCTTCCTGAGCACATTGCTCTGCAAAGAGTCTGGATGAAGGTCTCTACCTAGATCAGTCAGGTCAGGTGTGTTGTGAGCTGAATTTGCAAAGCAGCTTGTCTTAGTCTCCTCCCAGACCTGTTCACTCTGACAGCAACCATTTTCTACTTGTATGGACATGGCCACCTAGATGGGACACCCTCCTGCAGCTTTGAGCTCTTGACTAGGAGTTGCTTGGCCCTCATGTCCACCCAAACCCCCCAAGGATCCAGGATCACACAGTGACTGACAGTAGGAGATGCCCACTCTGAGCTTAGGGTGAGCTCAGGCCTGTCACAGACACTGCTTTGTCAGCCACTTGCCACCAGTGGTGCCACCACTTGCCCCTCTCCCTCCGGGGGTTCAGAGCTGGATGCCACAGTCATGTTCTGCAAAGGCCACAGCAAGTGGGACAGCAACAGCCCAAGAGGCTTCATCCAGTCACCACCATGAGCCTGAAATCATCTGACTACAAGCTCTTGCCACCCAGAACTTCAGACCTTGAAAGATTTGCTTTGAGCTCTTCAGAGTCAAGTCCTGGTCCTCCAAGGAGCATGCTACTTGGATGAGGACTCTTAACCTTACTGTAAAACCAGTAGCAGTCCCTTTAGTAGAGACATTTCACTTTTTCTTAACTCCTGCCAGCTCTGGAAGAAGCCAGGGAGCCCCTCAAAGGCAGGGACAAGCCTGTCCTTTCCCGGGGCATTACCGTGAGGCTCCAGTGAAGTCCGAAGGGGCTGCACACAGGTGGCTGTGGCTCCAGTCACACTCTTCACTCCTTTCTCTGCTGAATCACACATGGACTGGATGTAGGGGTGGCTCTGCTTGGTGGAGGCATATGCTGCAGAAACCATGTCACAGGCTGAGCCTGCCAGGGTCAGGGTCAGGTTAGCTACCTGATTTACTGCAACCTGAAGGAGAAAAAAAAAAAAAAAACAACCCAACAAAAAAACTTCAAATAATTGTGAAGCTTGCAGCCATGACACTGAGCTTCCCATGCAGGAAAGAACTTCCTCTTATGGCAGCCTGGTTGGGCTCACCCTTCTTGAACAATTGCTTTAAAATCTGCAATTCGATTGAGAAACAAGCTGTGGAGCACAGACACTTCTGGTCAGTCCTGTAGCAAGGCAAGCTCTACTTCTAGTGCAATGCTGAGCAAGGGACAGCTCCCCCCAGCTGGGCCACTTCCTCATAGCTGCACCCAGGAGCTGCCCCTCACTGCATCTCCCTTGGGCCACCTACCTGCTCCTCCTCTTCTCTCACCTCCACGGAGGTCTTGGCAGCTTCCCCTTTGTTAGGCATGGCAGAGGCCATCACAGCTGAAATGGCAGTGCTATAGTTTAGGAGGAAGGAAAAAAAACCAAAGCAGCTTATGAGCATCCCTCCAACCTCATTAGAAGAGGTTCCTTTAGTACCCAGAATGGGCAGACCCTAAAAATGGGCTTCTTCCCCTTGCAGAAGGAAAAGGTCTGTGCTACTTGCAAAGACACCTAAAATTAAAGTTTAGCATAATTTGTTGTATCAGAGAAATCATGGAAAAGTCTTCCCTCACCCACGAAAGCTCTTGTAAGAGAGACCACAGTACTTACTACCAATACATCTAGAAGAGGTACCTGGTACCTCCTGTTTCCCAAAGGGTCAGAAGTCTTGCATTAGAAGAACCAATAACAGCAAAACTAGGGGGGGAAAAAAAGCATCTCAAAACATTTCTCTATTGCTATTCACCCACCCCCATCTGAAGATTTCACCCAGAACCAGCACAGGTTGGATCTAACCTTTCAGGCAGGACTACAGACAACCTTGTATCAATTAAGTTCTGTAATTAAGTCAAATAAGAAACATCTAAACATAAACCAGGATCTGCTAGAACAATTCCAAGCCAAAAACATCCCCTGAAAACAGTACCTCTGTGTCCTGTAGGAAGCAAGGAGACGGCCAGCAAAGAACCAGGCACCATACCATGCCCCATCAGCCCTGCTCTGCCTTTTTATACCAGCTGAGGAGGGACCCTCAGTGACTGACACCTCTGGGAAGCAGCAGGAAGGAGTCAGGCTCTGTCCTGCCCAATTAGAGGTGGAATGGGGCAGAGACAGGTCCTGCTGTGGCTCCTTAATTGCTCTGTAATCAAGCAGGTCCACCTGGAGGAGCTTTCTTTGGAGGCCAGTGCTCCAAATGAGGCATTGCTGGCATGGACACTACATCCTCTGGGATTTTCCCTCAGCTGGCATAGTGGCTGGAAACAGAGATTGTTTTTTTTTTCTCTTTGTGGTGGGAAAAAATAACCAGAAAATAAAAATCAAACAAATCCAGAGCAGAATTTCACACGTAATGTGGGATTCCTCTTGCTTTTACCTGCTGGTGTCATATTTAATGACAGACGTAGCTGCCTAGTCTGAAGCTCTGGAAGTCATCTTCAATAGAAGCACTGGAACTCAAGTTTCTTGTCCTGAAGTCCTCAGAGAGCCCAATCTCTCTGCATCCTCGCCAAGGGCTGCAGGAAAAGCTTTGCTCTTTGTGACATCCCTGGGAAGGGTGGAGATGAAGCAGGGTAGGAAGGACACAGGTGCCTTCTACCCAACAACATTCCTAACAGAGGTTTACTTCTTTGATTTTAAACATGGAACATTGGATAGGGGAAGTCACAAACTCTTTTTACACTTCTACCTTGAAACGGTTGCAGGGGGACTGAAACTAGATGACCTCTGAGGTTCCTTCCAACTCAAACCATTCTATGATTACTTAAAAAATAATTGCAATCCAGGTTAGAGTTATTTGAAATACCCAGAAACAGCCAGTAAAAAATCCCATTTCCAGGAGCCTTTTGAAAATCCCTGTTGAATTTTCACTGTGGATGCTGGGGGAAAGGTCCCAGAAATTACTGGTTTAAAAAAGAAAAATAAAACAAAAAATCATTGAACAGAGCAGCAGGTAATGATTCTTCAGTGCTCAACAGACTTACAGTCATTTGGGTTGGGAGGGACCTTAAAGCTCCCCCAGTGCCACCCCTGCCATGGTCAGGGACACCTCCCACCAGCCCAGGGTGCTCCAAGCCCCATCCAACCTGGGCTGGAACACTGCCAGGGATGGGGTATGAATAAATTACTTGGCACTGCTAAATAACTCTTTCTGTGTTGATTGTATTCATCCACTCTGTTCTGAGTAATGAAGGCATCGCTCTGGACTCTAGCAAAAAGTAGACCAAGGGCAACAGCTCTCCAGCATCAAGGATCAGAGCCTCCTTTGGGCTGGGGAGCACTGGAGGGAGCTGATGACCTCTCCTGCTCCTCCTCCCTTTTGGGGGCTCCTTCTTGCTCATTCCAGCTGGGTGCACGGGGTTGGTCAGAGCTGCTCCATCTCTGGTGCCCAAGCAGCAGCTTCCATCTCCTGTCTGAGCTTCATCTGGAACCTGCACCCTCTCCAGCCAGGGCTCTGCTGCCTGCTGGACTTTGAGCCCACACAATGATCCCTTTTGCTTATTGGGTTTTACTATTTTTTCACATTTTGTAAGAATTTAATTACCTTTGAAACCTCTTCTGTTCTCTGTAAGATCTGATAGACATTTAGCCAATAGATTTAGAAGCTCCAGCACAGGGACAATTTAAAAACCCAAAGGAGATAGCTACACTCCAACAGGAAATAATATCTAATCCATTTGAGTTTCATTTATCCACAGCACTTACAATTTTCCCCTGTATGTTAACTGATGTAATTTTCAGAAATTTATTCCAATCTTGATTTTCTTTTTTTTAATTTGAACTGCCTGAAGTACCTGGCACCACCTGCTAGATATTCCCCCTCCAAACCCAGCAGGGATCTCACACCAGGCAGAGCAACAGCCTCAGCTCACAACCTTTTCAGTGTGTCTACAGAGTAAAAATGTCATTCCAGTGAGGAAAAAAGGTGGTCAGAAACCAGACAGCATTCAATTAACTAAATTTAATTTTTTGTGTGGATATTTAATCTCTAAATCATTAAAGCTGTACCTGACCTCCTGAGCTTTGCCATAGAGGCAAGTGGTAACTCCAGTGTAATGTTCTTCTTCATCTTCCCCCTGTGCTGGCTCCACTGCACTGCTCTGTCTCTCTTGCATTTTCCCCTAACACAAATGATGATAAATGCTCATAAGGTCTCTGTTCCCTTCACCCACAGCCACCACCATGGGATGCTGGGGACCCACCTGTCCCTCCCACCCATCCATCCTAGACCATGGACTGTGGGAGTTTTCCCTTTCTGGTAAAAAAGACTCCCAGTGTCTGCAGGCTGAGATTGGTAAGAATACTGCTTGGGGCAGTTTGGTGCTTTGAATTCTCCCCTATATGATCCTTTCTGGGAAGCACCTGACCTTTAATGTCCTTCTTCAGGTTGTCTTCCATTGTCTTCCATTCAGATTGTCTTCCATCGGTACCACTGACTGATCCCAGATGGATCTTTTTCCCACACAGGGTGGTTGAGGCTTTCATGGAAGACTGATGATGCAATATCCAGCCCTTGGTGTTTTGAAACTTCATTTTATAGCAGAGGATGTATGTCATACTTCTTAGCAGGGAGACCACAAGGCAGGTTTTATTAGGTGTATAGATGGGTCTGTAGATTGTCCATGGTCCACTGAACTCTAAGCCACCAAACCCAAATGCTGAGGCTTTAGACTTCTACAGAGTATTTGCAGAGTGTTGTCACTGTTTAAGAGCAGTTGGTAGATAAATTTCAATGTGGTTCAATTTGCAGTTTAATGGCATCAAGGTTAGACTGTGTTACAGCCATTTCATCTGGCCTCAGGCTTTGACTGCAGCACAGGGTGTGTTTGAGGAACATCATTGGCATGCAGACTACAGCCCATGGACTGTCCCAATTATTTTGCATTTGAATTTCAGAAATGGTGGCCTGAGGGGCAAAATAGTATAAATGTTCAGGTTTGCAAATAAACATCCAATCTTACATGGCTACATGATGCCAGGCAATCAAGATCACACATAAAAGCCAAATGCTGTGGGATAACACTGATGCAATCAAAGGTAACTTGACTGTAACATTCACATATTGTTTTCTCCATCTGTCAACAGTTTGTTGTTGTTGTTGTTTGGGGGTTTTCTCTTTTTTTGTTACTGGGGAAGTTGATTTTAAAGAAAATGTTGTAAGAGAAACACGTCCTTACACCACAGGGCTGCCTACCTTTAACCTGATGCCCCCAGCACAGTAAGTGCAGTACCTTCCCCAGTTGCCCCATTTCAGAGCCAATGTCCCCCCTGCCTCAGCTTTGTGGCCATCTCTGCCCCAGTGACCTTGGCACAATGTCTGGTTCAGCTCTGCTTCAGGTAGAAGTTGCATTTCCCTCCTCCTGCTGGGAATGCCCTTTCTCAGCCGTCTGTTGAAGCTTACAGCTCCAGTACTGGTCACACAATCCTAAACTACTTTGGGTTGGAATGGACCCTAAAGCTCCCCCAGTGCCACCCCTGCCATGGTCAGGGACACCTCCCAGCAGCCCAGGGTGCTCCAAGCCCCATCCAACCTGGGCTGGAACACTGCCAGGGATGGGGCAGCCACAGCTTCTCTGGGCACCCTGGGACAGGGGCTCAGCACCCTCACAACAAAGAATTGCTTCCCTAAAGCTTCCCTTTTTTAGTTTGAAACCATCCCCCTCATGCCATCCCTCCAGGCCCTTGTCCCAAGTCCCTCCCCAGCTTTCCTGCAGCCCCTTCAGGCACTGGAAGGTGCTCTAAGCTCTCCCCATTGCAGCCTTCTCTTCTCCAGCCTCAACACCCCCAACTCTCAGCCTGGCTCCAGAGCTGCTCCAGCCCTCCCAGCAGCTCCAGGGCCTCCTCTGGACTCACTCCAACAGCTCCGTGTCCTTCTGGCCTTGGGGACCCCAGGACTGGACCCAGCACTGCCAGAACATGATGGGCCATAGCCAGGAGCTCCTCTCCCTGCTTCCATGGGATTGTTGGGGTTTTTTGTGTCAGTCTTTTCCAGCAATCTCTCCATTTCAGGGGGAGTTGCTGTGGCTCAGTTCCTCATCCCCAGCCCGCTGCTGTTTGATTCCCCTGTCTGCTCTCAGGGAGCCTTTGTTTGCATTGTTATCCCCAGCAGTGTCATCTGCCTGTCCTACTTTGCCTCTTGTAAAAATAGCATAGAAATAAGGTTTGATCTCTTCCCAGCCACGGAGCTCATGGTGAGCTGTTTGCTTCCACTCTCTTCCTCAGCAGTTGTTACAGATATTTGAAAATGAGTCTTTGCTTTTCTTCTTTTGGGATGGGTCACGGAGATTGGAGGCAAATCTGAATACACCTGTCAAAATACTTCCCATCTGACAGGACACTTAGCATTAGGTGTTGAAGCATTAGTGTATTTTAATATGTATCCCTTTCTTTTGCCAATCTTTAAAGCACTCTGGGGGATACAATTTTCAAATCTTTCATTGCATGGTCTTTTATAAAAAGTGTCTACATAGCTGCTGCTTGCTTGCCTTTTTTTTTTTTATTATTTTTAAATCAAATTTCCTTTTGAATGGATCAGACCTGAAACAATTTGTTACGTTCCTTACAGTTTTCATTTCTGAAGTCAAGCCTTGCTTTTTATACAGTTTCTCAGGTCTTTTTGAGGCTTTTGTGGTTCTTTTCAAGGCTTTTGTCGTTCTTTTCTCCCCTTTTTATATCAATCCTAATGTTTGTCAGACAATTTTATTTCTGGAGTCTTTGTTCTCTGCTTTCTGTGATCTTTCCTGTTGGTGCTTTCCGACAAGATTTATAACTAAATTTCTTTAATTTCCAATTGATGTACTTCCTTCTCTTGCTGTTGACATGGAAGAAAAGCAGAAGAAACATTAGAGGCTTGGTGCTAGTTTGACAGCCTAATAAGAGACAGAAGCAAACAGTACTGAAAGGAGGAAAGCAGCTCCTTGTATATCCCACAAGTTTCTTGCACTGGAAAAAGAATGCATCTGACAAATAAAAGTGACTTCCAAAGGACAACAGCACCCAGCTGTGGATCCAGCCAAGCTAGCAGGCAAACATAGATCAGTTGCTTCATGAAGTGGATCAATAGATCATAGAATCCCAGACTGGTTTGGGTTGGAATGGACCCTAAAGCTCACCCAGTGCCACCCCTGCCATGGTCAGGGACACCTCCCCCAGCCCAGGGTGCTCCAAGCCCCATCCAACCTGGGCTGGAACACTGCCAGGGATGGGGCAGCCACAGCTTCTCTGGGCACCCTGGGACAGGGGCTCAGCACCCTCACAACAAAGAATTTCTCCCTAATATCTCATCTTAGTCTTCCCTCTTTCCCTCAAGACTATTCCCCTTTATCCCATCCCTCCAGGCCCTTGTCCAAAGTCCCTCCCCATTATTTTAAGATAATTCAAAGAAAAATGCTTTTTCTCATTCAGAACATATTGACTGAACCTCACTCTGTGTTGTTTCACAACCTCAAAAACAACTTTGGGGTGAACACCCTGTTCACAAAAACATTTCACCCAGCTTCTGTTTTAGAGGCAACCAAGCACCAGGCTTTGCTGATTCAGGAGCCACATGTGTCCCATGCCAGGAGCTCAGGGTAAGAGCCCTGGGCTGTGGGGCTCCTCCTGTGAGCACTCCTGCAATCAGTTCAATTAGCCCAGATGTTTTTAAAAAGGTTTTCAAACAATACCCCCACCAATGGGAGTGTGAATATTCTGCAAATCTGGCCCTGGCCACATACAATGCTATTTTCTGGGACTTCAGCCCTAAAGCACTGAGCCCCTGGAGGTTTTGTTATCCCCATCTTTGGCTCTGTGACACTGCGGATCTCAAGGAGATAAGGGCAGATATTGGACACCAGCACCATCTGGCTCCTGTCTTTACTCATTCTAGATTAAAGACTATCAAGCTTTTATGAAGTTAAAAGGAAAACAAAAAAGTAATATATCATCTGGATTTCCTACTGTTTGCCGGTAATTAAGTTTGTCACAATCTTGACAGAGCTGAGAACAGTGGAGGGAATTAGAAGAAAAAAAAGACACAGGGAGGGAAAACATAATAAGAGTCTCTCCAGAGCTTTTTCCTCCAAGTTCTGTTACCAAAGGAAATGATTAAAAGAAATAATGATATTTCCATAGTGTTTGCTCCCCGGTTCCACTACAGCTATAAATTAAACCTAATGATTTGTCAGAGGTTTTGTTGGGTTTTTTTCATGCTCAGGTAATGTCATCCCAATATTTACTGGGATGCACACCAGTGCCTGCCTTTGTATCAGTTCAAATCTAACCTATCCCTCTTTCTTGTTTCAGCTTAGCAGATACCTTTTCTTTTGCTTGGAGAGAGAACATAGAAATCCTCCCAGCTCAGTGGTGGTGTCTCTGGTGCCAGGCTGAGGGGCACCTCGACAGAAGGACCTTCCCACCTCTACCTTCCTGCAGGAAAAGGGATCATTAGAGAATGCTTTCATCTCCTCCTCTGCTCACTGCAGACCAGGCTGAGCTGCTGAGGGAACCAGAACCATTGCTGCTGAGGGAACCAGAACCATTGCTGCTGAGGGAACTGAGCTCCCTGCCAGCCTGAGCTTCTTTTGGGTGGTGACTGAGCCGCAGAATCCCAACCCAAGGGGCTGTGCAGCATCCAGCGTGTGCCAGGAGGACACTACTGATGGCAAAGGGTGGGAATGTCTCCAGTGGGGAGACAGGTTCAGAACAAGAAAGGCTCAATTCCAGACACAAGAGTAGCCTTTGTACTGGAATTATTTTTAAAAGGAAAACAAGAATTCGGGAGACGTTGCTGCAAAGCGTCACCTCAAACCCTTCTGGATTTGGCCTCCTCTCTGCTCCACCAGTGCCCAGCTTTGGTCTCTGCATGTCCATGGACCCCCCAACAAGAAGGACTCTGTTTTCTTTTCATTTCCTGGGCCAAATGGAAGTTATTTGCCTCTTAGAGGGAAACACAAGCTGCCAAAACAACTGCAGAGAGAAGGGGCAGGGTGGTAGAGATGCACTGATGTAGATCTTGAGCTTTCCCACCTCACCCTGAATTGTTAAATCTGCAGAGCTCTCAGAGTGGCCTTTGCAGAGGGCTCTCAGAACAGCTTTAGCTTGGAATATTTCCACTTGTCATTACAATTAATCTCCAGAAACCAAGGAAAAGGAGCGCAGTTTATGAAAACATCAAGCAGGGAATGTGACTGCAGCAGCCTGACAAACGGGACAGCAAGACAGAGAGATGGTTTAGAATAATCCATTTTCATGCCAGTCCCAGTGAAAAGCAAAGAGAAAGACTGAGCAGCACCCTTCCCTGTGACAACCTCCAGTGCATAATCATGGCCCTCCTCTGCAACCATGCAATAGCTCCTAGAACACTTTCAAAGACAAGGCACTATTATTTCTCAAGCACGATACTCAAGAGACTCCCTCTGCTGTGAAAAATAAATGCTCCTCTATAAAAGAACTAAATACACATTTTTCAAAACCAGCCTCAACTCTGGACATGAACTTCAGATTACACAGAATAACATTGTCCAAACTTTTGGTCTGAGGACACCAGCAAGGAGGACTCAGTTTCTCCTCTTTCCTTCAGAGGGTTCCCACCCTCCTCCCCCACCTGCCATGAGGAAACTGACTCCTCTGGGTTGTGTCTCCAATGATTCAATATCAACATTGCTAATGTGTAAGAGAAGCAGAGAATGGTGTGTTGTCTAACTCAGAAGCTGAGTTAGTTCAAAGTGAGAGACACCAAGATCTTCAGAACTGCACCCATGAGGCACTTGTAACACCCAGCCAGCAGCTGGCTGCAAAAGCAGGCAGAAGAGAGCCTTGGTTTCACTCATTGAATAAAGTCCCTCTGTGTTAGATGATGAAGAGGACAAGAAGGAAGAGGAGAGCCCCTTCCTGACAGCCTTATTCTTCTCCACCTTGGCTCCATCAAACACCTGCAGAAGAACAGAAGGCTGAGTCAAACAGGAATCTCTCCAGAGTCCCACTGCAGTGAGATGAATGTATTTTGTGCCTATCCAAACCAATTTATTTTACCCATCTCAGCAGCTGAGCTCTAAAGGCAAAGCAAATTCCCAGACTGCAGCCCTCCCTTGGTCTTTGCTGAGAGGTCAGCTCCCCAAACCCCCCATACAGACATCTGGGGAAGGCTCTGAGGGTTCTGGGGTTTGCCTCTCTGTAGGAGAGAGCCAGGGAGTTCCCAGCCCCAGGCAGTGCAGGGAAAGGTCCTGACCCCTCCATCAGAGGCAGGAGGAGATCAGGAAACTTTCCTCTGATGGGCTTCCCACTTCAGACCTGCCAGGAAGCAGCTGGTTGGCTTCTTCTGCTCCCAAACCCTCTGATCTCCCTTCATCTGCTTCACCCAATGGAGCACAGACAGAGCCAGACCCAAAATGCCTCCAGGTATTTTGTGGCTGTAAATTCAAGAACTATGAAAACACCACAGGTGTGTTATATGGGGCTGGATTCTGATGGAAAGAGAAAATAAGTTTTGACAGGGTCTTCACAGCCCTTGACAGGGTTCTCACAAGCCTTTCTACATCTGCCTGCTGGGAACCACACTGGCTGAGCCTTCACACAGCAGCATCTCCAGTGCCCACGAGAAGTCAGATCCAGGCAGAGCTCCTGCTGGGGGAAGGAGAATGATCACAACCAAGATGTGGAACTTTTCTTTCCTTGCAGCCCACAACCAGCCACTCACTGACAAGGAACTTCAACTTCTTGACCAGCAAGAGCCATGAGAAGTTAAATAACCATCCTTCACCACGAGTTCTGGTACCAGAGAAGTATATACCTGGGACTCCTGAGATGAATTATGCTTCATGAATAGTTCATTATCTTTGCCTGAGACAGTGCTTTCTGCATATACTCCTAGCCATGAGGATCCTGTGGGACACACCTCTGCAGCTGTTATTTTAAGTGGACATTCCCAAATCCTCTTCAGTATTCCCCAGTGAGGAAGTCCTCAGCTGGAATCTGCAAAGGAAGATTTGCTCCAAAAGCTGAAATTCAATTTGTGCTTAATAATTAAACCCCAAATAACAGCTTTCGTGTGTGAGCTGAGCCATTAAATTACAGAGGTGGATCTCAGCCATGGAGTTCCCTCATGTGGAAATTCCCTGGTGCATTCTCTGGTGGCCTCATTAATGATGTTTAAAAAAAAAAAAAAGTAAGCAGGCATCAGTTTTATGTCCCTGATTAAAAATGTTTCTCTTCCCTTCCAAATTACAAAAGGATTTGTGGTGGGTTTGGTTTAGTCATTTTGTTTGGGTTTTTACTTAATCCACTTGGAATTTATTTATTCCAACAATTCCTCATTGTTTGAGCTCTGCATCAGCACTGATGCTCCTGACTATTTTCACAGCCACACTAATGGAACCAGGGTGACTTTAAGCAGTGTCAGGGAGGTCTGGGGGGCTGGTAGGAGTTGGTGATACCCCCAGGACCCTTCTCTCAAGGGACTTGGCCACCAGGCATCCATTAGCCAAGCAAAGGCAATGGAGCCACCAAGCTGCACTCCCCTGAGATGTCCCTGCCCACAGCAAAGGGTTGGAACTGGGTGATCTTTAAAGTCCCTTCCAACCAAAACCAGTCCAGAATTCTGCAGTCTCCTCCACTATCAGAAATTGAAGCAGAAGGGTTTAAGTAGTGGATTTTTTCTTGAACCTTAACACATCAATGATTCTACACCACAGCTAAACATTTCTCTCTGATTTTGGCTAAGGAATACCAGCAGCTTTTGATGAAACATCTTCCCCCCTGCATGTGTAGGCCAGCAGAAAGGCTGCCCACAGGAGGCTCTTCCCAAATCCCAAGCATAGGGCTCCTTGTTAAATCTAAATTATTTAAGAAACACAAGCAAAACCTTTCCAACCATTCACACACCCAGATGTTTCAGCATCTTTACTGCTGAAACAGTGAGACTAATGAAAACATAATGTACATCTTAATTAATGTACATATTTTCTTAGTAAATTTTGCACAGCTCTAAACGGTCAAATAAATAATGAATTCCATGGAATAATTTATGTTAGCTCTGTTTCTTACTTTGCATGTTCTAATTACTCATGTGAACACATCCCAATGAATTATTGAAAGTCACAGAATAAATAATCTTAAAAATTAATTTGTCACCCATGAGCACATGCGGAGCCAAGTTCAAACAGATATTTAATTCTACTAAAATGCTGCATTGTCATCCTGACCCAGTGCCTGGCAGCAGGAGGGGAAACTTTCCTCCAGGACAGCCTGGTTAGGGACTCGCTTTCTTCTGGGTTTTGTCTGGGGCTTCCAGTGCTGAAATTCACCAAGCCAAGCTGCAGAGACGCTTTTCATTTTTGGACCTTCAGAGGGAGCTGCGTGAAACTCCTGTAGAGAGTGAAACCAACACCAGCCTGGAAGTGTCAGAAGCAGCACTGCACATTCCTCCAGCCCATTGCAATTTAGGGTTTCACACTCACCAGTAGACTCATTAATTAAGCTTCAGTGCTTTCCTGTGGAGCCACATCCCCTCAGCCCACTTTACACCACAGAGGGAAGGATGAGGGTGTTCTGGGTCTGCCAGTACAGCTGTGGCACAACATGAACTGGTTTGGCAGCTGTGACCACAGGTGAGAAGCAACTGAGGGGACAGAGCAGTAATGAACCTGCTGGCTGTTAGCATGCCCCATTGCTTGTGTCTCATACCCATGCAGGGCCATGGTCTGCATCTTCTTCACAGCCGTGTCCTGTAGGGTGGGTTTCTGAAGTGGGATGCTCTGCTCTGTAGGAAACCTGCCTGGGATGATTTGCCCAGCAAGCCAGTTCCAAACGTTTACCAGAAGTCTGCCTACAGCCCTCCAGCAGGAGCTGCTGAGTGGGTTTCATGGATGGCTGGGGGGATGGATGGATGGATGGATGGATGGATGGATGGATGGATGGATGGATGGATGGATGGATGGATGTTTGGAGCCCCTCCCCTCATCCCAGCCAAAACTATCAGTTATCCACTTCCTCAGTGTGCCACAGCATGCAGCTCATCACTCAAAGCCTTTCCTTCTCTCAGCACACCCATGGTTGATGTAATTGATGAACTGTGGCACCCTGAACGTTAGATTAATCAGCAAGGAGATTCATCCTAGGTATGTCTGTGCATGGTGACGTTGCCTTCATCACAATTCAGCCAGGAGATTTCCCATCAGACCATGAAGCCAAGGCTCATCTCACCATGAGAGCAGCAGCAGAACCTCCCTGCCCCAAGCAAAGCCACCAGGATGGACACAACTTGCTCCCAGGTGGCCACTAGCAAGAGCACAGCTCTCCAGAGCACTGTTTGGGTTATCAGGGGCTGAATAGTGATTAAATCGTTCATTAAATTAATAGCAAGTATGGCAAATTGTTTAGTTGTTCAGAGCAGGCTTAGAAAATCCAAGTTGAAGTCCTTGCTCAGCAGTTGTGTGTGCAGCCCCATGGGGATCAGGAACTGCTCACCCAGAGCAGTCTCTGAGGGGCAGCTGAGTTCCTCCTCCTGCCTCTCCTGATATCCCCCCTGGTGGATAGAGACTAGAAAGAGACTGGATGTGACATCTTAAATGATGTCACTTCAAATGAGTCTCTGTACCTGCAAAATGAGACTCACTCTTCTGAAATTGCACTGGAGATTTGTTTTCAAGTTTTTTCCCAGGTGTATAAAGCATTTTCATTTGAGAGATGTGATAGCTCCTGCTTTGATCCTTTCTGACTTTTCTTTGAATTTCTTCATTTTTTCATTCTCTTGTCATATTCCAAACATTCAATTTCCCCCACAAAGACAGAATGCACTTGTAATTTTTCTTTCTAAAGAGGTTTTTCTATGGATATTCTCAGTGAACAATTCTTTGCCCAGCTCTATAAGTGGAAAATACCAAGTATGGGATAGAGGAGTTGTATAAGTGGACATCCCCAACAAAGACACAGAAAATAACACCCTTAAAGCAGCCCCATTTGCAAACAGATCTGTGAAAATGTGACAATTTGCAAGTACACTGAAGGTAGCAATCACTCATTGCCCCACACCTCAAAAAAAAAAAAAAAAAAAAAATTAAATTAGGAATAAACCTAAGGATGATTACAGAAGAAAAACCCTTCCTGTACCCAGCCATGCCAAAAAACACAATTATTGAGCCTGGTTTTGGGGACAGAGGCCAGGTTCAAGGGGAGCATCATGCTCAGGTTGTTTTCAGGGTAGAAATGTGGTCAGAGCCAGGGTTGCTCACACTCCTCCACTCCACAAGCTCTCCAGCTGGTTCCATACAGGGCACAGAACTGCTTCATCTCACCTCAGAAACCAGATCTCAGCTTGGCCAGAGCAATCCCAGCTCCTACAACTCAGATACAAAATGCTCAGGATGACAAAGCAGAGAGCAATCCATGCACAGCCTCTCTCTCACAGTCATCATATTTATATTCATATTTATTCATCATTATGATTGGACATCTTCTCCACTGCCCACATCCCATCACCCCAGGGTCAGCACATTCCCCTCCCAGCTGCACTCTGAAGTTTTCTCTTGCTCCCCCAGCCCTGAGAGCAGAGGGGGAGAGGGATGAAGATCAAAGCCCTGGAAAAGAGGGAGATAGGAGCCAGTTCCCTTTCACCACCCGGAAGCAACCCAAAAATTCTGCTGTTTCCAGCAACATCAAGGGCTCTCCCTGCTAAATGAGGGAGAACTGGATGTGGGGAGAGGCACTTCCAGACTCAGACCAAAACTAAAGGCAAAACCCAGCTAAAGGCAAACCAGAACTGGCACCATTCCTGCCAGGCTTTCCTCCTGCACCCTGGCCAGTCAAATGGCTTATTAGTCACCAAATATTTAACTGGTGCATCCTGATGCATCTAATATCAACCTTACTTTCTGAATGATAAATCAAGCAGTTTTGTTTGGTTTTTTTTTTAAGTTATACCTTCTCATAGTCTCTCCTCCACCACTTCCTTGGTCAGGAATAATTATTTAGTGCACATGGCATGTATAATGAATTTTCAGGCACACCGGTTTGATCTATAGCCTTGGAAGTAGAAATCTCATTAGTCTAACAAGCTCAGCAATTATTTCCTGAGACCACTGAGCCTCTTCCAGTGAAGAAAGTTGCCTAAAATTGAAAGTGAATGGAGAAGAGTGCAAGATGTTGTTTCACAAAGTAAAATGTTTTAAAATAGAGTTTCACATTATGTTGAGGCAGTGGGAGGGGAAGAAGGAGAAAGCACTCAGGTCTCCTCTGGCTTGGTAGATGTAGCCCACTCACTGCTGGGGGGTGGAAGTTGGGTTAAAATTAGGGAAGAAACACATTTGTCGAAGTCTAGGTAAGAACCACTCTGATGTCTCCATCCAAGCTAGCTACTTCATAGAATCATAGAATGGGCTGGGTTGGAAGGGACCTCTGAGATCAGCAAGTCCAACCCTTGCTCCACTACCTCTGTGGTTACCAGACTGTGATGGTTTTCTTTGCTTCTTTTCATAGAGGAGCCAAAGGCAGTCCTCTCTCTCTCTCTCCCCCTCCCTTCACTGGCATAAGAGGAAAATCTTTCCAGCTCCCTGCTGCTGGAGTGTTGTGGAGAGGAGGCTGGGAGGAAGCAGCAAAGTCCCAAGTTTGCCAAGCACCAGCTTCAACCAGAAAGTTGAAGGAAAACCAAAACCACCTGCCCCCCCCCCCTCTACAACTCACTGGCTTGTTTCAAAAGGTGATGGAAGATCTCCCCCTGTACAGCTTCTCCCACTTGACCCCAGAAGGCCTGATGTCTTGGTGGTCCCCCCAACACCATACCAACAAGTGTGCTGGCACAGCTTTAACAGGGTGAAAGCAGCTTTAATATAGAAGCTGGGAGAGGAAGGGTGAGAGACTCAGAGCTCTGTGAAACACTCTGAAAGCTGCTCTGAAGACCAATAACCCCCCCTTTGCTGTCCCTGGACTCCAGGACAGAGGCCTTTGAGGAACTGCACTCTCCAAAAGGACACATCTGGTTTCTGTAGGCATGACCTTGCCAAAGAACTCAGCTCATCCACCACTCAGGGTGACATCCCTAACCCATGATTTCTGGCAAGAAATAACACACGAGAGGAAGGTAAAAAGTTGTAGATCAGGCATCAGAGCAGGAGAATTTGGCTTTGCCCATGTCACCTGAGGACTCAGCATCCATGGAGCATCACTGGGCACTTGAACTACACAGGGAGAGATTTTCATGTTGGTGCAGCCTCCAGTATCAGCCAGAACTTTGCCATTAGTTTTAATAAAGCAAATTTAACCCTTAACCTCTCTTTAATATGTCTGTTTCTCATCATCAGATGAATAATGAGCAAACATAAATCACTAAGAATTTATCTGATGATGGCAAGGAGAGAAAAAGATGAATAATTTATTTGATGGATACTATTCATCCATTGAGCCAGCCAAGTAATGAAAACATTTCTTCACAAATCACTCTGATAGTTAGAAACTTCATACAATAGGTTTTTCATGATAGGATTTGACTTTCTAAAGCCCCCCCAAAATTCACTGTTGACCTCAGAGATGGGGAAGAAGCATCAGTGCTGTGCTGTTACCTTGTCTAGGCCAACCATCTCTTAGATAGCTCTGGACTATGGAAAACAGGACCTTCATTCACCAGAGAACCCCAGACTGGACAGTCCACATCACACGGCCATGCTTGGAGACCCAAGCCTGAGCCTGTAGTCCCCAAATGTCCTTGTTGAGACCATCCACAGCCACTTTCTCCATTGGCAGCACCTCTGAAGTTCTCCAGATCTGAATCCAGCAGAGACCTCCTAAGCACTACAGTTACCCTCCTGCCTGGGGAGACCACCCCATCCCCCAGCTGCTGAGGGATTTCCCAATACAAATCCCTATACAAAAGCCCAGGAGTACCATCTTTTTTGTTTTGGCATTCAGTTGTCTTTCTAAAGCTTGTGCACAGTTTGTTCCAGCATCAGAACCTTCACCCCATCTCACAACTTTCAGCTTGATTAAATGGGGCCCCACAGGATTTTTTATTCCCTCGAAATAACAGGAATAATATTCAAGCAAGGTTACAGCTGCCACAGATAAAAATATGATATTACCTCCCCCTGCATCCCAGTCACCATTTCATGACCTCAGGACCTCTGAAGACGGTCACAAATTTACATAAAGCCCCTAAGTGAAGAATTGTGTCTTTAGATCCTCCAAGATGTTTAAAATAACATGAAGATGGACTGCTCCCTGTTGGACATTCATGTTGAGAGGCACAGGAACACACATTATTCCACCATGACTACAGAGTAAATTGCCATCTGCTTGCAAGCAGCAGCAGCAGCAGAATTTCTATGGCCAGCTCTCTAGAGCTGATGAACCAGAAAAGTTGCTACAGTTCAGTAAACCTCACAAAAAGCATCAAAATCATATCTGCTTCTCTGAAATAGATGTAAACTATCCATTCCGCTTTGGTGAATGAAACGGGGCTGGTAATCATGTTACACCAGGCTGCTTATGAGATTTTAGGGCTTCTGGGGAACCACAATCAGAACAACCCCGGGCATATGGCATTTACAAGGTACTGCCTCTCATTTTAGCTGAGGTCGTTCCTGTAGAGGACATGGAAATGAGTATTAAAATAAAAGTTCATGCAGGCTGAACAGATGGCTGCCATTTCTTTGCAACAAAGACCCCGTGTTTGCAGGGAGAAGAGCAGCCTGGGATGACTGAGGACACAGGGCTGGGCTCGACCTTGCAGACCTTGACACCTCTTCCCTGCAAAAGCTCCACAGTGACTGAAAGCAGAAGGGTCCACAGCCAGGAAACTGCTCTTCACCCTTCTCTTCATCTACAGCTGGACCTCAGCCAAACTCCCAGCCTAGCCCCAGGCAACCCCTTGTTGGCCCGGACTGAGAAAGCCCTGGTAGCTTCTCCTCTCCATCACCCAGAGGCAGAAGGCAGTGGGTCTGTCCCAGCCCTGCTCAGAGGTGGACACCAGACAGCAGCCAACCTGCCCCTCAAGGACCAGCTCCCTCCTCCCCATCCCTGGCCAGGGCATCTCCCCTGTTTAAAGCTTCACCAGCTGACACAGTCCCATGAAAGTTCTCAGTAGCCCACAGCAGCAATGATTATCAATGCAATATGCAAAAATTAACGAGCAGTTGGAAGTTGGGGAGCTCGAGCCTTACCTGGCAGAGGAGCCTGGAGTGGTGCCACAAACACAGCTCCACAGCTCAGTTTGGTTCCTCAGCACACAGGCTTGGTCACACGAGCACAAAGCTGCACCCAGAGCCATTTGTTCCGCTCAAGAAGCAGCAATCTCTTTTCTGAAGTCTTCCCAGGGCCTTCAGTCCCATTTGGAAATGGCTTTTTAAGTAAAACCTTTCCTGTGAATGTGCCTGCCTGGAAAGCAAGATCTCACTGACTGCCCAAGAGTTTCAGAAATGTTGAAAAACTCCATCCTGAGCACCCATCTGATGCCTTGTGGATATGCAAGAAGCGAGGTCAGCATGTGCCGGTAGCACAGAGCAATTGGTTGCAACAAACTGGCTATCACTTGAGCCATGGCAAAGTTCTGTGCAAACATTGCCTTGAAGTGTCTCCGAAGACATAAACACGAGACATTCTGGAGACACGACTCCCTGTTGTGTAGGTTTGGCATAAGATATCCTGAGAAAGTGCTAAGAGGCAAGGTTAACAGTTGTGATAACAAAACTTGCTTAGCAAAAGGTAATTACCGGATCTCCTCATTAGGGTAAACTGTCAATTAGCCAATCAAGTAGTATCAAGTAGTATCATGCCAGCGGTAACTAACCAAATAGGTAACTTTCAACACCTATGTGATGATAAGAATAAAGGTATATGTGTATGTGAAAGTGCCAATAAACGGAATCTGGTTTGCATCAAACTGTCTCCCCGTCCTTCGTTGTGACAATGCCTTTTTATTCCTTTCTCCTTCACTGCCAGGCCCAATACTTCCTGTTAGCAACCACTAAACCTTCACAGGTGTCTACCAAGCCAGAGATCTGAGAATTTTCACTATACCTGCTAGCAAGCTTTATTTAAAGAAGCAGTGAAATCTCCTCCCTCAAGTAAATTCCTGCAGATTCTTTTTTATATTATTATTATTATTATTATTTTCCCCTGTTTTGCTTTGCTACTTCAAAGCATTTTCATATTTTAGGATCAGAAGTGAGCTCCCTTTCATTCAATTTTAACCTATGATCTGCAAAACTTCTTCAGCAGCTGTGGCTGCTCCCATTTCACTTGGACAGACAGACAGACAGACAGAAATCCCCTTTGCAAGGACACAGCTGATATCACCAGCAGATAAGCTGGAGGTGATTTACCAGCCCTCCACTGTTCCAAGACCAAGGAGGACAGAATGCTCTGACATGGGGCTGACCAAAGAGGCTGTTGGTGGTGGAAGAGAGAAGTGTGGGCTGGCATTTTAGAAAGCATCTCTGTCCCAGGTCCTTGCCCCATCCAGCAATGGTCACCAAGAGGGTGGGATAAGGTGAGCAGATCAGAGAGCTGGTGGGCACTGAGTGCTCCTGCACTCCCCTGCATTCACAACCAGAGAGAACGCAAAAGGACAGTGAGCCTCTTTTTTAAAAAAATCCTCTCATTAAATTCAGATTTTCAAGGCCTTGGCACCTGCCCAATTGTCTTCAGCAGCATTCACCAAGCTGGAGGTGCTGAGGGCTCCAACAAAAGTTGGTTTCCCCCAAAACAACTTCTTGCTGGGAGCTGTCAACAAACAGGGAGCCTGCAGCATAGGCATGGCAGAGCTGTGAGCTCATGGTGTGTGGCTTTAACCACCAGGATCAATTGGGAAAAAAAGTAGAAACAGGAAAAAAGGAGCCTTTCTGGGAAAAGAGCAGCATTACTTCCCAAAAGAAACAAGGAAGAATGGAATGGAAGAAGAATCATAGAATCATAGAATCATAGAATCCTAGGGGTTGGAAGGGACCTCGAAAGATCATCTAGTCCAACCCCCCCTGCCAGAGCAGGGCCACCTAGAGTACATCTCCCAGGAACGTGTCCAGGTGGGTTTTGAATGTCTCCAGTGAAGGAGACTCCACAACCCCCCTGGGCAGCCTGTTCCAGGGCTCTGTCACCCTCACAGTAAAGAAATTTTTTCTGATATTCAACTTGAACCTCCTATGCTTCAATTTACACCCATTATCCCTTGTCCTATCGCTGGTCACCACTGAGAAAAGCCTAACTCCATCTCCCTGGCACTCACCCCTCACATATTTGAAAACATTGATGAGGTCACCCCTCAGTCTCCTTTTCTCCAAACTAAAGAGACCCAGCTCCCTCAGCCTTTCCTCATAAGGGAGATGTTCCACTCCCTTAATCATCTTAGTAGCCCTGCGCTGGACTCTTTCAAGCACTTCCCTGTCCTTCTTGAACTGAGGGGCCCAGAACTGGACACAATACTCCAGGTGCGGCCTCACCAATGCAGAATAGAGGGGGAGGAGAACCTCTCTTGACCTACTAACCACACCCTTTCTAATGCACCCCAGGATGCCATTGGCCTTCTTGGCCACAAGGGCACATTGCTGGCTCATGGTCATCTTCTTGTCTACCAGGACCCCCAGGTCTCTTTCACCTACGCTGCTCTCCAGCAGGTCAGCCCCCAACCTATACTGGGACATAGTGTTGTTCTTCCCCAAGTGCAAAACTCTACACTTTCCCTTGTTAAATTTCATCTTGTTTCTCCCTGCCCAACTCTCCAGCCTGTCTAAGTCTCTCTGGATGGCAGCACAGCCTTCTGGTGTGTCAGCCACTCCTCCCAGCTTAGTGTCATCAGCAAACTTGCTGAGGGTACATTCTATACCCTCATCCAAGTCGTTGATGAAGATATTGAACAACACCGGTCCCAGTACCGACCCTTGAGGGACTCCACTAGTCACACACCTCCAACCAGATTCTGCCCCATTGACTCCAACTCTCTGACTCCTTCCTTTCAACCAGTTCATGATCCACCTCACTACCTGATCACCAAACCCATACTTGATCAACTTATCTACAAGGATGCTGTGAGAGACGGTGTCAAATGCTTTACTGAAATCAAGATAAACCACATCTACCGCTCTTCCATCATCTATCCACCTAGTAATTTCCTCATAGAAGGCTATGAGGTTAGTTAAACATGATTTACCCTTGATAAAACCATGCTGACTGCTCTTGATGACCCCCGTGTCCAAGATATGCCTGGAGATAGTGACAAGAACAAGTTGTTCCATCACCTTTCCAGGGATGGAGGTGAGGCTGACCGGTCTATAGTTACCCGGGTCCTCCTTCTTGCCCTTCTTGTAGACTGGAGTGACATTTGCTATCCTCCAGTCCTCAGGCACCTCTCCTGTTACCCATGACTTACTGAAGATGATGGAGAGTGGCCTAGCAATGACCTCCGCCAGTTCCCTCAGCACCCTTGGATGCATTCCATCTGGACCCATCGACTTATGGATGTCCAGATTACTCAGCTGATCCCTAACCCAATCCTCATCTACTATGTCAATCTCCTCATCTATCTTGACTACTTTTGGGGCTAAATGAATCTGGGGCTCGTGCAGAAACTCTGCAGGAGTAGAGACAGAGGCAAAGAAGGCGTTCAGCACCTCTGCCTTCTTTATATCCTCTGTCACCAGGGCTCCTAGCTCATTCCTTAGTGGGCCAATATTGCCTCTAGTGTTAGTTTTCCTAGCTATGTATTTGAAAAAGCCCTTTCTATTATCCTTAACCTGACTTGCAAGGGTAAGTTCCAAGGAGGCCTTAGCTTTCCTAATTTCCTCCCTACATCCTCTGACAACAGTCCTGTATTCCTCCCAAGTGACCAGCCCCCCCTTCCATGATCTGTAGATTTTTCTTTTCCACTTAAGTTTTCCCAGCAGTTCCTTTTTTAACCATGCTGGTCTCCTAGCTCCCTTACTAGATTTCCTAACCATAGGGACGCTCTGATCCTGTGCTTGCAGATAGTGGTTTTTGAATATTGACCAGCTATCTTGAGCCCCTTTATCTTCCAACACCCTGTCCCATGGGATTACTTTTAACAGTTGATTGAGGAGGCCAAAGTTTGCCCTGTGGAAGAAGCTGGATAAGTTCCCCAAATAATTGCTTTTGCATTATTTTCCCATAAAAAAGCATTCCTCTTGGCATTTCACAAAGCACAATGTGTCCTGCCACAACGCACAACTCCCATGGGAGAAATTGCAGGGAAACACTGAGAGTTAGAAAGCTCTCAAAAAGAAATTAAGAGTAAGTGTGGCTCTTCCCTGGAATAAAACAATTGGGATGTGCTCCGCTTGGCCCCAGGTCATAAAATCCCAGACTGGATTGGGTTGGAAGGGACCTTAAAGTTCACCCAGTCCCATCCCGTGCATGGGTAGGACACCTCTCACCAGCCCAGCTGTCTCCAAGCCCCATCCAGCTTGGCCATGAGTTTCCAAGGATGTGCAACCTGTTCCCTCAAGCATCTTTGTGTGAGCCCATGAGCTGCTGTTTTAATTTGGCCTGGAGTCCCCATGTCTTAAAAAAACAAATCTCTTAAAACCACTTCCCTAAATGCTTTTTTTATTCTGAGGATGTTCTGACTCGATTGCATCTGATTCATTCCCCAGCTATAAATGACCCTTTTACAACCCAGGCTGAGCAGGCACAGGGAAGCAGAGTTGTTTTCTCCCTGCTGTCATAATCAAGTTGTTTGGTATAAAATGTGGCTTAAAAGTAAATCCATAATGTTCCTGGCAAGGAAGCTGCTGTTACCCGGAGTAAAACGTAAGGAGGAACTCTGTGGGGTTTTCTCCACTGCAACTGTAATGAATGAAGATCCTGTGTACTAAGGAACAGAGTCTTCCCATCAGTCCAAATGCAAATCATTAGCACTGCAGCTCCTGGGTCATCAACATGCATTATGTTCAGCCAGGAAAAATCCTGGCATTGAATCCCCACCTAAGCAGAGTTCATCCCCATCAAAGGGCGTGGGGTTCATCCCGAGCCTCTTCTCAGCTGCTGCTGGCACCCAGGATTAATCTGAATTTCTGCTCCTTATTTGAGGGTCAGACACAGGCTGAGCAGAGAGGCTTTGCCCACTCCTGCTGTCACCTCATCCTGTTAGCAGGATGCATGAGACATTTGATGATTTTTTGCCACAAAGCAAATGTTGGTTAAAAAAAAAGGCCGACAATTGACTTGAGGGCAGCCCTTTGCTGCAGAAATGCTTCAGTAATAATTAATAAATGATTTATGCAATTGCTTTTGCATTATCCTAGGCTGGATGGGTCCAAGTGACAGTGATCTGGATAAATCATTTTGTGTACCCCAGCTAACAAGCCTGCTGCAAGAGGTGCCAATACAAGCAGCTAATAAATCCCCCAAAGCTCTCCACGTGGGGCTCTTCACCTCCTGCAAGGAAAACTCTTTGATCTGCAGCATTTTAACAGGTAACTTATTACTCATTTAAATAAATAAATACATTCAAAGCTTTCAAAGGCAGTACAGTGCTAGGGAAAGGCTGGGAGCAGATAGGAGACAGGCAGACAGAGCAGAGGTTCAAAGTCCAGAGGTCTTTCCTTTTCTCAATAGTCCCTCAAAACAGATCAGAGTGGATCTCATCTGCCTCTTCACTACAGCCCCCACTCCATCAGCCCAGGCCCCAGGCTGTGCATGGGCAGCATGAGCTGCTTAAACACATTTTATGCCATCATCATTTATTTTTCCTTGTTTTCATGTGTACAATAGACCTGGGTTCATGCTGGAGGGGAGGCTGGTGGGAGCCACTCATCATCTTCAAGCTTTGCAAAACCAGGGGCTGCTGTGACACCAGTTTGAGGTGCCACCTGAGTGAATTTTACTGGCTGGAGGTGTGCTGGATGCTGAGCTCCATCCCACCCCAGCTCCCCAGACACGTGGGGCATGGTCCCACCTCCCCATGGCTCTTGCTTGCTCAACAGTGCCTTGGTCCCCTCCAGCACAGCCAGGCACATCCCTTCACTTCTATCCTCAAATCTCATTATTATTCAGATCTAATGAAGAAATAATTTTAATTAAAGACATTAAAAGTTTATTTGCAGTAGAATTTTAAGCGGGTGTTAATTTGAAGGCACTGACAGGAGCCCTCAAGCAGCATCAGGAGCTGTTTGTGTCAGGAGGAGAAGGGAATGGGATTGGGGATGGAGATGGGGATGGGGATGGGGATGAGGATGGGGTTGGGGATGATGGAGGTGGGGATGATGGAGATGGGAATGGAGGAGGGGAAGAGCCTGCTTCATCACCTGAAAAAGAAAGAGGAAAAAAGAAAAAGGAAAAAGGAAAAATGAAAAAAAGGGAGAGGAAGAGGAAAAGGAAAAGGAAAAACCTTCAGAAAAAGAAAAAAAACTTCAGAAAACCTTCATATGAGCCCTGAAGCCAAGAGGCTATGAGGAGGGATGAGCACATTCCCAAGCTGGCCCAGGTCCTTGTGGGCAGCAGTGGCCTCTTGGGTCCCCTGCATGGGCAGCCCTGGAGAGCTGATGACAACCTGGAGATGCCAGGGTCTGGTTCCATTTCCTTCAGCACCACAAGACTCTTCCCAGGGCTTCCACAGATGCCACCAAGGAGCAGGCAGCTCAGCTGAGTGACAGTGCCTCAGGGTTTTGGCCACAAAGGAGATACTCCTCATTTCAGCTCCTTGCAGCACAGGCAGCCCAGAGGACAGCAGCTGGTTAGTTAAGTAATACCCAGTGTTACTAATTCTGCAACTCTGCCATCACCAGTGTAATTGTAATAATAGTGTTTCCTCTTTAACAGCATTATTAATAATGGATTTACTTAGTAATTAAAGGAGAAAGGGTATTATCTCCCTTGGGAACCCCATTTGACAGCAGCTCCACTTACTGTGCAGATTTTTATTGGTTTGATTCTTCCAGCCTTGCTCATTACTCTGCTTTCTAGCATCCCCTCACAAACACCCACTTGTGGAACCCACGAGAAGGCAAACACAGCCTCTCTCCTGCCAGACCCAGCCAGGTGAGGGGGTCCCAAGGGGAGAAGCCCCAGAAAATCCCACGAAACCTTTGCAGAAAACAAAGCCACCCACGTTTTCTCACAGCAAGTGACAGCAGGAGCACAGGGTCCGGTCCTGCTCGAGGGGTGATGTCTGCTTCTGGGCAACATCCCCTTCCCTGACCAGTTTGCTCATTCTCAGCTCCATGCTCAAAAGCCTCTTCTGTCATTTCCAGTGGAGCAAGAATTATTCATCATCTCTTCCCAACATTTACACCAAGCAAGGAAGGATTTCACTGGAACTGATTTTCCCATAGCTTCTTCTCAGCACAGTTCTGGGTCAGAAGTGTTCTGGTTGCACCAGCCCAAGCTGTAGAGCAACAGCAACTTGTCTGAGCCAGGGATCCAAGTGAGATACTCACCCAGGACCAGTGCTCAGCTCATGGGTGCTTGGGATGGGCACCAAGCTCACCCATGCCAGCCCAAGCACTCACACATCATGCTGGCCATGGTCATGTCCCCAGGGGAAAGCTCATCAGCTCAGTCCCACCATCCTCACCAGCACCCACCTGTGATTAGTGCATTCAGCTTTCACTAGCAGCTCCTTCCTGACAAAAATTAAAGCTTGATTTATCTGCTAAAAATCAGATGACCTAATAAAAATTAAAGCCTGCTAAAAATCAAACCTGAAGCCTAAAGTGACCCAGCTCAGGGCTTTTACCAAGAGCTCCACTTCCCTTGATGAGTTCATGGCTGTGCATAAAGACAACAAGATTTTTTATGCAGCCTGCATTGAACTTCTCCAGGAGAACAGCAATGCCTTGGAGGCCAGCAGCCTGCTGGTGAGGACATGGACAGGAGGCAAGAAAAGGAGCAGGAGGCAAGAAGCAGCCCTTAACAAGGCAGGGGGATGTCACAGCAGCATCAAACCATCCCTACACCTTCTCCTGCCCAACCATCCTAAGTGCCTGGGGGACTGTCCCCAGCACAGACATCTGGCTGTCCCCAGCAGTGGCCTCCATGCAAACACAGCTGAGGAGGACATGGACTGTCCCTTCCTTCACACTTTCCAAAGGACCTGGAGGACACCTTATCCATTTAGCACCCCAGGTTCTTGATACACAAATAACCCAGTTTATTTTTTATTTTCTTTACTCCTTTAATATTTTTTCTATTTCTTTTTTGCCCTTCCTCATTTTTTTTTCTTTTTCCTCTCACCCCTTTTGTTTGCAGCAGGGATTTTCTGATGGTGGAGGGACCTGTACAGCCATCCCCTCTGCCCTGGGTGAACTCTTGGAGATCCAGGGCCATGACATGATTCCCAAGCTCCTGCCAGGATGCCAAGCTTTTCCAGCCCCGCAGCCTGCTTTTCCTTTCTCTTCATGTTTGGGATGTTTTGATTAGTTAAGCATGACTTGCAGCCTGGATAATTACATTTGTCTTAATTAGAATGTATTACCACAGTGCTGAAGGGACTTTTCTTCTGCAGCCAGCTCCTCACCGTGGTTCCAAGCCCTGTGTCCAGGCTGCCCATCACCCCAGGCTGAGCTGCTGGCAGCAGCAATGGGGCTGCCTGGGTGCTCGTGAAGATGTTGTAAAGATAATGCAAAGCAGGATGGATGCTCTGCTTCCTGTTTTATCCTGGGTCATTTTGGACCTCGCCAAGAATGAGCCTGAGAAGCTGTGATGGTTTGTGAGGTGGAACAAGGAGGGACACCTGGGGAGCAGGTCACAGGAAGGCTGGAGATTTGCCTTTGAAGAGATTTGAATCATAGAATGGGCTGGGCTGGAATGGACCCTAAAGCTCCTCCAGTGCCACCCCTGCCATGGTCAGGGACACCTCCCCCAGCCCAGGGTGCTCCAAGCCCCATCCAACCTGGGCTGGAACACTGCCAGGGATGGGGCAGCCACAGCTTCTCTGGGCACCCTGGGACAGGGGCTCAGCACCCTCACAACTTTTTCCTAATGTCCAACCTAAATCTCCCCTCTTCAAGTTCTGAAGGGGCACTGAGCAGTTGTAAAAGTGAACAAATTTGGAAAGAAAATTAATGCTGTGTCCAGGTCAAACCACAGATGCCATTTGTCCCAGCTCTTCTGGATCTCACACAGGTTAATCTAGGTCTGGGTGATGATTAATGATATGTGAAAGCAGCAGATTCTTCCATCAGGAGGGAGGATGGCAGGGATGCAGGATGCAGAACATGGATAGGGCACAGGAATAAGCCCAGTTTGATCCAAACTGAGCTTCTCTTCAGCCCCAGAGCTGCTCAGTGAGTTCTGAATTTCCGAGGCAGCTGAGCACCAGTTCAGTTATTAAAAATGAACTGCCAGGAACTGCCAACAAATCACTGTCATGATGAAGTCATTAAGCAGTCGACTGAAATGAGCTTTCTCTGCCTCCCTCCTGCCAGGCACCCATCCATCCATCACTCCTGGCTCTCCACAGACATCTCAGTGCCCGGTGCCCTTCCCTTGGGCAGAAGGATTTGGGTAGGGTGAAGATGCTGTGAATGATGTAGGTGAGAAATTCAGCTGCCTGGCTGGATAAGAAGCCCATTTTGGGATGGAGATGGTCAGTCCAGCACTCAGGAGGCTGAGAAGTACAAAGCACTGGCTGGGGTTTGGTGGGGCTCAGGCTGAGGCACTGTAGTCCCCCACATTTTGCTGCTTCTCCTGCATGGCTTGTCCTGAAATGGGCTCATCCTGCCCTGACACAGCTTCACTTCTGCCATGGCACCAGCACCCCTCCTCCTCATCTGCTAGCCCAGCACTGGCCACAGAGCCCAGCCCCATCCAGCCACGGGCTGAGGAGATCCTGTGCTGGGCTGAGCACCACGAGCTTCTCACAGCACTAAGAGCCCAGGGGACAGCCTGCAGCTGTGCTCCCAAAGCAGGGACAAGCACATTTGAGCAGAAGTCCTGCCCCATGGCAGCCCCTCAGAGCTGCTCCAGCCACGGCGTGGTCACCTTCAGCTGCACTGGGAACTGCTGGCCCAGGGTGACAGCAGCGTGGGACAGTGACACCAGGTTTGCCATGGGACCCAGGGGACCTCAGCTTCACCACAGCACCCAGCAGAATCCCCATGCCCTGTGAGCAGAGCTAGGGCAGGGATTTCCCATCCAAGTGCCTGGATCAGGAACAGCGTGGCCAGCAGGTCCAGGGAAGGGATTCTGCCCCTGTACTCAGCCCTGGGGAGGCCACAGCTCGAGTCCTGTGTCCAGTTCTGGGCCCCTCAGGTCAGGAAGGAGATTGAGGTCCTGGAGCAGGTCCAAAGGAGGGCAACCAGGCTGGTGAAGGGATCCAGCACAAATCCTGTGAGGAGAGGCTGAGGGAGCTGGGGGTGTTCAGCCTGGAGAAGAGGAGGCTCAGGGGAGACCTCATCGCTCTCTACAACTCCCTGAAAGGAGGCTGGAGCCAGGGGGGGTTGGGCTCTTCCCCCAGGCAGAGACAAGACAAGAGGCCATGGGCTTAGGAATTCCTTCCTAATATCCAACCTAAACCTCCCCTGGCAGAGCTGAAGCTTCAGCTCTGCCAGGGGAGGTTTAGGTTGGATATCAGGAAGGAATTCTTTGCAGAGAGGGTGCTCAGACATTGGAATGGGCTGCCCAGGGAGGGGGGGGATTCTCCATCCCTGGAGGTTTTTAAGCAGAGACTGAATGTGGCACTGAGTGCCATGGGCTGGGAACCACGGGGGGAGTGGATCAAGGGTTGGAGCTGAGGAGCTCAGAGGTCCTTTCCAACCCAAATGTTTCTGTGATACTTCTGTGAAGTGCTGGGATTTTACCTCCAAGATCCAAGCTCTGGCCCAGCTCTGCCCATCAGGTGCAGTCTGTTGGGGTGCAGAGAATCATAGAATCATAGAATGGGCTGGGTTGGAAGGGACCTCAGAGATCATCAGGTCCAACCCTTGATCCACTCCCCCTGTGGTTCCCAGCCCATGGCACTCAGTGCCACATCCAGGCTCTTTCTAAATATCTCCAGGGACGGAGAATTCACTACTTCCCTGGGCAGCCCATTCCAATGTCTGAAATCCCAAAAAAAGGACTCGGCCACTCCTGACACCTTCTGTGCCCCAGGGACAGGCAGCACACCCTGAACGCTGTTTTTCTGGTGAGCTGTGCTCAGCAAGAACCCTGAGCACCCACTGCCACCTCCATGGGGATACAGAGGAGAAGACCTTCCCCTGCCTCAACCAGAACCTTGCTCACAAATTCAAAGCAACAGACTGGAGACACCTCATGCCCATGATGTCCCCTGCTCACCAAGTCCCAGAGCTGCAGTAGATTGTCCCCAGCTCCTCACCAGCCACCACAGGAGACACTGGGACCCTGAGAGCAGATCCAGGAGACACAGGATGCTCGCTGGCTCTTTATCCCAACACACCCATCACTCTCCCTGACCTGGAATTGGTTTTTGATGGATTTGTAAAACAAAAGTGCCTCAAACCTTCCAAGCAATAACAGGCGCTGTGGCACTGAGAAACTGATTTAGCACCTTCTTGCCATGCTGAGAGATGGTTCAGGGGGGGAGTGATGGAGGGAAGTGATGGAGGCAGTGGGTGCAGGAGGATTTGTCAGGCTCTCTGAAAACAAACACTGGGAACTGTCCCAGCAGGGAAATCAAAGCAAAAAATCTCCCTCTGATCCACCCAAGTGATGGTTTCTCTGGTCCAGCAGCACTGGGCTCCAGCAGTGGGACATGGCCCCCAGCCTGGAATGTCCCCTCTGGCCTGGGGTCCGTGACTGAGGCTTTGTCCCCACCTGCCAGGCTCCACCTGTCCCCCACAGCCAGCCCAATACCCGTGTCCCTGCAGAGGTCACAGGGACAAGTTTCTCCTTGGATGGCACCACAGAGCTGAGCCCCTGTGTTGGGAGATGCCCAGGAGGGGATGGACCCAGAGCCACCCAGCCCTGAGAGCCTGGGGCTGGGCAGACACGTGGGAAGGAGCAGCCCTGGTCCCCCAAAAACACTCCCAGCAAAGCACACACACACACAAACACACAGCTCCTGTGCTCCCCACTCCTGTGCTCCCCACTCCTGCTGCTCTTCTGATTTAACACTCTGCTTGTGCCCCTTGGCTCCTGCCCAGGGGATGTGAATGGTACCAAGTGTGCTGCAAACTAAAATGGCTAAAAAATCATGTCAGAGTGTCAAGTGTCCATGGAAAGCCCATGGTGGCAGCTGTTGTGGCATCACCAGGTGCTACTCTGAAAAGTCCCTTTTTCTTTCCTTTTTTTTTTTTTTTTTTTTTTTTCTCCCTCTCCTTTGTATTTTAACTTTAGGTAAATCAGTGGTGAATCACACACTGTAGAGCCCCAGAGCCAGCCAGTGCAGGACACCAGTGCAGGACACCAGCAGCCCACAGTGTGCTCAGCAGAGAGAACTGATCCCCACCAACATTTCCTATTAACAGAGGGAAAAGCAGCAGCCAGAGCTGAGGGGGCTGGGGGCTGAGGCTGGGGTGCCCCATCCTGCACCCTGATAAGAAGGTATGGGCCCTGCTCACCCCCAGCAGCTCCCAGCTACCCCTCTCCCACAGCTCAGTCCCAGATCTGTCTCTCCAGCAGCCTGGAAAGAGTCAGATGGGCCACAACAGCACCAAGTGAGAACCACAGATGTAAAATTTAAACTTTTCTTACCCCAGATTTGCCCAGACTGGAGACAAGCTCACCTGAAACATCCACCACAGCTGCTCCAGGCAGGAGGATGTGTCCCTCAGCACCACATCTCCAGGGCTTTTCAATCCCTCCATGGATGGGGACCCCACCACCACCCTCTGCAGCCTGGGCCAGGGCTTGGCAACCCTTTATAGAAAGAAATGTTCCCAATCTCCAATCTAAACCTCCCCTGGCACAACTTGAAGTTCTTTCAGTATAGACCCTTGGACCCCTGCCACACTCCCACTGGAGGCTGGACACCCCATGAGGGGCACCCATGGGTCCTCCTTCCCCCAGCCCTGCAGACCCTAGCACAGAGCACCAGGACAGCTGTGGTGAAGGACAGGCACTGCCAAACCTCAGCACCAGCCCTGACGCTCATCCCAGCCCTGTGGGATGTCAGGCTTCCCAAAAAAGCCCCCCCATGGGCCTCCCCATGGCCATGGCTCTGAGGAGCCCATCAAGGCTCTGGGACTCAGCACCCACCAGCTGCCCGCTGGGCATCACTTTGCCACAACAAGCTGACAGTTCTCCAAAAACATTTCTGCAGATAATTAGCAAAGAATTAATGCAAAATTCAGATTTAATTATCATATCAAACCCAGCGTTAATTGGAAAGCAGTGACAGATGGCTCTCCCCCCCCATCCCTGCACCACACATCCTCTCCCAGAGCACCTCCTGGGACACGTGTTGGTATTTTCTGCTGGGAACGTCTGTCCCAGCTCAGAGCTCCTGACTCCTGCCTGTGGGCAGCAGGCTGCCAGGGCAGAGTCTAAAAAACACCTCTGGGATGTTCCTGCTCTTCTTGCACAGAGATTATGGGCACAAAACCCTATTCCTGTCCCTGTCCACACCTGACCTGGAGCTGGGAGGTTTCTGTTTCTTCTCTTTCCTCCAAAACATTCAGCAGAGCCTCAGTGAAGGTCATCACAAGGGTTTCTGTTCAACACCACTGCAGTCCAGGGGGAGCAGATCTCTTGCTGCTTGTGGGACCCTCAGTCCCAACCAAAGAGTTGTTTGGGACAACAGAAAAAATGATGACACATCCCTCAGGGCTGCAGAAACCCCCAGCAAAACCTCAACCACCAGCCCAGCAATCCCCACCACCACCACCAGCACCTTGATGCACACAAGAGCCCCAGAGCTGGGAGCCCCTGGAGATGCCCAGAGGGTATGGCCCAAGCACTGTGATGGATCTTCAGGGACACACAGCAGAGATGCTCCCCTCCCAGGAGCCAGCTCCCCATTTTAGGGGATGCTCAGCATAGTGTTTGCTGCCTCCAGTGCTTCACCCGAGCCACCCCGGGGTGATTGATCCCTCCCCACACAAAGCAATCCCCCCAGTCCTCTGATGCCTCCAGGCCCCACACCCCAGCACCCCCAGCACCCCACGCCAGACCATCTCCTGGGGCATGGAGCTGCACAAGCCACTGCCAAAATAGAAGTGTCACCAAGGTGAAGAGCATTCCCATGGCCATTGGGATCCATATGCACTGCTTGAAGCTGCTCCTTTGCAGCTGTACCAGCTCCACTCCCAGGCACAGCCCGTCAGGAAGGAGAAGAAGCTCTGGGAGCTCTGGCTAACTGCAATGCCAAGGACACAAGGGACACCCTGCCAGTGAGGACACTAGTGTGGCACAGGACAGCCCTGGGGGCCCTGCTGTCCAAGAGCCTGTCCCACAGGGCAGTGCTGCTGCTTTGTGCCTCAGTTTCCCCACCTGTAAACGAATTTAATCCCTTGTGCTGACAAACCCAGTCCTCCCCCCTTGCCATCAAACATTCATTGATTGATTTTTTCCTACAGAAGTGTGAGAGCCACAACCCAGCCCCGAGCCCACCCCAGGCAAAAGCTGAGCAGCTCTGCAGCACATCTCAGACCCACAAGGTAAGGGGAGACAGGAGAGGCTCTCCGTGTCCCCAAATTGCTCTCCGTGTCCCCAGATCCCTGCTCACAACAAACCTGCACAGGATTTAATCCACAGATCAGAGTCTGCACCATGACAGACCTCCTACCTTTATGGGGAGAGGACATCCTGGGACTGTGCTTTCCCTGTCACTTTTTTCTCCATATCGTTGCTGGCTGGGGGTAGAGCCATGACCTGACCTACCCTGGCAGGGGTGAGAAGAGCCAGGAGAGGCTGTGCCAGCCCCCAGCATGTCCCTGAGGGGTCCCCAAGAGCTTTGGGGTGGAAGGAGGATGAGCTGCCCAGCCAGGGCTCCAGCACAGCACCCTGGGGACAGCTCTGCAGAGGAGGGAGAGTTCAGTGCTCACAGCCTCCCATGGCTCCTGCACCTTGGAGGGGAGAAAGCCCACGGGGGAAGGACAGGAGGAACATCCACCCCCTTGACCAAGTGCCTCAGAAGCCATCAGCCCTGTCCAGGAGAGGTCTCAGATGACACCACAGAGGCTGAGGCCATGGGGCCAGCAGCCACGTTTGTTCCTACACCCCTGTCCCAAACAGGAGCCAAGTGGTGAAACCTCCCACACTCAGCAGATCTTGTTGGTCCATTCAGCATCTCAGGAGCTGAGCACGGGCCTGGGGATCAGCCCTGAGCTTTGCTCCCAGGCAGCCAAGGGACAGGGATGAGGACACTTCACCCCAGCTATTTTCTTACCAGCAAGGAGTCTTCTGATTCCAACCTCAAGGCCAGGAACTCTTTCTCTGAAATTGGTGCTGAAGCAGGTGTGCACTTAATAATGAAGATGGGGAATGTTTTATTTGTGATGAAACTGATCTCCTTATTTTCATCTTTTTTGGGAAAATGAGGCAAACTTCTTCCCTGGAATGCAAACAAGTGCAGTCTCAGAAAATGCAGAGCAGGAGCCCAGCGAGGGACTCCCGGGTTTGGGGACAGGGCTGTGCTTCTGGCAGCCTTTGGAGCAGCAGCTTTCCTGAAGAGTGAAATAAAAGCTGTAAATGTAGAGAGCTGATCCACTGAGGTGATCTTCTGCTGTGTCCGGAGCAGCATCGCTCTCTAGCTGCAGCACGGATCATCTCCTCTCTGCTCAGCACTTCCCTGGCTCTTGGTCTGTTACTAGAGACTAGAGACAATCCTGTGGTGCTGCTTCATGGAACACCAGAGCAGGACAAAGCAAGGACACCAAAGCATCAGCAAAGGGCCTGGTCCCCAGCCAGGTGCCCATGTGCCACGAGGATGGAGCCCAGCACCCAGGAGCTGCAGCCAGCCCCACACAGGGGTGCCCGTGGTTGTGCTGCCAAAAAGCCACCAGGCCAGCAGAGAAAGGCTTTGGTGCACTCCAAACCCAATGCTGCTGTCACTGGATGTGACTCTGTCACCTCTGGAGGTGGCCAGAGCAGGAAAATATAAGTTGCTTTTCCAGCACACTTTGGTAGGAGACACAGGGATCGTGGTCACTGCAGAGGACACAGATCCAGGGCAAGGGACAGGCAGTGAGCTCTGGGTGCAAAGTTACTTGGAAAAGATCATATCACTTTTTTACAGGGTCTGCTGCACCCCGGAGTGGCGAAGCTGCCACCTCAGTGCCCATCAGCTGAGCCACAGGGATGCAGGACACAACCACCCAGAGATTTCTCTGGTTACTGTAATGATTTTCTAGTCCCCAGGTCCCTACTCTCACCCTCTCAGATGCTGTTTTTTAGGGTCTCCCATGCAACAGCTGCTGGTCTGGGTGCTGCACCAGCCATTTGGTGTAACCCCTCTGCATTCTGCCCCTTGCAACCAGATGATCCCCTGCATGGTTCACAAGAGATGGAGGTCCCTGGGTGCCACCAGCATGCAGAGAGGAGCAGCAGCATTTGGGGCTTCTTTGAGGCACAAACCCAGTGAGATGCCTGCAGCCTCACAAAGCCCCAGACAGAGTTCAGTTCCTCCCTCTTCTGCCCGGGGTCTGAGGAGCCGTGTGAGCCCACCCCTCCCAAATGCTCTGCCTTGCCCTCGGGGGACACTTCCCTCTCTACTTCCATGCCCTGTTCCAGGTACTTTTTCCACATCTTATGTTCTATCAGTCTGCAAACGCTTGAGCTTCCCTCGGGGGAACAGACCAAACCCCATCCTCGGTTTCTGAGGGCAGGCAGAACACTCAGCATCACTCAGGATTTGGGCCACGCTGGGTTGGGATCCCCTGATCGCCCAGGGCAGTTCCGAGCCTCTCCCCATCCACCCCACACCGGGGGCACAGGGAGGTGCTGGGCCAGCAGATGCCTGCCCTGGCTAGAAATTGCCCTCCTGGCTGCTGAAGGAGACGTTGCCAGAGCTGGGGTGGTTTGTAAGGGCTGGAAAGGTCGAGGGGAGTTGCAGTCCCATCTTCCCCCTCCCACACCGGACCAGCTCTGGTTTGGTATCTGCAGAGATGGAAATCCATCACGGCATTGCCCTCTGCTGGTAATCCCTCCCAGGCAGCCTTTCTCTCACCAGATCTCCCCAAAATATCTGGGGGAACTCCACTACCTCTGGCTGCTCACCCCCAGCACCAAACCCCAGAGACACCACTGAGGGGCTGGGGACCTCCATAGAATCATCGAGGTTGGAAAAGACCTCTAAGATCAGCAAGTCCACCCTACAACCTCTGTCCTCAAAACCATTCACTGCAACTCTCCATCTACCCATCTTCTGAACACCCCCAGGGTCGGTGTCCCCACCACCTCCCTGGGCAGCCTGTTCCAGTGCCTCACCACTCCTGGGAATCACAGAATCACAGAGTCAGGGCTTGGAAGAACCTCGAGAGATCATGGGGTCCAACCCCCTGCCAGAGCAGGGTCACCTCCAGCAGTCACACATCCCACATCCAGCTGGGATTTGAATGTCTCCAGGGAAGGAGACTCCACAACCTCCCTGGGCAGCTGTGCTGTGCTCTGTCACCCTCACAGGGAAAAACTTCTTCCTAACATTTATATGGAACCACCTATGCTCCAGTTTATAACCATCGAAGCAAGTTTTTCCTCCCCTGGTGGAGCTTTCCCCCATTTCCTATTGTCCCATCAGTGGTCCCCAGAGGGGAGGGCAGTGTCTGCCTCACCATCACCTCCTTTCAGGGGGTTGTGGAGAGCAATGGGGCCTCTCCCCTCAGCCTCTTCTTTTCCAAGCTGAACAGCCCCAGTTCCCCCAACCTCTCCTCATCAGACCCCTTCTCCAGACCCTTCTCTGCACCCTCTCCAGCACCCCCATGCCCTCCCTTTTGTGCCCAGCACTGCACACAGGACTCCAGCTGTGGCCTCACTAAGGCAGATATAGGGCCAGGATCACCTCCCTGCTCCTGCTGGACACACTTTCTTCAGGATGGAGTCGGCCTTCTTGGCCACCTGGGCACACTCATGGTCAGGCAGCTGTCTAAAGTCTCCAAGTTTTCCTGCAGACCTGGCTGCAGGATCCCACAGGTGCTGGGTGTCCAGAACAGCAGCCCAGCCACTGCAGAAGGGGACTGGAGCATCTGAGGGGCTGATGTCAGTATGGGGGAAACAGGAAGCTGAAAATTAAAGTGGGGGGGGAAAAAGTTGTTTTCATTAATAGTTGACACCCAGTGAGGCTCTAAAATATTGGGGGGATTGGTGCCTCCCCCAGAAACTCAAGGGACAAGGTGGTAAGGGTCAGCAGGAGCTCCCAGAATATTGGGAGGAGGGGGGGCTGGCACAACTGTCCCCAAATACAGCTTTGCCTTCAAGTGTCCCAGCAAGAGGTGGCACAGCAGGGTTTGGGTTCTGCAGGCAGAGAGGACAGGACAGCCCCAGGCAGGAGGACAAGGGGTTTTCTTGATAGCCCAGCCTAAGCCCCCTGGTACACGGGATATTTGGGATCCTCAAGCCAGGCTGCTGCCTACCCAGGACCCCAAAGAGCCCTGAAAGTTCAGTTCCACCTCACCCCAAAGCCACCTTCTCCCCGTGACAATAAGGAGCTCCTGGGGGTGGCTGTCCCCAGCTGGGGATGGGAGTGGTGAAGGTGGCTGAAACCTCTGATCATGCCCCAAAATGTGTCCTCAGAACCCTGCCAGCTGACCAGCTCAGATGTCCAGAGCTGCAATGCCTGGAGCCAGGGAAGGAGGGTCAGGGAGTGACTGTGAGCCTCAAGATCTTGAAGATATCTGGAAGGCAACACTTTGACTTAATGGACCTTCCTGTCTGAAATTTAAGTCAGGAGAACTCTTATTTGACACGGGGCTGAGCACAAGCTGAATGTGAGGAGGATTTAGGGTTCAGGGGGGAAAGAGTTTTTCAGATGAGCAGAGTGCAATTTTGTCCTAAGAACCAAAATAATGATAAAAATCCCTAGCAGGGGAGCAGTGTTGAGTGCAGCATACAAGTATCAAATCCCAGATCCTCTCAGCAGAGCCATAATGGAATGGTTGAACCTGTTACACTGATTAGCAGTGTTACACCTCCTCAGTAAGAAGAAACTCCTTCTTCTAGGCAGGCTAATTTCATAAATACACCACATTCAGGGGCCTCAATAAGCTTATCGGTGCTAATGAAAGGGTTGAGATTTAAATACATGCCTGCAAAGGGATCAGAGTTGCAACTGGTGATGGCATCTCTGGAAATGAAGCCACATTGCCATAGCAACTCAAGTAGCTGTCACCAACTAAGGGTGGGTACCTGCAGGGGTGCAGAGACACCAGCATCTCCTGGGGAGGGAGGCCATGGCCAGGCAGTGCCACTGCCCTAGTAGGGCTTTGCTTTTTGGGTGCCCCAGGCTGTTCAATACTCACCTGGCACCAGGGTGACAGAGGTAGCCTCAGGACATCAGGGCTTGGTGTGCCACAGGGACTGTGGCTGGGATGGAGGAGCTGCAGCATCACAGGGGCATCTGATGGGTTTCTGTGGTGAGGTTTAACAGAGGATGCAGGCAGGGTAGGGCCAAGCTAGAGAAGAGGAGGAAGAAAGGAGAAGTACACAAGGTGCTCAGCCCAGGCTATGGTCTCCAGGGCCAGGCTGGCCAGAGGACAGCAATTCTTCAGTGCCAAAACACATTCTGACAGCCTCAAAACCTCCCCAGCAGCTAGGCTGGCAGGGGATGCCAGCTCCAGGGGAGGCACAGCCCAGGACATGTCCTGTGCCACCCACATCAGCTGCTCCTGAGGGGCACAGCCTGGTGGCACCCATCCCTGTATCCCACCCACCCCCACCCATCCATCCACCCAGAAAGCCCAGCCCAGCAGTTGAGTTCAGAGCCTGCAGGAGAAAACCAGGAGCAGAAGGCGCTGGGCAGTGACAGTGGGGGGGTAAGGACAGAGCCAGGGAGCTGCAAGGTGTTGCTGGGGGAAGCAGAGTTACTTTGGCAGTGAAATAAAATCAGCTATCCCCCAGCTCAGGCCTAGCTCCCTGTGGGAGCTCTATAGGCACAGGTTAAGCTGTCCCAGAGCCATCAGCCCCTTTCAGCTGGTGCTGAAGCCAGGTCTGACCCCAGCATCAGGGACAGAGGCCACGTACAGCAGGGACTTCGCCAAACACAGCTTTGCCTGGTGGCACCCAGTGCTTCATCCACGCTGGATGTGAAACACTCCAAATCTGGAGAAGCCAAACAGCTCTTCCTTCTCTCACTCTGGAGCTCTTCTCACTGACACCAAGTTGGCCATGGAGGCACAAGCAGCAAGAGCAGAGCATGGAACAGCTCTGGGATGTTTTGTGGCTTTGGCCCAGCTCCCCCTCTGCCACCCTGCAGAAGTGAAGACAAGGGTGTGACAACTTTATCCTGAAGTCACTTGCCCTCAAACACTCCAAATACCAAAAATAATGATAGTTTTTAGTGAGGAAATAATTTCCCACTGCACCCCAAGATGGTTCCCTGGTGTGCTCTGGACCCAGATGGCCCCACACACCACACGGCTTGGCTCCTGCTGCCTCCACCAGTCTCTGGCTCAGCTTTTGCAAGTGCTTTTTTGAGTGTTCATTCTGTTCTAAAAGTACCAAAGCAGATGTTTGGTATGAGCAAAATCCTTTTAGTGGCCACCGTGCAGCCATGCCCTGCCTGACTGCCCCAGCCCAAACATGCAGGATGAATACAAAATGCTTCCCTGCCACTCCTGCTGATGGCATGGTGCTTCCCTGAGGTCAGAGTACAAGTCCCAAGTCCTGGATTCTCCTCCTGCAGAGCAGAGATCCCAGCCAGCCCTTCTTCCCAGGGCTGAAGGCACTGTCAACAGTAATGACTGTATTTTCACCCTGCTTTAAATGTGTCAGTCCCATACACACACAGAACATCACCAGGAAAAACACCAAGGATTAACCACAAACTGAAAATCCCTGCATCCCGTGTGTTTGCTTACCTCCTTTAACACCTAACAGCAGCTCTACTACAAAAAACAAAACAAAACACACCCATCTGAACATTAAATTGCCTGATGAGGGAAGTGAATTGAGAACAGATTCTTAGCAGAACTTGACTGCTCCTCCCAGGAGGGTTAATGCTGGGCAGTGAGTGCACAGCCACAAAGAAATGCTGCCTTCTACACTGCATCTCTGGGCTCCATTCAGGTAAGTTCTGTCCACAGAGTGAGTCTGAGCAAGGCACAAAAACATCCTGCTCTAAGCATTTTAGCTATTCGTTGATGTATATCAAATAATTCAGTGATATTCAAAGCAGAAAGGTGTCCAGTCCTCAGACATACTAATAAATTGTAGTATTGAGAAGCCATTCCATCATTGATTTAAATAACAAAAAAAATCAGGTTGTATGAAAAAGTTGTCCAGTTGTCTGGCTAAAATTAAATAGGAATCATGACACACACTCACTGCTGCATTTTCTTCTTGCTGTGCAGAGGAGCTTCTTCCTTTAGTTAAAGCAATTGGCTAAATGAACAGGAAAGGAAACCCAGCCCAGGAAACAGCTGGGTTGCCAGGTGGTGCCTCTATCACTATTTCTGAGCTTCTACATCAGTAACCCTAAAAGCATTAACTGTGCTTATGGGATTGCTTCTTCCTCTCCCAGCTACACCTGAACACTTCTTTGAAGTGCATGTGAGAAGCTCAGCTGGAACTCCTAGAGTACAACTGCTTTAAAATACATTTGTTAGCACAGTGCACACGTATCCTTTTACAACAGAGAAAGCCAAGGCTCCCAGCTCTGCACCTATACCTGTTGTTTCTACTAAGGAGAAACCAAAGCTGAGCTAGCACTGTGGGGATTTTGACATGGTGGCCCAGAGTATTGTTACAATAAGGACTGCTGACAATTTTGCCCAGCTGAGGCTGTAGTTTTACACAACTAAACTCCAGTCACACAACCAAAGTTCAGCTTGCTTTAACGAGTATATGTCACCCTTATAAAAAAAGAGGACAAACCTTACATAAATTAGTCAGGTTACTTAAGCACCATAAAGAACAGTAGGCATAGATGAAAATTAATCAAGATATTTAATACAGTGCAATCCATAGTAGTTTCTTAATTAAAATAACTGTGTGCATGTATCCGAATGGGTTATCAATTATCACAAAAAAAGCAATAAACATTGTAGTGCTATGTAGAAAAATGTACAACTGAAATCGAAATCTTCCCTACTTCCAAGATAGCATTTGTCAATTGCAAATCATTATCATCAATTAAAATGGGAATAGTGAGGACACTGTTGCAGTGACAGACACAAGGCTGGGCACGCATCAGTCGAGAGGTATAAATATAACTTGCAGAGAACTAAAAACCTAAAGCATTCTTGCACCTAAACACATTAAGTAGCCGATGGTGGCTTACGGACTTTTTCCTGTTTTTTAAATGATTTACAAGACTTCTAGACACACTAAAACTGACTTAAAATCACAGAATAGTTTTCAACTCAATATGGCCCGAATTTTTGAAGATGATGATCCAGCAGTGGCAGCAGCACAGTCCCAAAGCTGAATGTCTGATTTTGCAAATACCTTTTTAAGAGAAATTCAACCGTATAAACTGCAGGCAGCTCCCCCTGCTCCCCTGTCTTTCCTTTGTGCAGACCATGCTATGCAGAAAACAGCAATGCAGTTCCCACTGCTTTGGGTTAAAATTAAAGATAAAGACATTTTGCTTATGCTTTCTCCTCAACACATTTGCACCCAGAACAGGTAATCAAAGTCTTTTGCCAGCCAGTTACTGCTGTGGTTACATGGTTCCTGCCCAAGCTTCCAGCTCTTTCATGTCATCATCCTCTTCTTCCTCTTTCTTCTTGGCTGAAAAATATTAAAAGAAATCAAATGAGTGGGAATCTTGACAGAACCCTGCCTTGATTTTTTGCAGGAGAGAAACCTCTGGGCCACTGACCTGGGCAAGAAACAAAGCACCAAATACCAGGAGAGGAAACCAAATACACAAGACCTTATTTAATTGAAGTGAAAGGTGCCTTCTGAAAAAGCCAGGCTAAACTTCCTGCTATGAACACGCGACGTGGAAGGAGACAGGACGAATGTACATGTGTGTGAAGGTTAAGATGTGCAGACCAACAGTTTTCCATCCTCACCATACCTCCAAGCAGAAGACTCTAGAGTTTTCAGATTCTTTTCTGACACCTCTGGTATGACAGTCCCTCCCCCATACAAATATAAAATCCTGTCCTGGTTTGGGCCAGGATAAAGGTAATTTTCTGTCTTCTACTTTTGCTTTCAGTTAAGTCTCTTTAAGTAGCTGCACTTAATTTAACAGCAAGTTTCTCAGGCAGTGTCTGCCTCTGGGACTGATAACACTTGATGTTCATAGTTACTGCTGGAAACTGATGTGCAGAGCCAAGGACACTGCTCAGCTCTGAGGAACATTTTGCCCTCCAGGAGGAGAAAAGGAGTAAGAGGTCACCCCTGCAACCCCCCCTTAGGGAGGAGCAGACAAGACAGATAGCCAAAATTGACCAAACAGAGTATTCCATCCCATACACATCATACTCAGTATAAATTTGAGGGATCACAAGGGTCAAACCCCTTCCTGCTTCCCCTTCTTCACCTCTCCCTTTTTGCTTCAGCATCCTGGGAGGATTCCATCCATTCCTCTGCCTGTGGTCCTGATCCATTCCAGCCTGAATCTGTGTGTTCTGCCTCCAGCTGCTGCTGACCCCAGGATTCCAGCCTGGACTGTCCCAGGGCTGCCCTGCAGCCTCGGTGCTGGTGTGAGAGTTATTGGGGAAAAGGGGGGAGGAATGTGGTATCAATTTTCCTCTATATTTGTATATATTTAGTAATTTTTCCTATTTATCATTACTGTTTCATTTAAACTGTGTAGTTTTGTTTCCAATCCATAAGTCTCTCTCCCTGATTCTCTCTCCTTTCTTTATCAGAGAGGGGGATTATTAGAGAGCCTCTGTCATTCAGTTTAATTGTTAGGCCAGTGTTAAACCCTGACAATTCCTTTTTCCATTAAGTCCTCTAAGTGCAACAGATGCATTTTGTGTTTTCATCCAGCTAGGTAGAGGATTTGGGACCTCCAGCTCCTGGGGCAGCTCAGGTTCAAGAGGCTGAGGAGCTCAGCACATGCTACTCCCCTCCTCAAGCCAGGCTTGCTGGCAGCTGGCGAGATGTGGAGGTTAGAATTTTTGGTGCTTCCAGGGGAGAAAATGCTGCTATTTGTCACAACATCACAAGTCCAACTTCTGGAGATGAAAACCTTTAACTCAGAAAAAAAGTTTTAACCCAGAAATAGCTGCAATAAATTTGGAAAATACACCCAAAAAGACATTTCCTCAGACAGCATTTTCGCTTCAAAAACGGAAAAAAAAAAAGGAGACATAATTCACACATAAAATGGTTTGTGTCATTCCAAATGAAACATTTATGTAAGAGAGAACTGAGTCAGCTTTAAGTCAAACTCACAACCTCTAATTTATACAAGTTTGGAATTTGTTGTCCTAAATTAAGCTCTCCCAGTCTCGGTTAAACAAAACGAGCTTTTGCCTCAATTTCTTCTGCCACCAATTGAGCTGACAGGCAACAACAAAAAATATCTCATTCAGACTGATTAAGTCAAAACCCAGACAGCTCCTCAGAAGTGGAGAAGCCAAAAGCTCATTTTCTATTCAATGAATAAAAAGGAGATAATAAGAGTCAGCTTTACCACAGAAGACACACTATTTATTTCCAAGAGACACATGAAGCATGTACCTGCCTTTCTAGGTAAAGCAGCCCCTTTGAAAGTCCCACCCATGATGAGCAGAAGTAATCCCAATGTAATTAAGTCAATTTTAAGTGAAAAACAGGTTAAAACAAACAAACAAAACAACAACAAAAAAACCACAAGCAAAATCCCCACCCACTACCAGCCCCAGAATCCCAAGGTTTCCCAAATGCTGGTCTCTGAGGCAGTTTTTATTGAAGTAAACAGTAGCATGCCATGGCAATGCATGAGTGGAATTCTCATTTCCAAACAAAAGCAGCTTAATATAAATCCTAGAAAATAGAGCTTTGTACTCACAGTTTTTACTACCAAAAAATGTTCCATTTTTACTATTTTTACTGTTTCAGGCAGTGCTATATCTACCCAAGTCTTACGCTGTATAGTTACTTAAGTATGTGCACAATTACAATGTCTCCTACTAGTGCCTTCTAGTCACTACTACTGCCTGCTATAATGCAAAAAGCACAGTTGGGTTCAAGTCACTATGTTTTAATGTCCATACCCAAAGAATATTTAGAAAAAACATCTCATTAAAATGGCTAGGAAATAAAAACATAATGCACACGTTTATTTATTTATTTCCCCAACTGTTGAATCTGAATCTAGATAAGTCTCAGATTTAAGATATTCTGATGTAACTTAATCCCCTCTCATCAACATTTGTAGGCAATTCTGCAGAGAAAAACAGAACTAGAAATAAACCTACAAAATCAATTCTGCCAAAGTAAAAGAACTGCACAAGAACCAAACTTCAGAGCAAGCCACCTAAAGCAGAATCTTGTTGTTTGGTAGGGTCTTTTAAGATGACTACAAATGCTTAAGGTGCTTCCTGGGTCCTTTTAAGCTTGGAAAGGCAGCAAGATAATTATAAGTTTGCTGATCAACTGGGACTATTTTCATCCTGTAGTTATTTTGGGCCTTTTGTCCCTACGTAATCACATGAAAGAGAGCCACAAAGTCTACCACTTTTTCCTAACACATGAAGGCAGATTCAGCAACTTAGGCTGGTGAAGCTTTATGTCCCATTAATGCACATCAGAGGTACTCCAACTCAACTGCATTTCATGAGGTACCACTTCTAGCTCTTCAAAGAGTGCTCAGTTCAGATTTAACAGCAGCTCTGAGCTGCTTGTGTAAACACAGCTAGTGTCTGTTCTCCACGTAAAATCATCCCACTAACTGAAATCTCCTGGACATATGTGCTCTACAGCTGTGACAACCCTAAGTTTGGCACTGCCTGGTTTGTGTATATGCAAACAACATATTTTTGCAACAATTATCCACAAAGAGGGGACTCAGGTTAGAAAAGCCAGAGATGCAGGCATCAAATTTAAAGACAAATGATCAGCAAGGAAGTACAGCTCAGTGTGAGTATCTGAACCAGCCTCAGACTGATTCCAAGAGGTAATTTACTCTCCATTCCCTTTTACAACCTTACCAAGATTACTTCCCTGCTGGGCCAGCAGCCAATGGTAGGAGGATCCCTTTCTCCACACCTCCACTCTACCCTGAGTGCCATGCATGCTGTAGATAATCAGGTAGTGCTAGCATAAATAGTAACTGCTCCTGTGAGAAACATTAATTTTGATGGTCCTTATGCAAGACAGGTTACCCCAACAGAGAAACAGCTCTAGATGTAACTTGTGATTCAGGAAAAGAATGTCAAGAGCTTTGTGCTGCCTGCAGTTAGATCTCTCAAATGTGAAGAGCTTGCAGTTAACAAGCATCCTTTTTAACGACCCAAGCCATTTCTGGTAAAGGTCCATACATACCTGGCTTTGATGGTATTGATATTGAGGGAACATTTGGTAGTGGTACTGTCTCAGGACCACTTATTTCCAGCAAGTTTTTGTCTAGTTCTTCTTGTTCTAGTTCCTCTAGTTCTGCCATGAGTTCATCCTAGTTTTTTAAAGGAGAAAAAAGAAGAAACTAAGTTCTAGTTGTTTAGCTAGTCATATTCTTAAAGAGAATCCATTAAACACATAGGGTCAGAGCAAACTGAGGCAGTGAGGAGTCTGAGTCACCTCTTGGAGGGTAAGGAGGGTGGGGAAAGCAGTGACAAAAATCAAAAATACAAGTCCAAACATCCTCAGATGAGGCCATCCATTCTCAGCATGAAGTCAGGGTCACAGCTGCTGCATGCAGTGGAAGGAACAGCTAGTAACAAGTTGTAGAAGAGTTTTTGTATCCTATTACTACACTAGACACATGCAGATCTTAAAAAAAAAAAATCTCTTATGAGTCAGCATCCCTGGGGGTATTAAAAAAGACACAAATGTGGAGCTTAGGGACATTGGCAGTGTGGACTTGGCAGTGTTAGGTTAACAGCTGGCACTACAATCTTAAGGGTCTTTCAACCTAAATGATATAAATTATATAAATCAAGGAAAATTTAAAGCATACCTCATCAAATTCTTCCCCAAATCCTACTGGCTTTGAGATGGCTGTTGAAATCTCATCTGCCAGCTCTTGCTGTTCTGCAATATCCTGCATTAATTCATCTACTTTATCAATATCCCTGTAAAAGAAAGGAACGAGGAAGACTATTTTCTTGGTTTCTGTAAAAATACCATCCCATGGTGACATTTTACAAGGCCCTTTCCCAAAATATACTTTGCATGCAAATCTAATTTTATTCCCCAGTCTCAACAAAATTATGCATGTATAATTTATTGGATAAAAGCAATAAAAGCTTTTATAAAAAAAAAAAAAAAAAGCAGCTTAAAAAGCTTATCTTACAGCAGTGATATACAGAGACTACATATTGTTCTGCATTACTGGTATAAATAATAATTTGCTCTGTTCCCTGATCTAGTATTATCACATTACATCTACTGTGTTTGCTTTGGAGCAAGTAAAACAATGCAGTTTACTTTTAATTATTGCTACATACACAAATTCCACTGCATGGAAAGCAGTTTAAGATTCTCCTTGAGGCTCAAAATTCTTGCAGATACCAGGTGGTGTGTAGCTGGTGCACCCAGCAGCCCAGCTTTGGACTACACTGGTTCTAACCATCTTTTGGACAAAGCCAGTGGCTTTGTGCTGTATAAAATGGTGCCAAACCAATAAGGCATTGATACTTGCACATTTTGTTTGATATGAAAGTACATCTAGTATTTTAGCTTAAGTTATAGTCTTCTTTTAAAAGAAGATTTTGCTACCCTAGCTCCACCTTTGGTTATGAAGCACCTGGCACTTAGCAGATCAAACCAAAAGTCCAAGGGAAAGATGCAGTAACTTACATGTTGTCATGTGCAGCTTTCATAGCTTTAGCAGCAAACCCCATGTTCTTAAGCACTTCAGTGTTAGTGTTGGCATTCTCAAGGGCTTCCCTCTGAAATTCAATTGTTGACAACGTGCCATCTATCTGTGCAAGCTGCTTCTCATACCTCTTCTTACGCTTTAGGGCCTGAAGAGCAGCTGAAGGGCAAAGAAAGGAGTAGGGTTTGTGAGATTTGTGCCCAAAACAGTCCATTCACATTTTGTACCAACCACCCAGAATGGGGAATTACTTGGCAAATTCTATTGGCTTCTGGACACTTTTCTTCCTAGATGAACTAAGTTGCCTAACCCTTGTGTTTGCCTCCTTCAACAAAATCATTTAAAGGTGGCCAGATGCCTGCTGCTCATCCCTGCCATGGGAAGGACACAAGCCAAGAAGCAACTCAAGGATTAGTCACTCGTGACACACCACAAGCGAGACACTAGGCTACAACAAACAGCAGGCTGATCCACTTCAAAACATCTTTGTTTACCCCCAATGCATGAAGGCACAGCTGCTGGTGTAGCTCCTACCAGAGGAGGCTATGATGCTGCAAGGTCCCTCCCAGCCAGCTGAACTCCTGGGCAGCCACTGGGAGAAATGGTTCATCCAAATAGAAAGGAGGACAAATGTTGCTTTAGCTTTGCTACTTCATGCTGTGAAATACACCTATTTGTAGACAGATTTATATATTTATATACACACAAACTTTATGCATCCTTTATATTACTCCTATTACAAGATCCTGTCCACAGAGCAGTCTCTACTGATAGACAGGAGAAGAGATGCCACCAATTAAACTGGTTTGAGCAATTTGCTGCTCATAAGTACTTGCCCAGTGCCTGATCATTGCCAGAGAAGCCACTCGTGACAGCACCAGCACCCTGCAGGACTGGCCCAACTCGCTGCTCAGCTCAGCTTCTCCAGCATTTCTGCACCCTCAGCTCCAGCCCAGCCAGACAGGTGACATCCAACTGGTGACAAGAGCCAACAGCCAGCCCTTCCCCAGACAGACAACAGAGCAGTGCACCTTTGCTGACAGTGCATACAAACTAGATTTACATACAGTCTGCTCTGCACAAAGGTAAAAACATTGATGGAAGCTGCAGCGTGGGCAAAATCTACCAGGCACTGAGTGTGGCTGGGTGATGAACAAAGGGGAGGTACCACATGGAGGAAGAGAGAAGTAAGGCCTCTCTTCATGGCATTTCTATTTCCCCTCCTGATAGGAACAGACTTGGCCACTGTGTGACAGTCCCAACAGATCAGTCATGTGCACCAGGAGTGGTGGAATATAAAGGTGTTAAATCTTCAACTCTCTGAAAGGTGTTCCTTCAAACCTTTGCAGATTTTTTGGAGGGGAGCAGGAGATAAGGAGGAAGAAATCCTGAGAGCAGACAGCTTCCCTTATCTCCCTTAGTAGAGGGCTGGTAACTTGGTGACATGATGAGTATCTTCCTGCAACACATACAAACCAGCTCATCTCCTAAAAGCAGACTAAGCCTGCAGGCACCCTGCATATTTTGTCAGATGCCATCTTGAGAAGCTTGGCAGTCCTTCAACATAACATCCTGCTATCCAGTTCCATTGGTTAGGAATACACTGTACTTGACTACACTAATGTATTAGAGAATTACATTCATGTAATAAAATAATAAAGAGAATAAAGAAGTACTTTGTGAAGGTACAGCTAAGGGTGCCAAGCACCAAAGCAGCACAGGTTGATTTAGCAGAAGTGATCAAAACCACAACAGCACAGGTCACCTTGGCTGTTCCAGCACCAGCCAAAGACCCAACACAACCTCCTGCACTGACTTCCAGTCCAATGATCAGTAAATCTCCCACTGGTTTGGGGCCAGTCCAGCATCCATTCCCATTTGACAGGAGTGGCAACAGGACTCAGTTTTTGTCTAACACAAAGGACAAACGTTTGCTCTGCAGAATGAAGCACAACAGAAGTATCATCTGAAACATTCCAGCTTTATGTCAGACCAGGAAGTGGTGAGCAACACATCACCAATTTAGTCCAGGTCATTTTGAGCTAGTGGTTTAATTAAGTATATCTAAAGTTTTCTTACTCAGAAAAATAAATCTGTTAATAAATGGAGTTTACATGGTGGCAGATGCTGAGAGAGCATCAGTGATACAACATTCTTTACTGAGGATTTTGTGCATCACGGAGAATTACTGGCAAACCAAAGATTTTATAACAGTTGCACAAACCCAAATGAAGTACTACAATTTATATCCTGCTCCCCACACTAGAGCCTTCTCTGAGAACAGCCACAATTTACCTACATTTCATGCTTATGTACTTTTAAAAGCAGCTGCTCAGACATCAAACACTGCAAGCATCAATAAAAGATCTTGTGATCAGGAGTGCTTATCAGGACTATGGGTAACCCTACCCCTCCTGTTCCCATGCACGCCTGCTCACTGGACCAGAACTGCACTTCCCAGCCGTGCCTGGGCTTCAAAAATCCTTTCCTTGGTTAATTTCTCCCTTGTAGCAAGAGATCAAGGCTTCCACTTTTACAAAAGCATGGGACATCACCTTCTAGCCTGCAGAACTGAGCAGGGTTCCCCCAAGAGCCTGAAGGCAGCACCATCTCCCACCACCACTGTACCTGCTGAGCCTCCCCCAGTTCCTGCTGGTCTGGGGGTGAAGCACCCACTGGCACCTACTTGAAAAAATGCTACTGGTAGAAATGCCTACTTCAGTAGCCTAGAAGGAATATCGACTAATACAGAGCCCCAGCAATAAACACAGGACCACACATAAAGGTCCTGTGCCTGGACAGTTCAGTATAAATACATAGCACAGGTCAATTAACAATCAGAGTGATAAATGAGTTTCTGCCATAAAGAGAATTTTAAATGAGATTACAATTTTTTGCAGCTAGAAGCAGTAAGAAATGTGGAACAAGGTATTCAGTGCCTCGAATTTGATGATGACAACTTCCTGCAATTTATTTTCATCTGTGTTTCCTTGTTGTAACTATTTTTAATGGAAAGTCCTTCTTTATAACTAGTTAATTTACTAAGTTAAAAAAAAAAAAAAAAAAAAAAAAAAAAAGAAAATACCAATTTAGGTGACTCACATTCACCCTGCAAGTTTTAGTAATTCATTTCCCGTATCACACCCCCACAGAAGATTTTCCTTACATTCAGGTTTCTCCTTGACAGAATTAGCAGTGCCCTCTCCACAGAGCCTGCCAGGTGCCCACTTCTGGATCAAACACAGCTGGGAGAATGCTGTGTGCCTGGGCATATCACTTCTTTCAAGAGAAATCCTTAAATTCATGTTTGTTTAAGGCCATTAAAGAACCAATTTCTCAATTCTCAGGTAATTTTGGAGCACACATCAATACCCACAGCTAAGAGGGCACAGTGAATTTGTAGAGTGAAGGTCCCTTTGGAGACAAAAATAAACCCTGCATGAGGCCAAGGGGCTTACCCAAGAGGGCAGAGGCAGGGAGGCAAGAGGTCCTGCTTGAAATGCAGGACCAGGAAACAGTCTTTGCTTGTGCAAAAAAATGAGTCTGCACATTTTCCCTCTGTTGTTTTCCATCCGTCAGGGTGGAGGCACAGATCAGAAGTTCTCATCTATAGCTACTTGATTTCTACTCTGCTATTTACACACCTATTTCTGAAAACTAATGAGCAGTTCTAGTACTTCTTTTCCCTACACAACAGGCCTTACTATCTGCATAAATACCTCCTGAAATCTTATGCACTGCCAGAATAATATATTTTTATTAAGTTTTCACTGAAGTCAAAGCTATGAATACCGAATGTGTAGGAAACGCCATTGGCTCTTCTCAAGAAAAAGTTTCCAGAGTTTGAAATAAGTATGAGAGATAGAAGGCTAGAAATATGTCCTCTAGCATCACACGAGTTCATACACATGCAAGAAACAGATGTGTGCTTGAAATGCTAGTGTATCATGGCCCATCTAGCTTTTCATGAAGACTGCTATCATGTCTGGCAGCTGAGGAGGAGGCAGTCCTCAGGACCCACACCCCTAATTATGCCTTTCTGCTTCCCAGATAGTAATTACATAGGCAGCAAAGGTAATTTAATACCCAGTTTTAATTGCTGTGTAACAGCTTCAGCAGGACCTGTATCCATAAATTAAGTTTAAAGTATTTATTCTCTAACGCAGCCCAACAAACTTTGCCCACAACCCAAAATTTGCTGCTAGAGAGATCACCAGCCCTTTTTTTTTTTTTCAGAAATAGCTGATCTAAGGTTTCCAACAGTGTGACAGCTTCCTTATCTTCAAGTAAAGCTGTATGAGATTGCCAGATCACTGGGCCAGCATCTTCACAGCAGCTTCTGCTAAGTGCCTGATACTCCGAGGCTGGCAACAAGTAAGGAGTGCAGTTTCCTCTCACCATCAACACCTGCCAGGACCAGAACAAGGACAGTGTCCCTGACCAGCACTCCCTGCCCTCTGAGCAGCTCTTGGTGGGAAGGGACCTTCCTCTGAAGTCACTCAGTAACACCCCATTTCTCCTCCCAGAGCATCCTGCCTTTGGGCAAGGGTTCACGTCCTCCCTTTGGCACATTTCAGAACAGCAGTACCACTTCTGGTATTACTGCACCAGAGGAGTTTTTTCTTGTCACCCCCCTCTCTCCCTTTTTTTCCTATTTTTAGATGAAATCTACCTTAGGTACATGAGGAAAGGACAGAGCTGCTGAACCATTTTACAAGGCCAGACAGATCACCCCTCACCTGCTAAATAAAAAGCCAGGGATTAGACAGATGGATGTGAGAAAACGTTTGGTGGATGCAGAATTTAATATGAAAAAAATAGCTTGGCATTTAAGATAACCTTCAATTAAAGAGTCAATACAGATCCAACTTTGGCAAAATGGTTTGATCATAACATAGAAAGTAAGACAAGAGCAAGAACCTGCCAATAAACACTCAGTATTTTAGACACAACCCATACCTTATCCTTAACAGGCACAGTATGGGTCTTAGTTTGGAAATCTAATCTGCATGATGAGTTGTTGCATGCACTTAAAATATCCTCTAAAAAAATAATAGATAACAAAGCTCAGTCGCGCTGTCTTTGAATTTTAGTGATGTTTTCAGCAGAAGAACTATGCACTAGAGGAAAAGCAGTTACATATATTTTATTACAAATAAATTAAAGGTAATCCATTTAAAATTGACTGACTCCTGTATCCACTGGGAGACTGAGCAGATTCAGAATTATTTTTCTCCATAAGACATTTTGATATATTTATTATCTTTAGTATCAGATAGAACTAGGATGTTGGAGACAATTTTTATTCATAAAGATTTTACCACAGAGCTCTGACCAGTTCAAATTGATATAAAGAGTTTATGACCTCTTTTCCATTGGTAAAGTAATACAAAATGTCTCAGTTTTAATAAGCAATGCAATCTAATCTCTGCAGTTCTTTTTTAACACAGAAATTGTCAATAAGGAAACATCAGCTTCTAGGTAGGAGGGGAAGCCCAGCAAAACAGCAGCTGAGTTAGATCTGGACTGACTGCTTCAATTACTTGAATGTAAAAATGTACATATAATACACTTGAAGAACATTTCACAGTCTTTTTAAGTCAAACTTTTTAACACAGAAAATGCTATTTCTTCCTGTGTTGTTTTTTTGTTTGTTTGGAGCTTATGAAGGTTTTTTGGGGGGGTGTTTGCTTGTTGTTGGGGTTTTAAAAATTTATTTAGTCTTCAGCTGATGAACTGCAAAGTCCTATTTTTAATTTCCTATTTATTTAAATTTTTGTGAAACTCCCCCTAGAAACTCCAGCAGAAGTTTTACTTACTCTTGAGCCACAGAGAGCAACTAAAAGCCAAGGGTTTTATCATGCCCACAGCAGCAGCATCCAGCCCACACAACTGATAAGCAGGAACTCGTGTTATGCTTTGCAGTCACTACTTATGACTAATGAACATTCAAAAATGAAGTTATTCAGCCAGACTCTCCTCCTCTGTCAGCATGAAGAGTCTGAAAAGCATGACTGCTCACCCAAATAATTTCACTTTGTTCTCAAGAAATGCTAAATGTGAGGCTTCTGTATGTTTAAAGTATTTCAAACCGAATATAAGGAATTGCTACTACCAGAGCTCTGCTAAGTCTTAAGATTTTTCTTGCAATTTTTAGAGCAGTTTGTTAGTGAAATGAGAAAAACATTCACTGTGATAAGTAGTTAGCAGGATAATAAAAATACCATTTTACTACACAGTACCATATTCAGAGGGGAAAAACTAACTATGAACGTGCCAGTGATTTCATTAAAAATCAACAGTCCTCCTGCAAGTACGTACTGCTTCTAGACTTGTAGGACAAGTAATGTTAATGGAGTATTTATGCATACAGCAAGTCTATTGAATTAATGATGTTAAATATCATTAGCAAAAAAGTATAAAAGACTAAAAAAACAAAGACGACATTAAGATTTTTTTTCTCTACATACTTGCAGCTCTGAATTTTGCTTGCAAAACCACACCTCAGTTTGAGAGAAGCAGGACAACTCCTCCTCAAAGAGAACTGGGAACAACTGGGAATATCACTCAAGAGTTTCACTGAGTTCAAAATCATCCTTGTACCAAGGTCTAGACATCTGTGAGCCCCAGGAGTTATCTCCACTGCTGGCTGACAACACACGTTTCCTGCCAATCCTGAAAAAGAATGCTAGAAATTACACTGGTACCTAAAAAACAAAGGCTTGGCGTGCAGAGGAACAATCAGCTTTGAAGACTCCAACTGAGGGTGTCCTGGTTTGGGCCAGGATAGAGCTAATTTCTGTCTTGTATTTCTGCTTTCAGCAGTCTCTGTAAGCAGCTGCACTTGCTGAAATTAACAGAAGTCTTTCAGTCAGTGTCTGCTCCTGGGACTGATAACACTCCATGTTTATAGTTACAGCCAGAGCCTGGTGTGCAGAGCCAAGGACACTGCTGGGGTCTGAGGAACATTTTGCCCTCCAGGAGGAGTAAAGAGGTTCCACCTGAACCCCTCCTTAGGGAGGAGCAGACAAGACAGATGGCCAAAGTTGACCAAACAGAGTATTCCTCCCATACACATCATACTCAGTATAAATTTGAGGGATCACAAGAGTCAAACCCCATCACCTTCACCCTTTGCTCTTCCCTTCACCCTTCTTCACCTGTCCCTGTTTGCTTCACCATCCTGGGAGGATTCCATCCATTCCTCTGCCTGTGGTCCTGATCCATTCCAGCCTGAATCTGTGTGTTCTGCCTCCAGCTGCTGCTGACCCCAGCACTCCAGCCTGGACTGTCCCAGGGCTGCCCTGCAGCCTCGGTGCTGGTGTGAGAGTTATTGGGGGAAAGGGAAGAGGAATGTGGTATCAATTTTCCTCTATATTTGTATATATTTAGTAATTTTTTCCTATTTATCATTACTGTTTCATTAAAGCTGTCTCCTTTATTCTCTCTCCTTTCTTTATCAGGGAGGGTGATTAATAGAGAACATCTGTTATTGGGTTTAATTGCCAGCCCAGTGTTAAACCCTGACAGAGGGGAAAAAAATTTCATCTCACATCAAATTTACATTCTCTCTGGCAAACGAGAAAAAATGGTAGAAGCAGAGTTCCTGCTACAAAAAGGCACCAGGTGTATTAATATGGGATGAAAAAGTTCCACAGCAGCCTCAAAAATAATGAGCACCAAATGTCAGCAATGCCAAAATAAATAGTGTGAGATAGCTGCAGAGGAGCTTCCCAAGTGGGGTCTTGGCCCCTCAAACAAAGCTCAGATGCCAGAGATGACCAAGATAATCAACTTAATAATGGTGCCTGTCTGCTACATTATACTGTGTGTCCACCTACAAATTTGCTCAACAAAGTGTCGTTATTTTTTGCTGCTTCTGAAAATACCATTCCATCTTCCTGGCGCTTACCTCAGCAGCAAATTTAATCACCACCATCATCATCATCCTTGAAACGGGATACACGAGGCACCAGTAGACACAGGAGGCTACTGGCTGCCTTGCTGCAGTACAGCCACACAGCAGAGCAGCTCAGTCCTGAGCAGAACTGCTCATCTCTCCTACTCAATCAGCAAACTGCTTACAGTATCTCCAAAAAATTCCTAAGCAAAAAGAAAATTTGAAGCAATTCAGAAAATAACCTGCAGTGGTACAATCAGATAAAAATGGTACATATAATCCTCATTACAGTCTTACTGATGAAAGTAGAAATGGGTTGACTACAGGAATATTGGGATTAATAGACAGATTAAAGGAATATTGGAATTAACTGCAGAAATGTTTAAGATTCATGTAAACTGACAACTCCTTAAGAAAGTGACTTGACTTAGCATGAATAGCTGGAGTGGTAAGGCCTTAGGCTGCAAACTGTACCTAAACTTCAGCTGAAATTTTCTGATTAAACCTTAGTTTAAACTTTTACTGTGACCACCTGGAACATCATTGAAAAATTAGAACCTTCATAAAATGATTTGATACACTGATAGGATAGATTAATTGAAACTTAATTTGAAAAAGTGGACTGTTGAAGAATTATCCTGGAGGAGAACATAGGGAAATTGCCCTGACAAAAAGTGACTGATCATGAACAAGGACCCTCAGAGAGGGTCAGAACGAAGCAGAAAGGGAAGATGTCATCACCCTGGGAGACAACTGGATGGACAGTCACATGTGGGCAGACTGTGAAGGCTCAGGTGAATTCCAGGCTTGCTTGCTTCTCTACAGCTGGAGGCTGAGCTTGGATCCAGCTGCCCCCAGACCTGTCTTTGAGGTGTGTGGAATGCAAAGGGGTCCAATCCCTTGCTCCTGCAGGGAGGGTCACCCTGGACTCTTCCTGAGCAGTGATGTTTCCAGTTCTGCAAATACTTCCTACCCGTCCTTTGCCCCAGCAGAGCCTCACCCAGATTCTGCACACCAATGAGATAGCTCTACATGAAAAGAAAGGTAAAACCTTTCATAGTACACAGGCTTTGTACAAGGCACTGCAGAGGAAGCAAGTAAGCAACACCATTGAGCTGATCCATAAACATATTCCTAACTGGTTGCCCATTAAACACCTCAGCCACCCTGAGAGAAGTTGATGGCACAGCACAGAAGGTCAGAGGTCCAACAAGACAGGTTTTAAGCAATTGGTGTGAGAGAAACAGAGGTACTGAAGCATGGTTTAAAATAAACTCACATCAAGTCCAAGGCTAACACAGTGCAAAGCAGCACGATTCCCTTCCCCACGAGGATCACACCTCTGATGTCTAAATGACGTGCACAAACCTAAAAGTCACTTTATGCTGAAAACCTGAAGCCACTGTCACACATTTTTCCCCCAATGCAGGGGCCTAATGTCTCTAGCAGGGTTCTCAGAGAGCCAGCAGCCCCCTCTGCCTTTCTTTTGGGAGATGCTGCACTTTTAGCAGGGAATCACAAGACTTCAACTTCATCTTCCACTTAACCTTCCTGTGTCTCTCTACTAAATTTATCATAAAGTTTCCAAACCCTCAAAGAAGGCAACTTTTCCCAGCTTGGAGATGAAGTGACTGATTAAAACTACTCCAATAAAGCATCTGAACCCAGGCAGAAAATGCAAGAAGGTTTCTGTCCAATCTGTAATTAAAACAAGATTATAACTTCCTCTTGAGCCAAGTCGTGTCAGAACATTTAGTCTACTGTGCAAAAGATTAAAGTAAACTGTAAGCACTGAAAATCTATGAATACACAAAGGAAAAAAAAATTGAAGAGATAAAGAAAAGTGCATCCTGTCCAAGAGCAATGAAAGCTCTGATCCATGCATCACCCAAACACCACCAGAACCACCACCTTCAGACTGCAGTGCTGCTCAGTGCTCTATCAGCATCAACTCCACCTTGGCATCAACAATTATTGCTGTTGTTCCACAACATTACTGCCTTTGCAAACACACTTCCTGCCCTCCATGATTCTAATGCCAGTTATTCCTGAAACAATGAGGAATTTGCTCAGGCTGAAAGCTACAGATGGAAACACACTGAAGGTGCAGATGGAGAACCAGCAAGCTGAGCAAGCTGCCCTGCCTTGGCCTTCTCCAGGCAAGAGGTGGAGAGTCCAGCAAGCAAGCAAACCTTCTGCTCTGTCCTTTGAACATTAGAGACCACAATCCTCTGGTCTATAATCATCTGTGAAATAATTTCTAGTTGAGTCTGGGACAGTTTTATTAAAAAAAAAAAATAATAGTCAACTGCAGTGAGATTGGAGCTGAACCAGGACAGCCTGATCCCAAGTACAGGAAGGCAGACAACAGTCTTGTTCTGCCCAGGAGATGGAAGGAGCCTCAGAAACACCAGACCAGCCAAGAGCATCTAGGATGAATGCTTCCAACTATCACATTAAATCTGATCCACTCTTTGGAAGGAAAGCATGTACCATATTACCAAATTTTCCACATTTCACTTTTTGCTGTCCTGTATCTCATTATACAATGGCAAGACAACTCCAAATTGATCTACCCAAACCTCATTTCTTTTTCCCAATTAAAAGTATGTCTTGTCTAAGGCTGCTGGGGTAGATTATCTTCCCTTACCCTTTTTAAGCTGACCAGTAACTGTGCTGCTAAAAATCTGCACCTTATTTTACATCAGAATTTTATATGTATATAAAAGGAGATAATTATTCTGAATTCAGCAAATGTCTAAGATTTTAGGGTGAGAAAAGTATGCTCCTTAATGACTCCTTGGGATTCTCACAGACTGCAAATACTCTTAACAAGGTTTCTTCTTTATTTTGTGATTGCTGAAGACAACCTGTTAAAAGGAATTGCAGTGAAAAGCTATAATCTTTCTTCATAGCCCTGGAAGAAATCTATCAAGTAGAGATTCAGCTTTACTAGAAGAGAAATAGCTCCTCTTAATTATCTCAAAATATTCTTTTCTCACAGAAACCCTCCCATCCCCTTCCCCTCGCTCCCCAACCAACCAGATTTCCTACACTTCATAATATTTTTGTGATTAAGTCACTAATTTCAGAGGATTCTACTTTTAAGTGGCCCATTTTGAGACCTGTGCTTCCTGGGGAAAGAAATAAGTGGCTGCCTGGGCAATGTATCATACATTTTCCAGCACTGGGCAATTACTATTAGTGTGTTGTCAAGTTTAAGAATTTTGTTGAGGCTGTCATAATATTTAGCTTTACTCTTAACATCTCATCTGGTGAAGTTATGCTATTTTGAAACGTGACATTTCAAACTTCTTTTCATGAAAGCTCATATTCCACCACTAACAACTAAGGGGAAAAAGCTGAAAGCAGAAACACTTAGAAACCCTGAAGACAGAAAGCAAATAAACCAAGCTATATTTATGACATTTAAAAAAAAAAAAAAAAAAACTACTTCTTGAATCAACCCCTAAACACCTAACTGGCAACACTCCAGTATATCTCTCAAGGACAGAACTGAATTTCATTTTTCAATGGCAATCCCCCACTCTTGGGCAGGAAGCAGCTCCAGCAGCCAGGTTTAGCAACCAGCACTGTTACTGCAGTTCTTAGATGCAGTCCATGGTGCTGCCAGAGAAGCACTTACCAGAAGAGGCTTCCTAACACTCACTTTTCTCCCAGGACATTGCACATGCTGAAATCACCATGGGGTTGCTGCTGCCAAGACACCTTATTAAGGTGCCACCTTCAAGGGAGATGGCAGTGACTGTGCACAGTTCCTAGTTAGCCCATTATGAAGTTTGCTTTACATCAAATTGCTTATTTCCTAACTAAAAAAATCACATGAAGGTTTCTGAATGTCATCAGTTGGAGTTCCTGTCACCTTGGTATTTATGTTCCTTTTCAGTCCCACTACATGCAAGCAACCTCTGCAGTCACCTGGAAGTCAACATGGCATCCTTCATCCTGAAAAACCTCCTGCCCAGTCATGAAGAGCACATACAAAAAGGATGTTTGGTAACACCTACCACACCAGTGAAACAGCCAGCACAGCTGACCACAGCCTCCCCAGAAAAATGGACTGCAAAAAGACAGGGTTTACAGTGGGAGAGGTTGCAAGGCTTTGCATGCATGGAGTAACCTGAGAGCAAGTACCCAAAGGAACTCAAGATGCAGCTCCATGGCCAAATCCACAAATGGTCACCACCAGGTTAACCTCAGGCAGTTTGTGCCAGGAGGATGGTGACCACATTACCAAGTCTCTTGGTTTACTGTGTGCCTAAACCAACTCTTTGACCTCAACACATCAGACCTACCCGATGAGGGAGGAGGGGACAGAGACCCTGCACTGTGTTTTGAAAAAGCAGCTGCAGTGGGAGGTGGCACTACCTGGCCCATCACTGCAGGTACAATCCTACAAGCAGGAACAGCCCAGTACCACTGCTGACCTGGCTCCCCTTCCCTGGGCAGGGCAGGAGCTGACTGCAGGAGCACAGCCTGGTGCAGAAGCTCAGAGCAGGGAAGGCAGCAAGCATCACATCAGGCCTTGCTTGCTGCACACAAGGATCAACACTGACAGTCTGTGGAAGAGAGATGGCTGTCCTGGGTCTCTGGACAACCCCAAATTTGCACCATTCACCGCCCATCAGTTGAGAGTTGCAAGGCAAAGGCTGTCTGTGTAATCACCCTATCCCTGTATCAGCCCCTATGCAAACAGTTATTGGCAAGGCTTTGTTTGACCTTACAGCCCTGGAGGAAGCTGTAAGCAGACCTTCAGCTGGGCTTCAAACTGCAGTCATGGGCAGACTATTAATTGCCTTCACCCCAGCCAGGCACTGATCTTCACCAAGGGAAAACTCTCCCCTGATCCCAACATTTCACTGGAAGGTCCACAGCACCCTGGGGCTCCTCACGTCCTGGTGAGCAGACCTGCCAACATCTGCAGCACCTGTAACACCACTTCTGCTCAAAGACTCAGACAGGATGAGAGAAGCAGAACTGATCTCTGAATCATCACTCCAGTGCTGTCGCCTTGGGTTGTCTGAGGGAAAGGCAAAGGTCTATCAACACCTGATTCAGGTCCTATTTAGGATTTTCCAGCTGCAACCTTCTTGTTTCAAGCACTTTGTGCCAGGAGTTCCAGTTCACTGGACACACCTGGTGGCAGACTTCATGGAGAGCATGTTAAAGCTTCTAAGATGCTCAACTTTTAGTGTTGTGATAATCATCCATTTCTAAGTAGCATGAGTAACTAGAAAGATTTTACTTTGCACCTCACTCTTGCTCCCACCCCCAGGCCTCCTTCAGAGCCTGGCTGGCTGCAGGTCAGGCCACATCCACCCCACTCACACCACATCCCAAGCAACCTCTCTTGTACACATGAACATGTAACTACTCAAAAAAAAAGAAAGAAAGGAAAAAAAAAAAAAAAAAAAAAAAAAAAAGCAGAAAGAACAATATTTAAAACTTTGTGTTTTTTCCAAAGCAGATGGTGATTTCACAAGGGAGAGCAAAAACTGCCAAAATCATCTCCAGTGGTCTTTTCCCAGCTAGACTGAGTGACTGCCAGCAGTGCATCCCCACAGCAACACAGAGCAGCCCTGACCAGAGACAGGAGGAGCTGCAGCAGACCCCTTGCAGAGGTGTCCTCCTCTCAGTCCTCAGGTGTGGGCAACACAGCCTGCAGGAGACCTGCAAGACCCTGGAGACACACTTCTAATTCAGGTCGTTTGCAAAGGGCAAAGAGCAACTCCAGAGCAGTTTGGGCAACCAAAAAAATCCTTCTCCTGGACAGCACTGGCTGTAGATTCCTCTTGATGTGACACCATCCCTTTCTTTGCTGTTTCAAATCAATCCCCTGCTCAGCCACGAAGCATGGCCATGGTCTGACCATCACTTAGGCCTGGAATCACCAAGATTTGCCAGGTAAGGAGTGGTGACTGCTTTCCACAGCCAGTCCAGCACTAAGTGGTACCCCAGCACCTTTCCTGTGCTGATCCATCCTGGGTGCCATCCCCAGGAAGTCCAGCTGGGCCCAGATGGCATTCAGGTACCAGCACACTGTTCTTACCAGAATTCAGTCAGAACAATAAGGGATTGAGGGGCAAGCCTGAAGGATACAAGGGTGAAGTCTAACAACATCCCAGTCCAGAGAAACATGGCATAACTCAGCACAAGTTCTGGCAGCAAGAAACAACCTGGCACTTCTCTGCAGAAGTCTAAGTAGAAAATTAACAATTTGCATTTCCTGCAAAGTTACAGTTCTGAAGTCATTAAACAGGATTCAGCAACTAGGGTTGGAGTTTAATGAGATATTATAATCAACCTCCAATACATTTGGAGAGGAAAAAGTAATAAAAGCAAAAATTGCAGTCCAAACAAGTGGCTGCAAACATGGTGAGTTTCCCTCCTGAGAGGGCTTGACAGAGAACAGGAACAGAGGGAGGAGGATTGCATCAAAAGCAGTTACCAAAACACATCTGGCAGAACAGAGGGACTCCTGCTTTTATTTATGTCAGTTTCTAAAGCGTTTTGAAAAGGTGTTTGTGAATCCCTCCATTCCTCCTGAAGTGTTCCATACAACAGCAATCTCCCTCCAAATGCCCCAGATAAACATACACAGGATAGAATCACAAAGATTCCTCATTTCAAAACAACTATTTAAAAAGAATAATTGTCCCAAGCAGGGTGGTTGACACAACTCATTAATCTCAAGGCAGATGAAGGACTCAGGCCAGCACTCCTATCAGCCCTCTTGCACTGAAGCTGTGGTTTACAATTAAGCATTTGGAACTCAAAGATGCATTTTCACATTAGGTTATGAGTTAAACAAACAAAAAAGCCAGGCTGGAGTACTACAGGAAGGGCTGGATAGTGTCTGCTGCAGAACTCCTGCTTCCCCTGCATCGGCACCTTACAATTCATGAAAACAAAACCAGATTATTTGATTCTGGGAGCAGAAAACCCTTCTCTGGCCAAACACCAAGCAGGACCTTAAAAAGACATTCACTAATGGCTAAGATACACAAACCTGAGCCAGCAGCTTTCTCTTCCTTGAATTCCACATCCTTGCAACATTTAGAACTAAAGGTTTAAATAAAAATCATCCACAGTACCAGGCAGGCTTGCCTCCGTGTTTAGATTAAGGATCAGCTGCTCCCCATGCTGGGAGGCTGCACTTCACTCTCAGATTTTATCTGAGCAAGCAGGGGACTGTTGCCAGGAGAGGCAGAGCCTCCCTCCAGTCACATTCCTGACTCCCTCTCCCTCCAGCTCTCACATTTATGCAAAAACAATTGTGTGTGTGTGTGTGTGTATATCGATATATATATTTTTTTATATATATATTCCCAGTTAGGTTTTGACTGACTCGGCAAATGAAGACAACTGATGCACTGCCCACACTGACACCAGCAGAGAACCAGGCAGGACAAGGCACTTGGCTTCTCTCAGCCAACTGGAGACCAACTGGCAGCACCAGAGCCACACCAGCACGGACCAGCACGGACCAGCACGGACCAGCACGGACCAGCACGGACCAGCACGGTGAGCTGAGCTGCTGCTGACAGAGCCAGCTCTGTCTCCTCTGGTGCCAGACAGGAACCCTCCAGCAACAGGCAAATCAGATCAGCAGACTGATTAAAAAGGCAGGGGGAGGTAAACAGTTAATTTTCCATCAGATCAGCCAGCTGCACCTACAGCAGCACTCTGACTATTGCAAACTGGAGGGAAACATAAAATTACAACTTTTGGCTTCAGACTATACCCAGTTTTCTTGTTTGTTGTTTTTTTTTAATGTGTGGGTGGAGCATAGGAGTGCTCTTTCCAGGAAATGCCCGAATTATACAGCAGGCATTTAGCAGTGGTTTTGTATCCATTTTGTACTCAGTGCTGAAAAAAAACCCTGCATTAAATTTATTTACAGTGAAAGATAAACTCTGGCATCATAGAAGAAAAAAAACACTAATTGCCAGAAGTTGGAGTTGACGGAAAAATTCATGAGATGTCAGACTCCTGAATATTTTTACCGCTTATTAGCAAGATGTTAGCTTTTCACCCTTTCCACTCTTTGTAGACCTACTGCCCATTAACAAAAATGTAAAATTTACTGGGAGGCAGGACGTAACAGCATTGATTCACCCTGAATCTCAACTTTAGAGTGGCTCTAAACTTGTGAAACGAGTGAAACAAGTAGCACTCTGGCAGAGCACCAGGTTTCTCTCTCCCTACCTCCTCATCTCCCCATGGAGACGCAACTTGAACTTTGGGTTTCCATATAAAAAGAAACACAGAAACCAGCTCTGGACCTGTTATAGCCCAATCAGTCAGAGCCCAAGGAACGAACCTGATTCTTTTGTGTGTGTGCATAGTGCTTGGCTCTTGTAGGATCAGGTGATAGCCACAAGGAAAGGAGTAAAACTGGAGCAGGAGTGATTAAGATCAGCTCGAGCTGTCCTGAAACCAAATACTGAGCCCCAGAACTCCATAACCCTTGACAGGATCCAGCAGTTTGGGTTTTTTTCATGAAGTCTGAGTGCCTGATAAAATACCCTGAACTGGATACAGCCCCACCACATCAACAAACTGGAGCAGAACAAAAGGATGCAGCAGCAGCAGAGGGCTCCCACACCACCAGGCTCACCCCTGAGTACTTCTTTTGTTAAAGCAACAGGTACTTTCAGGATGGATTTAAAATCCAGCAAGATACTGGCTTGGCAGAGAACACCAGTAAGAATCTGGTGTTTAAACCATGCTGCTACTACCATCAACTTCATTGAGAGAAGTCCACTACTGATGAGCTAGAGCAAAGGGCCCCATGGAAAAACAGAAAAACAGAAACAGACAAACATCAGAACACACACTGTTCTCAAAAGAAGAGGCTGAACACTTGCATGAGATAACACAAAACAACACAGACATAACCCAACTTCCTCCTAGAAGGAATATTAACTTGACTCCTTTCAAAAACCCTTCTAATGATGATCAGTCTTCTCAGCAGTTTTTCATCCCATGGACAAAAAAAATGATACTCGCATTAAAGCCCTCAAACAAATTTCACACTTGAAGACTGCTGCCCTCTCCGGGGCTTATTTTGGTATTGTGGGCTAATGAGAAAGAATTGGTAGAGGAAAAAAAAAAGAAACTACTGCTTGTTAAACTGACTTGAGTTCCTCCAGAAGGCAGGGAAATCATGAAATTGCCAGGTCTGTGCAGCCCAAGAAGAACAGAAATACACAAAAAAAAAAGATCTTTTAATAAAAAGTTAACAGCCTTCCATATGCCAGAAGACAACAGTCTAAGGAAATTTACTTAGTTCCTCATTTTAGCTTCAGACTTTCACGAGTTACACAGCCTGGACAACACCCTAAATGCAGATTATGAAACAATATCCACGTAAAGTCATAAATTTAAATTAATAAAAACCTGCCTGTTGTTTGGGGGAGGCAGGAGGACCAGGAGGCCTGTAAGCTTCTCTGCTTCCCAGACTCCAGGAGTGCTGGAGGAAAGAGTCAATGAGCCCTCAGAAACCCTGCTGAGCTGGCACCCCAACAATGGCCCAGTGTGCTGGAGAGCAGAGAACACTGCCTGCTGTTACCCCAGTGTGCCAGACACACAGCTTTCCTCCCAGGAAATACAAAGGGGCTTTAACCTTCCAGGTAAGCTCCCTGCCCCGCTGCTGCAGGCAGGAATCTTCTGCTGCTGGCTGTACCCCAGCAGCTTCCTTTCCTGCCAGCACAACTGGGCAGCAGAGCATTCTACACAGGCCCCAGCCACACTGCTTCTCTCCAGAAGCCCCCAGAGTAAAATGCTTCAGTCTTGGAGAACTAAGAAAGTGCAAGGATTCATAAACTTGTATTTTTTTAAAAGTTGATCCAATGCTTAAAATACCCCTAGTCAATCAGCTTCTGTTCAGTTTTACTTAAAAAATTAAACTATAGCAAAATGCTTCCCTTTAAAAGGCAGAATTTCACATTTAAAACCAACATATTTTTATTTGCACTTACACTGTAGATTGAAGTGATTTTGTATCAACAGTACATAATTTCATGATTATAAAACAGCCTGAAGTCAGAGGAGGAAAAATCCAAACAATAGCATATTGAAAAAAAAAAAAAATGCATCTCTTTGGAGCTCAGCTGATGACTGGCATCTTGAACCCAGAACAAAAGAGCCTCCACTTAGCCTGTCCTGAAGGGAACTCACTTCTCAGCAAGCCAGCAGATGACCAGTTGCTGTCTTTCCTAGCAGCTCAATAATAAAAGTTGGCCTCTTAAGTTTCAGAAGTCCTCTGGAAAAAAAAGAAATTTTGTTTTCCAACAGAAAGCCATCCCTACCTCTTCTCCTTTTCACAGCTCCCTAATTACTCCTCAGGATCCTGTTCTTCTGCAAGCCCTCAATTAGCCTGACCCAGAATCCCAGTGGTGAATGGGCAGGTTTTTCTCCTTCTCCCACCTCTGAAGAAATGCAATTCCTCCACCACCCAAACTGCTCCAGCTCGTACGGATGGGCAGCATGCACGGAGAGGCACAGGGAGAGCTGGCATTACCCCAGAGCAAGACAAAGACCTGAACAACCAGCAGCAGAAAAAGAGAAGTTCAGAAGCTAAACAGGATCAGTGTACGAGAGAGAATGCAGAAACTGCAAAAGAAGAGGAAGGTTGAAAAAAATGTATGTATTTTAGTTCTTCTTCTAAGGTCAGTACCAAACTAGTCTGAAAACTGCTCTAGAAATTCAGACAGGAAACCAGGTCCTGCCACTGCCTGCAAACCTGGACAGCACTGGTGAGCTCAGCCCTCTGGCACCATCATTCACACCCAGTGCAAGCGGGGATCCCTGGTGTCACGGGCTGCTCTGAAATATGAAAGGAAGCTTAAAATGCTGACTAACATGGAGCTGAAACTGTGGTTGGTAATTGCTGTAAATGAACCCATGCTACCCGGACAGCAGTGGGGTGTCAGCAGGTCTGGGTGCCCCAGGCTGAGCCACACCTCCTGCCTTCAACTCTGCTGCTCAGTGTAAAAAAGGGAACAGCAACACAAACACATAAATATCCTTTCCTGAGAACTCTGCTCTTGTTGAGCACTGTAAAGGAAGCAAGCAGCTCATCAGAGCAGCAGAATACAGCCTGCCAGCCCCTCCTTCATGCCTGCACACACACAGCCAGGGAAAGCTCAGCTCCAGCTGGGGAACACCAATTCCCAGCACCCGCTCCTGGAGCTTCAGGACACCCTGACAAGAACAAAAACATCCCTAACCAAACCCTCCCATGGAGCTCCATTTCGATGAAGAATTTTCCTTTGACAGAAATAAAAATCCCCAGAACCCCAGGGCAGCCCAGCAGGGCCCTGTCCCACACTGCTGCCCGGCCAGCCCCGCACCGCACCGCACCGCCTCCTGCTCCGCGAGATTTCCGCGCTATTTCCTCGACCTCCGCCGCTCCCCGGGGGTGCCCACGGGTGACACCCAGGGGGTGACATGGCTGTCACGCGGGGGTGACGCGGCGGCCACCACCGCTCCAGGGCGAGGCGGAGGCCGGGGAGCGGGGGGGGGAGGGGGGAGCTGCCAGCCCGCTTGAGAACCCCGGTGCTGCCCCGGGAAGCGGAGCCGCGGGCCCAGCGCAGCCCCAGGGCCCGGTCCCGGTCCCGGTCCCGCTCGCTCTTGGTGCCGTGTCCCCGCTCACCGCGCTTGTTCTTCGTGCCGTGTTTGCGGGCGGCCGCCAGCTCCTGCTCGATCTTCTTCTCCAGGAACTCCTGCTTCTTGCTGAGCATTTCCTCCGTGTCACGGAGCCGCTGGATCGCCTCCTGCGGGGACGGGCCCTTCCCGGCGCCCTTTCCGCCGGCGCCCGTCCCGAACAGCTTCCCCAGGAGCCCCGACATGGCTGCTCCAGCCCGGGCCGCGCCGCCGAGGCCGCGGCGAGAGGACGAGGACGGAGAAGACGGCCGTGGAGCACGAGTGTCCGGCCCGCTACCTCCGCACCCCCCTCACGGACGGACGGACGGACGGACGGACGGACGGACGGACGGACGGACGGACGGACGGACGGACGGACGGACCGACCGCCGCTCCGCCAGCACCGCTCGGGCCGCCGCCGCTCCCAGGCCTCCCCGCGCCCCGCCCCGCCGCCCCCGCCACGCATACGGCTCCCGGCGTGCCCCGCGGCGCCGCGCAGGGCCGGCAGGCGGGCACCTCCCCGCGAGGGATGCTGGGAGATGTAGTCTCGGCCGGAGCCCGGCGCGGGGCGCGATGGGAAGGGCGGGGTCCCCAGCGTAAACGGGCACCGGCGTCACGTGAGGCGCGGACGTCATCGGCGGGGAGGGAGGAGACGGTGACATACGGTGACATGGCAGTGACATGCGGTGGCATGGGGGTGACATGCGGTGACACGGCAGCTACGTCCCGGAACGGCCCCGCCAGAGCCCGCCCCCGGGAGCCTTCCCAGGGAGCGAGTCCGTCCCGGGTGGGGAAAGTCGGGGGGAGCCCGAATGGGGGAGGGGAAAGGGAAACTGAGGCACAGGACGGGCCCGGGATGGCGGGCGCGGGGGCTGCGCTCCCCTGACACCGGGAACGGAGCCTCCGGAACGGAGCCACCTCCCGGGGTGCTGCTGGGGGAACACCTGAAGGGGTTTGTCAAAGCTTCCCCTACTCAAGTTCCCAACTTCACAAATTCTGGTGTTGAAACCCCGAGTCGCGGTTGTTTAATTGGCGGTGCCTAATTGTGAGCTCCTGATTTCCTGAGGGGCTGAGCCCCGCGGTGGGAGGTGCAGCAGGGTGGGCACCATGCGGGACAGAGCCCCTGGCAACAACAGAAAAATCAAGTTGTGAGTTGGTGCCTCGGCCTGGCACCAACCCTTACTGCAGACTCCTGATTCGCGTTTTTTTGTGCTCAGCCTCTGTCAGCTGTAAAAGTAACAAATGCACACACACAGCCCAGCTCCACTCCGGGTGCTGGTGTGGAAAAAAAAAAAAAAAAAAGTTAATTACTTAATTACTAGCAGGCTCAGCCCACAGTCATGTTTACCAATGGAAATCACCCTAGAAAATCTGTCAGTGCTTCTGAGCAGGACTAGTTAGTGCTCTGTAAAACCAGCCTGCACATCCACAACAAATGGCAAAGAGGAAGGATGAACCCAAACAGCTCTTCAGGAGAACTCCAAGAGAAGTTTCCCATGCCCTCAGCAAACAGGAAAAGCACCGGGCAGTGCAATTAAAGACAGCTTCCTCACTGGGGGGTCAGTGACAAAGCTGGATTCCTGCCTCATTCCTCCTGGCTCATGTCAGGGCAGAGACAGCAGACAGGAAAAAAACATGAAAACTCAACTAAGGCTGAGAGGAACCACTCCCAGGGCAGGAAAACCCCGTCCCAGGTGATGACATGGGAGGCTGGAAGGGCACAAGGGGAAGCAGAGCTTTTACTTGCACTTTTCTTCCTCTCATGTAAACATCTGCTGTCAGAAGTGGAGGCAGAGCATGCAGAACTTTGTTCTGATCCAGTATCATCTCCTGGGGGATGGCTCTGGCCCTAGGGCACTTGAGGGAACTTCCAGAAAGTACCAAGATGCTTCTGACAATGTTTTTTTAAATAAAAGGTTCGTTCCCTGGGCGCAGGGTGGAACCAGTTCTGTGGAAGGCTGCTGGGACACAATCAGCAACCTGAGCAGCTTGGATCTGCAGCTGAACAGTGGGCAGAGAAACAGAATGGGGTAGAACTCTGGGTAGAATTCTTCCATTTTGGCCAGCCAGAAAGCAGAGCTTGTAGACATCTCAGCTGGCTCCAGGTTTGCAGAAGAAGGGATTTTGAAGTCTGTCCTGCTGTGGTGAGCACCCTCCCTGCAGAGCTGCTCCCCACCTGACTCCTGGTGTCTCAGTGACAGCATTTAGTCTCCTAACTAAATTCTCATTCCCATGACATTTCCTTCCATGGCAAAATCTAATCTGCAGGCAGCTGGGCTACAGAGCAGGGGTTTTTTTTTGTTGTTAAGTATCTGAATTTTTTTTTTCTTTCCACAGAAAGGGCAGTGAGGCTGCAGAAGCTCTGCAGGTGGCCCAGTGCACCAGCCCAGCTGGGAAGAAGGGGAGAGGGGCCACCATCCTTTCCTCTGCCAGTCCCTCTGGGGCTCCAGCATCCATCAGGCAGGTGCAGGACTCCTGTGCACAGCTCTTCCAAAGGCAGGAGCTGCACAATCAGCCAGCCCAGCCCCTCTCCTGCCCAGGGACCTCTGTTATCTTCTGCTCCCCATAATCACTCTGAGGTTGACACCAAGAGGACAATCATTACACTCAAGATCAAACTTGCTCAGACTTGTTTGGGTTCAACACCACCACTCAGCAAAGTATCAAACAGCACAGCCCCTGTGTCCCACAGCCTCACACGAGGCTGTTTTCTGTCTCTGCTTCCACTCCTTGCCTTACACTCAGCATTGTGTGAACATGGACATGGCTCCCAGCATCTCACTGAGCTGGGCTGGCCCTGTGCAGGGCTGGTGGAAAGCAAGGGCCAGAGAGAGCAGGGCAGGGCAGCCTCCAGCCAGTGCCTCTGAGCTGCAGGAATGCTGCACCCACACAGCTTGGTCTCAGAACAGACCTCATAATGACACCATGTGGTGTGGATACAGAGGGGAGGAGGAGAGGAGAAGTATATTTAGCAAACTATTTCCTGATCCTGTGCCTCTCCTGTGAGAGCTAAGTATTTATAAAAGAAGAATTCTGGGCACATAAACTCTAGCCTTCAAAGCAGACATCTCATGGGAGCACAGACATGTCAGTAGGAAGGGCCATCAGGAGGTCCCCAGCCCAGCCACCTCTTCCCAAGCCCACTCACAGCAGGATGCTCTGCCAAATTTGGAGGATCACCAAGCACTGAGATCTCACAGCCTCCTTCCTTTGACCACCCCTTGAGCAGAAATTGCTTCTCTTGATACTGAGGCAGAAGTTGCCACGCTGGTGCTGTATCCTTGGCTGCATCCAGAGAAGTGTGGCCAGGAGGTTGGGGGAAGGGATTCTCCCCCTCTGCTCTGCTCTCCTGAGACCCCACCTGGAATCCTGCATCCAGTTCTGGAGCCCCTGTTACAGGAGGGACATGGAGGTGCTGGAGTGTGTCCAGAGAAGGGCCAGGAGGATGCTCAGAGGGCTGGAGCACCTCTGCTGTGAAGACACTGAGAGAGTTGGGGTTGTTCAGTCTGGAGAGGAGAAGGCTCTGAGGAGACCTCAGTGTGACCTTCAGGATCTGAAGGGGCTACAAGAAAGCTGGGGAGGGACCTTTTGGGATGTCAGGAGTGATAGGACATGGGGGGATGGATTCAAACCAGAGGAGGGGAGATTTAGATTGGAAATTAGGAAGAAGTTCTTCCCCATGAGGGTGATGAGACCCTGGCACAGGTTGCCCAGAGAGGTGGTGGAAGCCCCATCCATCCCTGGAAGTTTTTAAGGCCAGGCTGGATGGGGCTTGGAGCAACCTGAGCTGGTGGGAGGTGTCCCTGCCCGGGGCAGGGGGGCTGGACATGGATGAACTTAAAGGTCCTTTCCAGCCCTGGAAATTGTATGTTCCAACACATCCCCATTGCCTCTCCTCCCATCCCTGTGCACCTCTGAACAATCTGACTCCACACCAGGGATGTAAGCAGCCTGCAGTACCCCGTCTACAGACAGTGGCAGAAAACTGGCGACCCTGGACAGGTGACTTCACCCAGCACTTTGTCTTCCCTGCTGTACACAGGTGTCATGTTTACCTGTGCCCAGGACTGACTTGTTAATGCTAAGGCACTTGGAGCTCCTTGGATAGGGGTTAAAAGCACGGAAAAAACCCAAACACTGTGGAGGGAACAGCAGCCAGAGAGAAAAGCCAACACATGGACATGCTCCCACCCACAGACTCCACATGAGGTCCATGGTGTTTATAACACATGAAGTACAGACAAGGTGATCTTTCTAGTGAGAGAGAAAAAGAGGAGAAAAAAGTCTGTCAGGGTATTTCTGAATGGTGTTCCCAAAGGATCTCAGGATGAACTTGCTTCCACTAGGAAGGATCAATTGTTTGCTCTTGGAGAGGACACCCAAATACTGGGCAATACAGCTTTTAGGCCAGAAAAACCACAGATGGGACAGGCTGTGATTTGCAAAGCCACCTGATTTCAGCAGCTCTGTGGCAACTTTGCTCCTTCTTCTTACCCTGATTCAGGGATCTTTGTCTTTCTTGCCCTAGGCTGAGCAGCGATGCAGAGAGACAAGAAACAGCAGAGCCATTCTCTTCAGTGCCTCGTAACCCTCGGTGGCTTCCAAGCAGTCCTCTGCCCAAGGATGGGCAGAACAAGTGGAGAAAGCCATTCTTTCCCAGATCCATCTCCCTCCTCACAAGAGCTTTGGTCTTTTTTCACTGGGATCGATTTCAGCACCGAGTCCAACAGCCCCAGCAGCAGCCCCCAGCCACACAGCGGCTCGCACACCCTCACTCTGGGCTCTGGATGTAAACGGGGACAGCCAGCATCGCGCAGGGCCCATCCGAGCCAGCCTGCAGTTCTGCCAGGGCCAAGCTGGATGCCATGCTGCTGGGCTGCCCAGGAACCACCAGGTCCGAGTCAGCACCTCCAGACCCCCCCACCACGATGGAGAGGACGGCGTCCGGCTCCGGGAAGGCTGCTTTGTCCGGGAGGCCTTCGGGGGGGCTCTCCCTGCCAGCACCGTCCCTCAGCTCCTCCAACCCCAGCTGCGTGGGGAGGGCAAAGCCTGCCTTGCGTCCCCGTGCCACCCTTTTCTTCTGGGGCTTCCTCAGCTGCAGGTCCTTGTCCTTGGGTGAGCCCAGCCGGCACTTGTGGTCCTTCATGTACTTGTGTCTGGTGAAGCCCTTGCTGCAGGTGGCACAGCGGTATTTGTAGTTCCCCGTGTGCGAGCGCTGGTGCTCCACCAGGTGGGCTCGGCGGCTGAAGGATTTGTTGCAGTACTGGCACTTGTGGATCTTCATCCCTGCAGAGCACAGAATCACAGAATCATAGAATCACAGAATCATTGAATCATTGAATCATTGAATCATTGAATCATTGAATCATAGAATCATAGAATGGGCTGGGTTGGAAGGGACCTCAGAGATCATCAAGTCCAACCCTTGATCCACTCCCCCTGTGGTTCCCAGCCCATGGCACTGAGTGCCACATCCAGGCTCTTTTGAAATATCTCCAGGGATGGAGAATCCACTACTTCCCTGGGCAGCCCATTCCAATGTCTGATCACCCTCTCCGTAAAGAAATTCTTTCTAATATCCAACCTAAACCTCTTCTGGCACAACTTGAGACCATGCCCTCTTGTCCTACTGACAGCTGCCTGGGAAAAAAGACCAACACCCCCCTGGCTACACCCTCCCAGCAGAAAGAAATACCCAGGCAGCAGAGGTGGCCTGTGGATAGACACAGAAAAGAGAAAAAAATTGCCTCTTCGTTCAGCAATCCCCTTCCCCACCCTCCCCCAGCACCCAGGTTCTGTTTACACTGTTTGAAATGGACCAAACTTACTTCCACCAGCAAAATCTCATCTACAGACACAGGCACACACCCCGCTTTGTCAGGACTAAAAAGATAAAATGCTAATGATACCAATGACTGCCAGACTGTAGGGCAAATTAGCAGCAAATACAAGAATTCCAGGAAACCTGAATACAAAGGGAAGACCTGTGTTTACCAATTTGCAACCTCTGGCAATAATTGATGAAAATAAGAAAAAACTCAGAGGAAAAGCAGAAAAAATGAGGAGAGTGAAAAGAAGCAAGAGAAGCCAAGAGGAAGCAGCACCAAACCAAGGAGCATCAGTGACTTCAAGCAGACAGATTCCTGCAGAGACTTTCTTTGGAGAGTGAAAAAACCTGTTAATTGTTCTCTTTCTTTGCCTAATAGCCACTTCCCTGGGTGATTAATTTGTTCAAAAAACTGTTTTCTCTGTTTCTCTTCCACTATTACCTCCTTCCTAAAAACTCCTATCAACCTGGTGTCATTTTCTCTGAATAAACCATTGTAATTCCTTCAAACCATAAGCCTGGTTACTTTTGCAGTATGTAGGACATGCATGCACAGTGGCTAATATTTCCTCAGAAACAAAATATAAAGTATTAGTAATTAATATGAACCATAATAAGAGAGAGAGCTCAGTTAGAGACTCTGCACCCTAAGGCAGGAGAATCTGCACCTCCCCTTCCAAGGAGATTTTCCCTGAGGAAAGGGAGGAGACCCTGTGCCAGGCAAGCCTGCTGGCTGCACACTGAATGTCTGTATTTACCAAGGGCTAAAACAACTCTTCTTGCCTCAAATTTAAGAGGATTAAAATATCACGAAAAAAAAAAAAAAAACCACAAGTCAGGTAGTTGTGATGAAAATGCAAAACAATCTTAAACTCCGATTTTTTTTTTCAAGTGTATTTGGTAAGGTTAAAAAAAAATCCCTTTCTTTTTTTCCTCCCAAGTATGGGAATGTGGAGTTTGAAGCCAGTCACCCATTGCACTGCCAGCACAGGCCCATCTGATCACACTCTGCAGGGCTTTGGACATGACAGGAATGACTTTCAGTTTAACCCCAAGAAACAAAAGTCAGAACATTCCCCAGGGCATAAGAAAAAATTATTTGTCTATATTGGGAGTGGGAGCATAATTTTTGGAACACAGAGAGAAGGGAATCAGATCCAAAGATCTCCTTTTGTATGTGGGATGGTATTAAGGAGGAGAGGACAGAGCACTCTGGATATTCATTTGACAGCAAACCCAGCTCTGTTTTTCTCTCTTGCCAGCAGGCCCTGCTTGAGAAAACAGACCAAAGCTTAGAGCAGTACACACAAGCTCACTTCAACAGCCCTGCAGCAACAGAGATAAAAAATGTAAAGCTAAGAAACAATATCAAGAATCTAGGCCTATATTTGGGAAACACTCTACCACAGGTGCTGGAAAATTCTCCCACAGGACTCCCACTACACAGTAACTGAGCAGTGGGCAGAGAGGCACCAGAGGGAAAGGACCTGTAAGGAACATCCTGCACTTCCAGGCTATAAAGAAGAAGCAGTTTCAGAGTCTGCTATCTCTTCTTTCACAGGATTACTCCTTCTGTAACATGCTTCTGCAGCACCCAGAGAATCCCAGCCATGGCATTCCCAACCACTGGCAGCACAGGCAGGGCTGCTCTTACCTGAATGGGACAGGATGTGAGCCTTCAGCTTGTCTGGCCTGTTGAACTCTTTATTGCAGCCAGTGTGGCTTCTGTAACAACAAATGCTGGTGAGCAGCAGGTATCAACTGAGGATTGATTTATAAACAGACCCTGGACCATAAAAATCCACAACTTTTCTCAGGAGCACCCAGACAGGTCCCTGAGGGCAGCCTCAGGAAAAGCTCCCTGGTTTCAGTCCTTCTGGAGAGGGACAAGGAACAACCAGGCTGCCACAGGGACATGTGGCTGCTGCCAGACTGCATGTGGCCAGTGCCTCCTGAGAATGCTCCTAAAAGCAGCAGGTTCAGGACCCCAGCTGGAGACAGAAATACTTTGGAAGGAGCTACAAAGTGGTTGGAGCAGGGAGAAGCTGGTCAGCCTTGGCTATCTCAGAAGGCCTGTGGCTGTGCCATGGATTTGGGAATGCCTCTCATAAACCTGAGTTTGTCTGGCTTGTACAGCAGTTCCTACACTGCCAAGTGCTTTTCAAGACACGGCATTTGGGGACAACCCATCCTCCAGGCAACCCCATGTTTGTGGTCAATAACACCCCTTCTTTTCCCCAGTGCTCCCCAGCTGCAGCCCCCCACCCAAGCCTCCCATGGAGGATGCTTTATTTTTATGGGGCTTGATGAGCTGAGATGAAATTATGAGGCATCACAGGGAGTCAGTGACAAAGAATTGGGAATTCTGTGCTCCCAGTTCAAAAGCACACAGCATTCCTGCCTCCCCACAAAGCAGGGGATTGGCGGAGTAAAGATGCCACGTGTGTTCCCTAGGGAACCTGCAAAAGACATTCCTTCTATCCCAAACCCCAGCACAGCCCTATTAAGACATGCCATCAGGATGGAGACACACTACATACGAGAAGGGACATTTATATTTCTTAAAAGGCTCGTGGATCAGCATGTGTCGCTTGAGCTTGTCCTTCCGATTGAAAGCTGCATCACACACTGAGCACTTAAAGGGCTTTTCACCTGGATAAAAAAAAGAGATCAAGAGTCAGGAACAATCCAGTCACACAGCTCTGCTCCAGTCACACTCGGGATTCACTCTGGCAGCAGTGCCACTCTTTGTTTCTCTATAAACTTCTCCAAGGTTTCCTATTCTACTTGCTGGGGAAGAGGTGGGTGCAGGAAGGACACAGAGCAGGTCCAGAGGAGGGCTTTAAAAATTATCTGGAACACCTGAGTGGAAAATGGATGGAATACTTCTCCTAGGAAGAGAGGCTGAGGGAGCTGGGGGTGTTCAGCCTGGAGAAGAGAAGGCTCTGAGTGACCTTCCAGTGTCTGAAGGGGCTGCAGGAAGGCTGAGAGGGACTGTGTGCAAGGGCCTGGAGTGATGGGATGAGGGGCAATGGCTTTAAATTAGAGAAGAGCAGATTTAGATTGGATGAGAGGAAAAACTTATTTACCTTGAGGGCGGTGGAACAATGGCACAGGCTGCCCAGGGAGGGGGTTGAGGCCTCATCCCTGGAGATGTTCAAGGTGAGGCTTGAGGAGGCTCTGAGCACCCTGATCTGGGTGAGGGTGTCCCTGATACTGCAGGGCTTGGACTGGGTGACCTTGAGAGGTCCCTTCCTATTCAAATTATTCTATGATTCCATGATTCTATGCAATCCACACTGTATGCTGCTCCTGCTCTCCGGAGGCAACTTCCTGAGCTTCTGCAGCCACCTGGGGAAACCACTTCTAACTGGTGGAGTACTGGGCATGAGGCTGAACCTAAACCCCCCCGTTCCCACAAATATGGAAACCTCTCTCACTCTGGTTCTCAGGCAAACAGGGCAGAGCAGAGCAGGGGCTGTGACAGGGAGACAGGGAGCACTGTGGTGCTGGGGGGGCCATACCCGAGTGGATGTGGGCGTGCAGCTTGAGGTAGTGCTCCCTGCGGAAGAACTTCTTGCAGATCTGGCACTTGAATTTACTGCCCCCCCCGTGCGTGGGGATGTGGCGGCGCAGGTACCTCTCACAGGGGAACACCTGGGAACATACCCAACCCAGGCTCAGAGCCAGCACCACGCAGGGGACAGCACTGAGCCTGTAGAGAAGCCACCAGAAGCTCCTGGTGACAGCTTTCTTGGAAAGGATGCACTGAGGAAACCTTTAGTTTGCGTAAAGGAAATACAGACAGGACTTTAAAACAAACAAACAAAAAACCCCCAAACAAACCTAAACCCACCTCCTTAAGAAACACATAAGCTGAAACCATGCTGCTAAATTTTGTAACACCATGCTGCTGGGGACCAGCACCCCAGAGGGATGCCCACCAGAACTCCCACCCAGTAGGGTGGGCTGGGTAAGGAGCCTCCATAGTTTCTACCTTCCCACAGTGTTAACTCCAGTTTGTGCTTCCCAATCATCTGTCACCACCCCTTCATGGTCTTTATAAAACCAGTAAGAAAGGTTCCTTTGGCTAAAGGGGATAACCAAGCTAAGGGAATGCCTAATGAGGATGCTGTAGTACTCATCTGAGGGAGCACAGGAGAGCCAGGAGTTTTGGTGCCCAGGACTGTGCCCTCACATCTCCAGAAAACAGCAGCACAAGAACACAAACAGAAGTAAAAAACACTTCTGCAGAAAATAAGCTTTCCAAGCCCTATGCTGCATGCTGAAAGGCCCACCCAGGCTCAGAAGGGCACCTGTCACCTGGTGGAGAAGGGGAGAGGAGACAGGTGAAGAGAGATGGGTTACTAACCATGGCAGGAGAGCACTTCCCCTTTCGGAGCTTCCTCAGTACAGAGTGGTTACTCCTTTGAGATTGTCCCTGTTCCCCACTGCAGGATTTTCTTTTTTATACACAGAGGAGCAAGGGTCCAAATTTTAAGTGTGGATTTCAAAAAACTACTTATTAGAATTCAAATCCCACAAAATTCTGTCCCTCAAACAGGGCTGTGCTAAAGAGAATACTTCCAGCCAAAACCTACCCAGGCCAGTCACATCACTCAGCTTTCTCTTTGCCCAGGACACAGAGAGCTCATCCAAAAGAGGGAAACAAGGGGGAACCCAGAGGCTTCTGCTGCAGCAGAAGATGAGGACAGCAATGGAGGTGTTTGAGCTCCCCCAGGACCTAGGGCTTCTCTTCCCCAACCTTCCAGCCATAGGTGTGGTGGGACAAAGGCACTGCTACCCCTTTAAGACCTCCCCAAACCAACTTTACTCCTCCTGATACACTTGCTTTTAAGAAATACAGACAAAGTGTGCAGTCCTGGGCTGTCATAGGAGCAAGGCAGCTCCCCTGCCAAATTCTGTTCAGCAAACAGGACCTGGGAGAAAAGCCAGCACTGTGGAGAGGAACATGCTCTGTGTGAGAGGCCAAGGGAGCAATCACCTCTGGCTCTGAAAAGCACCCCATGAGCCTTCCAGTCTGTCCTGAGTTAGGAAGGGAGAGGAAAGGGAGCTAAGGGTTGCCCCCAGAGCCCTACCTAGGTGCCTGGCACTGTGGAGGCAGTGGTCACTCACCCACCTTCTGGCAGTGAGGGCAGGGAAAGTTGTGTGTTGCTGTCTGCAGATGGTGCTCCAGGGCTTCAGGGGTGGAGTACTTATTGACACACTTCACACACCTGAATGTGGAGAGAAAGGACAGAGCCTGTGAGCAAGGACACCACCAGCAGACCCCACACCACAGCCAGACCCCTGCAGGGCTGCACCAGCCACCTCCCAGGTTGGATTTTGTCAGTAACACCCCAACCCGCCCGGGTGCCCTGAAACCTCAGACTCCCCCATGGCCACGTCACACTCACACGTGGCATCCTTCATGATGGGCAGATGCTGGGAAACTGGGTGGAGAAGCCTTCAAATTGCCAATGCCCTTCCACACAGACACTCGTGGGAGCTCCTAGGGACCTGACCACATATTCCACATTGCTTCCTCATGGAGACAAGCTCTCAGTAACAACTCTACCTCAGTTAAAACACCTCCTTCCATCTTCACAGCACAAAGACAGAAGCTCCCCACTTACTGCCCAGCAGCAGCATGACCCATGGCTAGTACTGCCACAGCTTTGGCTTATGCCACTCCCTCTCCCACACCAGCTGGGCCCCCTCCACCTAACAGGCCTGTTCTTACACCTCCTGGCAGTATTTCTGCCAGAGACCCCTCCCAAAGTTGACTGATACAGACAGTGGGGAGCATGGGCAGAATATGGAGACACTCACACTGTACATCTGCTGGGAAACCCCTTTTCCTCAGGTCAGACTTCAGCCTCCTCACACATAAGCAGGGCTCTCTCCTCAAGGATTCTCACTAGCAAGCTCCAGGATGGAGCTCCACAGTGCAAAGATAACTAGAAATTATGGTCTATGCAAGAAGCAGCAGATTATTCATTCCATGAAGCTCCCAGGTGGCTTCAGCTCTGGGCTTCCTACTCCTCCTGGATGCCTCTACAGGCATTTCAAAAGCTCCAGGGAGCTCTTTGCAGAACTTCTCACCTTTTCCCTCTATACTGGTATGAAAGGTTTTCCCAGGTAGCAAACCCCTTTGCAGCAAAAGAACAGGTGAAATAACTCTTTTTACCTGAGCACAGCTTCTACAACCTGCAATCCCTTTGCTCTGGATATTTCAGCATCACAGAAAACAGGCAGAAAAGGGGCTTCCCTGGGTCTCCTGCCCAGCCCAGTGCAGGTTCAGCTGTGCCTATCTCATTCTTGACTGGTGATAGCATGACTTGCAGTGGTAGGATCATCCCACAAGACTGATCGCAGCTTTTCAATATTTTTCTGAAAGATTCCTTGCATTCAAAGTGCTTTGCCCTAGCAGCCTGGTGGAGGGCCCCCCCCCTTTTTGTACTGGGGTGCCCAAAAGAACTGCAGAACACATGGTCCCCTCTTCCCTCTGGTGTCCCCACCACTCTCAGCCAACTCACTCACCCACACACCCACTCACTCCCACAAGCCTTGTGAGCACTGATTGCTACTGTACTTGTACACTGCCACATCCTTCTTGGGGCTTTGCTGGGGCAGCAGGCTGTGGGAGTACTGGTGGACACCCAGCTCATACAGGGAGGGGAAATCCTTGCTGCAGAGGTGGCAGCGATAACTCAGCTCCTCCTGGTGGCTCTTGATATGCTCGAGGAAGGACTCCAGCTTCTGGAAGGTCTGAGCACAGGTCTTTACCACACACTTGTATACCTGAGTGAAGAAGGGAGAGTGACTGGAGCAGCACACCTGGAAACAACCAGGGAAAATCCTCTGCCAACAGAGTGGCCTTGACCCACTGTGCTGGAGAACAGCTGGGCTGATATCATCACCAAAGCAGCACTGCAGTTCCCAGAGCATCCCACCATGCCACCCAGTCAGGGCACAGCAGAAACCCTGCCCTGCACTGCAGCAGGACAAAATGTGGTGGTAAAACATCCCCCTCCTCTGCTGCCTTCCTCAGAGGATGAGTCTGTAAAGAGCAGTGCAGAGCAGTTCAGCATCAAAATGTGGCTGACAGCTTGAGGTGCAGCAGAACCTGCAGGGAGTTGAAAGTTCTGCAAATGCAGAATGTCAGGGCAGTTCTCTTAAGGCAGGAGGGGGGAGAAAGGGGTGTTGGTATGAGCACCTGAAACCACTTGAGTGGGTGAGACCACAACACCCCAGAAGTGACAGTCCCACAACCCAAGAGCTGCCACATACACTAAAAGCTTTGTACTTTGCTTCCTCTCTGGCCACCCAAACTTGCTTGGCTGACTTTTCACACAGCAGAGTTTCTCCAAGACACCCAAAGCACAGAGCTGCAGCCAGACAACACTCAGAGACACGAGCTGCCTGCAAAGCACTGGCAGCTTTACAGAGCAAGAGGCTCAGGACAGGCCCTGGGAGCTGATGCACTATGTGAAGCCCACCCCAATCTCATCCCTGACACAGAGAACCCCCTGTCCCTACCTGCTCATTCTTGTGCTGTGTCATGTGTGATTTGAGCTGGAAATAGGTGTTGAATTTGCTGGGGCAGAACTGGCACTGGTATGAGCTATCAATCAAGACAACCTGCTTGGCTTCCAGTTTGCCTGTCTCACTCTCCTCCAAGGGGCTCAAGTCTTGGGGTGGTTCTGCAGGATTCCTTGGAGGTTGTGTCAAACCTGGAGAAAGGGAGAGAGAAAGTCACAGACTGCCACCAGACAGCTCTGAAAGCTGCTGTGCAAGTGCCTCACTGCTGAAACACCCCAGGCCTGGATCTGGGACCAGTCTCTTCCTTCCTATCAAAGACAGATTCTTTAAATCAGATAAATCTCAGTCTCTAACAGGGTAGTTTTAAGTTTGTCTACAGGTCATCAAGGTCCCTCTGACTACTCCATCTTCCTCTCTTTGACCCATTCTCTTTTTCCAGGGACCTAACTGTGCCCTGGGGAGCAGTCAGCAGGGCAGGTCCCAAGGCAGGGCACCAGAGCCAGATTAGCTCCCAGCTCTGCCAGAAGTCAGGACAGATCCAGCCAGTAGCCCTCAGCCCACGATGCCTGCACAGAGCAGCTCCAGTGGGGCCTTGTCACAGTGTCATTGTCACAGTGTGCCCTCCCCTCCCACCAGCTGAAAGAGTGTCCAGACACAGTCTGCCAGCAAGGAGCTTTTTGTCTGCCTCAAGTTATTTTCAGCTGGCCATCAGGGCCAGACCCAACCCAGGCATGACTTGCACATTGCAAACAAGGCAGAGCACCAGCTGGTCTGGGCAGGAGAGCAGAGCTGCTGAGTGTGCCTCAGATGTTGCCAAACCTGCACCTGCCAGGGAGGGAGAAGGGAGAAGCCTCCCCCTGTCCACATGCACATCCTGGCACAGAGTTTGGAGCCACTGTTTCCACCAGCACCTTACTCCACTGTGCCTGGGGGCCCCCAGGGATTCACCTGCCAGCTGCGGTCCAGAAACCAAAACTCACTGCTCTGGTGGGTGCTGTGAAACCCCCCAGGGGGACTGCAAACAGCACACACAGCTCCTGCCTCCTGTCCTTCCCTCCCTCTGTTGAGGTACAAAAATGTGCTGATTCCCCACATCCCTGTTCTGCCCTAGCACACACCATCTCCAGGCAGCAAACCTGTGTTCTCCTCGTCCTCTGTCTGGTTGGGATTCAAGGCCATGACCTGCACTGTGATGGAGTTGCGAGAGATGGTGCACCCCAGCCCTGGAGGCCACACTTTATGGGTCTGCATATGCTTCTTCACATTGGACTTCTGGGCAAAGGCTCTGCCACACACAATGCACTGGAAGGGCTTCTCTCCTGTGTGACTGAAGGCACAAGCAGCAGATCAGCAGCTGGCAGAGAGCAGGGGCACCCTGGGGAGGTGGCACTCTGCTGGGCACATCAGCACCTGGACCAGCCAAATGAGGGCTCTGAGACCTCCTAAATCCATGGAAGTGGATTGTGAGAAGCCTGGGGAAACATTCCTGGGGCATACACAAGACACTCATGGTCAGGGGATATCAAGGGATGAAGGGAAGAACGGGGAGGGGACTCTCACTGTCAGGGTTTCCACACAGACCTCAGGGACACAGCCCCAGCCAGCCCTCCCTCCCATCACAGATGTCTCTTCTAGCTTGCACCCCCCTGATCTCCCTGAATTTGCTCTCCCCTTGCACAACAGGAACATCTTTCTACCCTGCCCTGCTCCTGCAGGAGAAAAACCAGCCTCTAACACGTGGAGCAGGTGGTGTGAAGAGTCCAGGCTGGGAAGGGGAGTGAGGGCCCTGGTCTCTTCTGATCTGTCTTGTGTCTGGCAGACTCTGCTGGGGGATACTCTGAAGATTTCAGCTGCCTCCTGCCAGAGAAGAGCTCTCTTATAAGAGCTCCCTATATTGACACAGCTTACAGTTTACTAACACCAGCAAACACAAAGGCTACAGCTTGGTGGGAAGGGAGAGTAGGGGAAAAAGTAGGGACAAACAGTGGAGATGACACTGCACCAATGACCAGGTGAAAACAGGTTTGCCTTTCAAGGTCTCATCAGGGAGGAAAACAAGATGCCAGTCCCAGCACATCATCAGCAAGAAGATTACATCCATGATGCACCATCATGGGGAGAAGGTGTCCTGGAGGAAGGGGGCTGAAGGATGACCTCCCAGCACAGCACAGATTCTATGACATGACAAACACGAGGTCTACTGGGCTGGGCAACCTCCCTCAGAGGGGCTGTGACCACCTCCCTCCAGCCCAGCCACTCTGCTGTGTCCAGGCTAGCAGCACCCTTACCTTCTGATGTGCTGCTGCAGGTCAAAGTTCTTGGTAAAGGCCTTGTCACAGTAAGTGCATTTCAGCTTGGGGGACTTGGGTTTGCCTGAAAGAATCAAGAACACACCCAGGAATGAGATCTTGTGGCACAGCCCTGTGCCCCTGTGCCCTCATCCCACAACATGTCTGTTGAGGACCAAGAGTAAAGGGTTATGAAAGGATAAGATCTGCCTGGCCAGACTGAGGAGAGGTCATGGGCACAAACATGTATTTAATGTAGCCTGAGCCAACTCGAGAAGTACTGAGGAGAGCAGGAGTAGAGTGGGCAGGGCAGCTCCTTCAGGAGGGCTCCAGGGACCCTTCCAGCTGTGCTGCAAAGCACCTCCTTTAAAGACACATTGGGCAATGGGCAAAGACAGGGGATTAGTGAGAGGAAGGGCCCCAGCTGTCTGTCTCTCCTATGAACTCACCAAGGTCAGTCATCAGTCAGAGCACATGCTTATTTCTCCCATCCAGAAGATCAGTCAGTCACATCTTCTATCTACTATGATGGGGTATAAAGCAATGGAAAACAGCAGAACTGTGGGATGTTCTAGGAAATTCTGGAGTGGGAGCTGCAGCCTGCACGATCACTCACACCTCTGTAAATAATGTTAAAGCCTAGCATCTGCATGGTGGTGACTCCACAGCCCTGGGTGAAGGGCACATGGCTTTCCTCCACCTGACACCTGGGACCTCCCTTGTCCCTCAGCTCAGTGTGCTCCCATCACACCAGCAATGGGCAGGCTCTTCCATCCCTGTCCTGCCTCACCTGGGGACAAGAGTGTTTCCTTCAGTGGCATTGGAACACGTGGCAGGGACAGGTCTGCTGAGCCCCTGGGGAGGTCTTCAGGGCCAGGCCACAGCTAGCCCACCAGCCCTATGGCTAGGCAGCCTTCCTTGGGTTAGAACAGTTTACTTTGCAGGATCTCTCCACCTCAGGTGTGATCCAATCACATGCAGCTCCACAGACTGAGCACCACCTTGGCAGAGCATCCTCCTCTGGAGCTGCCTCTGCAGCCAGAGCCACCCCAGTCCCCATGGGATAAGCATGGTGGTGTTGAGGTCAGTGCAGGGCACCCACCTTCCTGCAGCCCCTGCAGCCCACTCTCGTTTTTGCAGCGCCGACTTTTGGCAGCAGAGGAGGAATCAAAACCAACCACAGCTCCTCCTGTGCTGGGCAAGGCTGTGGGAGCACTGGTGCTCTTGGCCTTGAATCCCTGCTTCCCAGGGCTGTACACAGGAGGAGAAGGGTACACAGGGCTCTCCACACACTGGCTGGGTACCTGCAAGAGTGAAGTTTATCAGAGAAAAGAAAGTTTGGTACCTGGAGTCGTGCTGTGTCCTTGCCCTCCATCTCCAGCAACACTTCTCCCATTAGCCTCGCTGAGTTCTCTGTCTCCTGCCAAACTGGATCAGATTTCTGGTTCACTAGTCCAACAATGTGTCTCTAACTAAAACTAACACTTTGCACAGTGTGAAACCCTCCTGCTGAACAGCAGCAAGCATCCAGGATTTATTACAGCAGCAAGAGGACAGCAAAGAAACACTGAAAGAGCCATCAAGCCTCTCATACCTAAAAGAGTTTCTCATCCCCCTGGAGCAGGTTACTAGAATGATCCCACTGACCCCTGTGGGTTTACACCAGCCCTGAAGGCAAGGGACCCCCAAGTCCCTGCTGCCTGTCCTGGCAGGACTGCAGAAGGGAGGAAACAACAAGAAAACTCCAGGAAGATTTTTACACCAGCACCAACATTAGAAAAGGATACTTAGAGAAAAAGACTTAGAGGCATCAGCCTGGGGTGAAATGATCTGAGGGTGCTTCTGCAGTCCACCCCAATAAATTAACAGAGCAGTAGGTATTCAATATCCCTACCCATGGCTGACCACTGGCATTGCCAAGATCAGATGTCAGCTAACAAGCCAAGGCCAACAAACCTCTGTTTCTGTTGTGAGCAGCACTGCTGCTGTGGAGGCTGCCACCAGCTGACCAGCCACTAAATCCCACTCTGCCTGTCCAGGAGAAGTTGCCTTGTCCAGCTCACTGATATTTGGATTGAATATTTCTCTTTTATCCTGCTGTGCACATGGCAGTGCTCTGCACCCCCTGGGAGGTGAGCCACTCACCTCAGCTCCCTCTCACTCCCAACACCTGCATCTGTCCCTCAGCCACAGCAGACATTCAGGTCTCCTAAGCCCTCCATCCCTCTTAAACATTTCCCCTGCTTTGAGAACTTCCATCACCTTGCTGACACCCTCCTGTTCAGTACCTTCTCCCAGAAGAAATATTCATTGTCGGATAACCCAATGCATCTTCCCAGCCTCTAATTCTGCACTAGAAGAGGGTATTTTTGGATTCAACATAAGAAATTTTTTACAGTGAGTGTGGTGAAGCACTGGCCCAGGTTGCCCAGAGAGGTGGGAGATGGAAACATTCCAGGTCAGGTTAGGTTGGACAGGGCTCTGAGGAACCTGATTGAGTTGAAGATGTCCCTGCTCACTGCAGGGGGCTTGGACCTTTAAAGGGTGACCTTTAAAGCTGTTTTCCAACCCGAGCTATTCTGTGATTCTGTCTCTTCCAGCCCAGATGACTCCCAAGCAGCCTCGCTGGCTAGCCAAGCCCCTGCAGACAGCCCCTGGCCTTACCTCCATGGGTGGGTAGGGTGGCATCCCCAGAGTCTGGATCTCCACCGTGCTGTTTGCTGCCATGGGAGCAGGAGCACTGTACACCTCCACCACACCACTGCTGCCAGCACTGGGCTGCCCTGGAGCCCCCATGCTCGGGGGGGGAGGTGGGGGAGGCTGAGGAGGGGGTGGTGGTGGCGGGGGGGGAGGTGGAGGGGGCTGGGAGAGGTAGCCAGCCCCAGCGTGCATACTCAAACTGCTCTAAAACCAAGAAAAGGGGAGAGACAGACAGACAAGATGTTGAAATTGCAGCAGTGAGGAGCTGGAGAGGCTGCTCCCTCCCACACATTTCCAATCCCAGTTCAAACCAGCACCTGCAGGAAGAGCAGCCATGTCCTGACACAAGGCAGCACTGTCCACCAGCCAGGTCTGACCAGACTGTGCTGCTCCTGCAGAGGGTTGGCATGACCTGCTGAAAGACACTGTCTTCCCCAAAGACAAGCACTCAAGCCCCAGTGCATTTGGCTTTTTGCTTTGTTTTTAAAGCTTTTGATCCTTCTGGTTACAAAAAACATTTTCAGAGCAGTGCAGTACAGGGAGAGTGTACACAGCCTGGCCAGCTCCAGAGAGAGCCCAAAACAACATCCCAGGAGGAGAGGAATCCACAGAACAAACTGACAAGGCCTCTGGAAGCCAACAGGGGCTAAAAGAGAAGCTGGAGAGACCACATCACAAATATTTGGGCATCCAGCAACGAGGACACCAGGAGAGAGAAGGCCCTAGAGCTAACCTGTCATTCCTCCATCACTCCTTCCCAAGCCTGGCTGTCACACTGTAAAGGTGCCCAGGACTCAGCACCAAAGCAGATGTCTGGAGGACCCTCCTGCCACACAGCAGGACCTCCCGGGCCCCTTACCTGAGCTGGGGGCTGAACTGTTGGCATGGGCTGGTCCAAGGATGTAAAAGCAGACATGGCAGACATCAACACCTCATCGCTGACCAAGATGTTCCCCTGCACCAGGGTTTGGATCAAAGGTGATGGGGGAACGGTGATGTACGTAGAAATTTGCTGAAAGAGCACAAAGATGCATTGTTGACCAGCAGCAGAATGAAACAATAAACCAAAGATGATGAAACTGCTTTTTGCTGAGCCTCAGAGTCTCTGATTTCACTGCCTCCAGTGAGCCACAGTAATTATCTGCAGCCTCCTACTGAGTCCAAGATAGTTCTGAGCCAAAACAATAAGGCAGCTCCAGAAATGTTCTTCAGAAAAGGAGTTAAAAAAATATCACAGTAGCTTGGGAAAGTGGCCACTGGCTACTATTCAAATCAGGGGTTATTAAACAAGACCTGCAAGACACACTGGTCACAGACAAGTTCAGGCCTTTCTTGGGTACTTTCTCCATCCAGGGAAGGTGGAGAACTGAGGGAGGTTGCTCTGGCTGCAGCTGATGACCATCAGCTTCATCTCTTCAGAATGGGGTTGGACCACAAGAAGGGAGGGAGGCTGTCAGATTTTAAGGGTGGAAATAACTTGTGTTTGCAGCCCTGGGCAGCACCATCCACTGGCACCAAGTTAGCTTGAAAAAAACCAGTTGGTTTGGAAGTACTTTGAAAACCATCATGTTTGCAGGCACAGTAGATGTCATGAACAAGGGATTGCCTCCTGAGAAGTCTGTTGGGAGAGTTACTCCAGAGAGCTCCTCTCTGAGCACTCATCACACCTTACATGGGCTTATCTGCAGGAGGCTGAGAAGAGGGACAGAGGAACGAGGCTGCCAGACGTTGCCCTCCTCACTGCCCACGAGCCAGACCTCAGCCCTGGGGAGAGTGAGAACCATTCCACCCTCAGCACCCCAGAGCCTGCACCCAGGCACAGGGCCAGCCTGCCAGGCTGTGACACTGTGGGTCTCCAGTAGGACCAGTCTGGGTATAGCACAGACACAATATGAAAGCCCTCCTGTCTTGAAAAAAGCCTATCAGATACTTGTGCTGAAGGACACTGCACTGCAGAGGATCAGGCAGCTTTAAACATGAGGTAGTAAGCCCAAAGGACCACACCTGAGGTTCCCAGAGGAGAGCTCAGTCATGAGGGGTCACTGGATCTCACAAAGCATCACCCCAAGGTGCCCCCCACTCCCAGAACCACAGTGACAGAGCAGCAGAGCTTCTGTCTGCAGCACAGTACCTGCCTGCTGGCACCTGGAGCCTGCTGCACAGATGTGATGGAGGGGGTGTACACACTGTTGTTGGACAGTGAGACTGTGGAGAGGGAAGGGGCACTCCCCTGGCACTGTTCTCTCTTGTGGGTCATGAAGGCAGGCAGCGAGTTGAACTGCTTCTTACACTTCCCACAGAGGAACACATCTTCATCATCTGCAATTAAGAGGACAGGATCACTGCTCCAGACCTTCATATTCCCCAGTGCTACACCTAACAACCACAGACACAGGGAAAAAACATACTCCTTTTGGATCTTAGCATCTCGAGGACACCATCATCAGATCAGCTGCAAGGGCTGAACCATCCCTCCTCCCCAACCCCAAGCTCTCCCTCAAAGCCAACTGGTGCTGCTGAGCCCATCCCATCTCAGCCCTGCTCCCACATACAAAACTTTCAGATTCCCTGCAGCAATCTGAAATACGTTGTCTGTCTTCTCATCCCAAAGACATGAATAATGAACCCAACTTTGCTCCTCTTGTGCCCTCAGCTTCTTCCCAAGTGCCTGTGTTATGCCAGCTGAGCCAGAGCTTATTACTGAGGCTGCACAAAGGAAGAGAAGTCACCCAGATCAGGGCACAGAGAAAATGTCAGCTTATGTCCAAAAGCCACCCCTCAACAAGACTGCTGATCTCTGGTGCCTCTGCCTGGCGTTAAAAGCAGAAAAAAGTTACCCCATTAGTATGTCCTAGGTGAAATTTGCAGGGTCAGCAAATCACCATTTGGCACTTGATCAGACTGTACCTCCTCCCCAATTCCCAGCCTGGGGCAGAATGTTTCTGGGGACACAGAATATAACTCCTTCAGGGGATAACTCAGTGTCCACCCAGCATGTCCTGCCAAGCTCCAGTTTCCATATTCATTCACAGATGAGATATTCCAGTGACAAGCACAGGCAGCCACAGGGAGAGCAGCTGCTCCCTTTTTTTTGTATCTTTACTGTAAAAGCAGGGTCCTGTCTATTGCCATGACCAACTCACTTGGGCACCTGTTCCCTTCCTCCTGCTCTGCCTCCTCCTGCCAGTGGCTCACAACATTTGCAGCAGTGCCTGACACCTACAGCCACTCTGCTGCTGTCCTGACAGTCGTGACAGTACACTGTGAGACGAGACCTGCAGCCCCTGCCCCTCTCTCCTGGGACTGCCAGGACTCACCCATCGACTGGATGGCAGTGGAGGGGTTGACATTTTGAGCAGATGGATCTGTCACACCTCCTTGACCATCCAGTAAGGACTGCACAGCCAGCACCGTCTGATTATCCATTCCTGGAGGGAGACAGAAGCAGGGATGGTAAATCAGGCACAGCCCAACCAGAGAACTCAGGCACCAGGAGCTCACTCACAGTTCCTGGAGGAGAGCTGCTTGTCAGCTACTGCTGCCCCTGAGCACCCTCACCTTCTCACCCCCTCTGCTCCAGAGCACTCAGCAGAGCACTACAGCAACATTCCCCTGACTCTGCACACTCCTTTCACACGAGAAGGAAGGGAAGAAGGGCAAGGAAAACTGAAATAAGACTTGGCTTCAGGCATCTGCTGCAGAGAGGAAGGATGGTTGTGAACATATGGAAACATTATGGTGTGGTAAGAGCTCAGGAGCTCTGGGATGTCACAGACTGGACAAGGGAGCAGCCTGGTGGATGTCCCTAGGGTCCTGGTGTGGTACAGCCCAGCCACTGAGCTTGCTGAGGACAATCTCTGGTGTGCAGCAGCTCTGTCTCAGCTGCAGTGTCAGGAATGCCTCCCTCTTTTCAAGATCAGCATCCCCAGATCTGATCAGACACGTGGCTATGAGCTGCAGGACGATTCAGATACAGCTTAAAGAAGGAAATATTAAACACAGGCCCCTGGAAGAGGTTCTTGAGGGGGATCTGTTTAGCCACTAGCTGCCAACCTGGTCCTGGGCCATGCAGGAGAGCTGGACCGTGGCTCCTTCCACTCCCAGCTCCTCCGTGGGCACCTCTCATGCAGGATCTGCTGGGTGCTCTCTCATTCCCACTTCCCCTGGGACTCCACAAGAGCACACACCCCCAGACAGATTTGTTGTCAGAATCAGCTCACTTGCTTTGGCACAAATATTTTTCACTACAGCTCAAATGTTCCAAAATATTCCAGATAAATACCGGGGATGGGGACTGCTCATCTAGGGAGACAAGCTGGCCAGCAACATACAACTGGTGGATTAAGTCAGACATACTCTCTCTTTTTAGAAATTAGATGGAAAGACACGTAGAACAATTGGGTTATGGAAAAAAATGGTGAAAAGGGGTGATTTTTCTTTGCCACTCCTCCCTATCATTCCTTTATGAAAAGGAACCCACAAATAAAACAAATGGCATGCCAGGGTATTATGTTATGCTTTATGGATTAAGGGAGAAAAGAAAGGTGGGGGGGGGGGGGTTCTAGGTTGCTTTCCACTTTTCTTCAAGATCTTTGCAAACCAAAACCATAAAGCTCTGAATTATGCACTGCAATAAAATCTACTGGTCTGATTATATCCAAGCAGTGGGCTGAGGATGGTTCCTGAGAAGAGCTCCAGGAAGGACAGTGAAATGCCATAAGAGGTCACAGTGTAAGGGAAAGCACAGCAGAAGCAACCAACCTCATCTTCCTGTTCCATGTTCCTCATCTCATTTTAAAATTTCTCCTGGGACATGATCTTCCCAAGGGATGTGGAGCACCGCTATAACCCATGGCAATCTAAAGCCATAAAGTCACCATCATGCCCATGGAAAGCCTTTCACATAAATCCCAGGGAGGCACAGTGAAGCTGCAGGTCCAGTTCTGCAAGCCTGGGCTCCTGTGGAGCTGCACCCAGCCCCAGAGGACAGCCCCACCAGTGGGACACCACTGGAGCACTCCTGGGTGGACCTTCTCATCCTGACCCAAGCCCTGCTTTCAACTATGCCTCCTCTCCTAAAACAACCTCCTGGTCACCCACACAGGCAGCACGGGGAGGCCTTGTTGGCACATTTGGACCAGAGAGTGAAAAGGAGCAGCTGTTCTTCAGCAGAAGTAAGCTAGAAGGCCACCCTCCCCAAAGAAAAGGGGGGGATGAAAAATTCAGGTTTAGTGTAATAGAGGGGTAATTAGGAAGAGCTTGTATCATGGCTGCCACTCGTGATGTGCCTGTCACAGGAATGCTGGGTTGCCTTCTGACATGGAGCCAGATCTTCCAAGTAAAAAAGCCAGATGATTGCCTCATTCCTGCAAGCAGGAAGAAGCTTGAGGAGAGGCCAAGACCTGAAGCCAGGTGCAAACGATGCAGCAGCAGCATTGTTGGTGTCGCACTCAGCCTTCTGCTGGAGAAAAGTGGCTCGGGAGAAGAGAAACACATTGCTCTTCATTTATGTGGCATTTCACTCAAATGCAACAGAGTCTCTGCAACCCCACAAGGTAAATGCATGCCAGCACACTTAGCACAGAGGGAAATCACACATCCAAGGTTCAGTAACCCATGAAGACAAGCAGGTGGAGTTATGTAGTTACACGGATGCCATTTACAGCCATCCCTGGACTCCAGGAGAAAGCTCTGGATTGACATCCCTGGACTCCACTCCCTGGATTGACCTTGCACTGATCAGAGCCAGCACCAGCCTGCAGGATGTTCTTCACAGTCTTAAAACCTAAAAACAACAACAAACAAAGCCCTCTCTGCTGGCAGCAGCAGGCTTCCCCCAGAGCCTGACCAAAAAAAGATGATTCAGGGAAACCAGGATAAAAGTGGAGGACTACTCATTTGTGCTTTATTTTTCTCCCTTTCAAATGTCTCTCAGTTTAAAGAGGAAAATAAGA